>CM059790.1:30929319-31384319 GCA_030435695.1 Brachymystax lenok tsinlingensis
TATGGAAAAATAGTTTATTAACTAAATGTGGGATCTCTTCTCTTTTGCTGCGATAAAAAACATTATGCCAGTTTTCAAGCAATGTGGGCGGGTTTTGAGTAGTCATTGGTGGTTAGCTAGGCCTGGTAACCCTGTTGACAGCAGTACTTGTCACCAATAAATATGTGTCGCTCACTCTGAACTGTACTTGGCTATACACTGTGACAACAATTGTCTGAATTTTTTTGAGGGATTGCGTTTGCATCAGCAGCATCCCTTTCCCTCAAATGGTGGGATCCACTGTGGCCTATGAAGTGGCTAGGGATGCTATGCTATGAGGTAGAGCGAAAAAAAGAATTGCCATTGGGCTTCGAGAAAATGTTGCAGTTTTAAAGATGCTCTATACATAAATCGCGCCGCCACTTCCTGATTACTAAAATTGTAATAGTTCACTTAATTTCAAGCAAGTATAATGTAGAGAATCATCTAAACTGATTTGAAATATATTTTCCATAACCCAAAATATTGTATTTTCAGCTCTTTGAAGCAGAAGCTGGTGTGCAAAACTGAAAGTAAAAGATGCAAAAACGAAACTTAAGAATCGAGAAGCATAGAAATACCCATATAGAACAGACGCTTCTTAGACTTGCTTTCAGTTATAATGACAGATCTATTACAAAAAGTAACATATTCCAGCTTTAAAGCAAGTTTGCTGCAATTCTACACATTTTGCCATGGGCGGACAGAAGATCGTTTCTCAGCCTCTCTTTGCTAGTCCTCCCGGTTTGACCTTTGCCTGTCCTGACTCTGTACCCGCCCGCCTGACCTCTCTGCCTGACCATGAGCCTGCCTGCTGTCCTGTACCTTTGATCCACCTCTGGATTACTGAACCCTGCCTGTCCCTGACCCTGAGTCCGCCTGCCGTCCTGTACCTTTGCTCCACCTCTGGATTACTGAACCCTGCCTGTCCCTGACCCTGAGTCCGCCTGCCGTCCTGTACCTTTGCCTTACCCTGGATTTTGGACCCCTGCCTGCCTTGACCTGTCTTTGCCTGCTCCTGTTGCTACAATAAACAGTGTTACTTCAACAGTCTGCATCTGGGTCTTACCTTGATTCCTGATACTCTCAGTCTCCTCTGTAGCTTCGTCAGTCAGTCCCTCTCTGATCTCCAGCCTCTATGTTTTCTCTCTGTCATCCATTTAGCACTATAGTGGCAGCAGGGTTTGTTGCTAAGCAATAGAATCTGCTTCCTAATTGCAGACATTGTTATGCTCCACAACTGTGCCTTTGTTTGTTTCCCCTCTCTAAAGGCTTGACTAGTGGAATTGGCAGAAGTGCTGACTCATTCTGACATAGAAAAGATGCATTTAAATTAGAAACACCCTTCTTCCCTCTCTCAAACACAACTTATCTGCCAGACACCCTGGGCAGTATTCTACAGCCTGATTGCTCAAAGAAGGTAACTTACATTGACATTTGAGTCATTTATCAGACGCTCTTATCCAGAGCGATTTACAATTAGTGCGTTCATATAGCTAGGTCAGACAACCACATATCACAGTCTTATTTATTAAGTCCCTCAATAAAGTAGTTATCAGCAAAGTCAGTACTATTAGGAAAGAATAGGTAAAAACAAAATGGGCGGACTAAACTCGTAGGGCAGACTAATTTCCTATTGCCCTGGCTGGTTCTATCTACCAGTAAAATCTGGTAGATAGAACATCTGGAACATTCTCCTTGAGAACATACCTTGCATGTACAGCGATGACAACTTCATATATTTAAGGCCATCTCACCCATTGATGTTGTTGACTTGCAGATACCATAGCCCTAAAGGATTCTGTTAATTTCTTACAGACCAGCTGAAGCACAATGTTTTTCGGTTAAACCCATATGCCCCAGTGACGGAGTCATTCTATGGCCACTGTCACCTTAGGCTGTAGGTAGCCTAACAAACAGGCGTCCTCCCAAGATGGTTTTAATGAAACCACCTCCATCTGCGTCCCAAATGGCACCCTATTCCCTATATTTTGCATTAAGGGCCCTGGTCCAAAAGTAGTGCAGTATATAGGGAAAAGGATGCCATTTGGGATGCAGCCCCAGAAAAGAGGGCTAGCGCTGCCCTGAGCCCTGGGCCCAGGGGAGGGCACTGGTACAGGAAACTGACAAGCGGACCACACAGACCTCATACGTCCTAGCACTAAGAAGCCTACTTTGGGGTGACAAAAAGAAACCTAGGGCCTTTATTGATTTCATTCTTCAGGCTGATGTTTCTAACGGTGATAGATGTTTACAACATTACTGCTGCAGTGGAGAGAGGGAAGAGGGGGAGGATTTAGGGTTCAGGTAGAGAGAGGAATGTACAGCTGTATTATGTTGATTGGCTTCTATATGTAGCCTACGAGATTTTCTCTTGTCCCTTGCTTTTGTTAGGTGGCATATGTTAAGCATAGGCTATTGTTCACATGTTCCAAGTAATACAAAATGCACACGCATTATCATTTGGAGTGTTAATAACAATCTGGGTTTGGAGTACTTACAAGGCTTATTCTGTAGATATGTGGATCTTTTGTTTCCACATCAATGATAAGGTCATATGCCTACCCACCACGTGCTTAGGGAGTATGCAGCTGACTTCTGCTAATCATACTATCCTACGATACAATCCAGATTTCATCAATTAATGGATGTGTGGATTTATTGATAGAAAACCTTTGTTACATTTTCAGGGAATTTGATTACTTTTTCATCCAAAATAACACTGCTATTACACCTGTGCTCTGCTGTTAGTAATAGCATCCCATATTTCACATTCATTGTTGTTCCATGAACACCTTCTGTGGTTTGTAATACAACAATGCATTGTGCTCCCAGTGAGCACCTGATCATTCATAATAAGGCAGCCTTCAAATGATATTTCCGTCAGTGGAGCTGCTGGAAGAGAAAATGCTCTCCCATCTTATTACATTCAGGGTCTGCAGAGAGAGAGAGAGTATATGAGCTACCTTCCTAGGCTGAATCCCAAATGGCACCCTTTTTCCTACATAGTGCAGAAAAGGCTCTGGTCAATAGTAGTGCACTATATAGGGAATAGGGTTAATTGGGACGCAGACATAACAACCCTTCCTGCTGCAACCTAACCTGAATTATAAACAGGGCTATGGAACTCAGCCACCGACCGAACCAAATAGGTGAATAATAATATCCCAAGCAACAATGAAATTAATCATGGAAGGAAATGGATTTGCCCTGTAGAGGAGGGGGGGGTTGAAGCTAATCCTGGGCCATATTTGATACATGGCAAATGTCACCAGGAGCGAGACAACAAGAGCAGAAATAGAATTGTCACTCATTGCATTTGATAAGGGAACAATCTGCCCCTTGCCAGTTATGTAAAACACTGTGTCTAAAGATGAGGTGTTCATATTCATTTTGGTTACTAATGATGATTATTATTGCCAAAGGTCATTCAAGGTTCAGCTTGTTGCTTTGCAAATGTTCTATTGTCTATAGGACACTAGTTATGCTAAGTGTGTATGATTACAGATCCAAATCGATTCATTTTGAATAACAAAAGATAATACCCTTTTTGATAACCCTTATAAGTACTGTTATGTTTTCTAAATCAACTGATAATGTGTTAGACCAATGTCTTTTGGTGTTAAATGTTTTCTTCTCTTTGCCATGCACTCTACCAATTATCCAAGCACGTTCTCAACACCACTTACTGTATGAAGCCTATTATTGATGCTCCACACTGTAAAATCCTCAGATGTAAATTATATAGTGATGAGGTCACAGAAGGAGGTAATAGCAGGTGAGACACTAGACAAAATTGCATGTATCAATGAGTGCCTAGTTTCATCAGCCATTTTTGGCTCTCAGCACAGGCTGCATCCCAAATGGCATAATTTTCCCTATATAGTGCACTACTTTGGGCCCATAGGAGTCTGGTCAAAATTAGTGCACTATATAGGGAATAGCGTGCCATTTGGAAAGAACTCTCATCTGTGATTCATCACTCACAATGACTTGATTTAGAAAGAGTACAGCTGTGGTGGGACCACCACCGATCCTCCTGGGCTTGCTGGTTTCTCTGAACACCCTGATAGGGTTAGGCTGTCTTAGCATAGTGTGTTTTCATTAGTGAGACTCACAGAGATCCCTGCAGAGAATGACTGGATGATTTCACATTATCCACGGAGGGAGTGTGGACATCATTTACCAGGTAGTGAATGGTAGCCCACAATAGTAATTACAATGTAATAACCTAGTATTCATTAAACAGCAACAATAGCATAAAACATCCTTCTTTATTGCTGCCAGAGCATTTTGTAAAGTCATTTTATGATTTCACAATGTTGACAGAGTCACCAACAAATGTGAGTTGACAATAGCATGTCTGTCTGCTGTGGCTAGGGTCTTTCCAGGTGACATGTTGTTTCCAACTACTGTCAGGTAGGGCAAATGATTGCTTCGGGCTGAACCGCTGTTGAATAACTTGTTTGATGGAAATTCCAAACCTTAGTCAGTCTGATGTCAGCAAGGTGACTCGTTTCAAGTTTCTTAGAATTCTTCCCCCAGCTTTTCTCTCTCTCTCTCTCTCTCTCTCTCTCTCTCTCTCTCTCTCTCTCTCTCTCTCTCTCTTCTCCCCACCTTTACAGGTGCTTGGTTAGGCTGATATCATGGTCCTTCTGCCTTCATTATCTCTGAGGAGACAGACAGCTGTGCTGAGGTAAATATATGCTAATACTACCATGTCTGCCCCTCTGACAACAGCTGATAATAGCAGTGTCACTGGGCTGTGGCACTTACATAGCAACCTGAACCTGCAGCTGAGATAGAAAACATCTGAACAACTTTAGGCATGGTTCTCTCTTCAGACAGAAATACAGTGCATTCGGCTTTTTCCACATTTTGTTACGTTACAGCCTTATTCTAAAATGTATTAAATTATTTTTTCCCCTCATATACACAATACACAATATACCATAATGACAAAGCAAAAACAGATACAAAAACCCCCCCGGAAATATCACATTTACATAAGTATTCAGACCCTTTGCTATGAGACTCAAAATTGAGCTCAGGTGCGTCCTGTTTCCATTAATCATCCTTGAGATGGTTGTTTCTACAACTTGATTGGAGATCCTTGATAAAAACCTGCTCCAGAGCGCTCAGGACCTCAGACTGAGGCGAAGGTTCACCTTCAAACAGGACAACAACCCTAAGCACACAACCAAACCAATGCAGGAGTGGCTTCGGGACAAGTTTCTGAATTTCCTTGAGTGGCCCAGCTAGAACCCAGACTTGAACCTGATCGAAAATAGCTATGCAGCGACGCTCCCCATCCAACCTGACAGAGCTTGAGAGGATCTGCAGAAAAGAATGGGAGAAACTCCCCAAATACAGGTGTGCCAAGCTTGTAGCGTCATACCCAAGAAGACTCAAGGATGTAATTGCTGCCAAAGGTGCTTCAACAAAGTACTGAGTAAAGGGTCTGAATACTTATGTAAATGTGATATTTCAGTTTAGCATTTTTATACATTTGCTAACATTTCTAAAAAACTGTTTTTGCTTTGTCATTATGGGGTATTGTGTGTACTGTATATTGATGAGGGGGAAAAAAACTACTTAATCAATTTTAGAATAAGGCTGTAACGTAGCAAAATGTGGAAAAAGTCAAGGGGTCTGAATACTTTCCGAATGCACTGTATAATAGGTTTTAAATATTTAAATGTGTTATTCTTAGTACCCTTGTGCCATTGTGTGCTCCAAGAACGATGGTATAAAATAAAGCCTTATATGTATTAACAGAATTAAATAAGTTTAGCATATTCCCACTAATTCTCATGATGCATGAAGTGTATGGGGAATGAATGGATCAGTCTGATTCCAATAGCATATAGACCCTTGAACCTCTTTGACAGGGGCTATTTTTTCAACTGAAAAATCACAAGGGAATAGCTATCCACCCTATGATCAGAGGAACCATCCCACCCAGACCCTGTCTAACATACACACACACACACACACACACACGGATCAGAGAGGAACCATCCTACCCAGATTCAGGCTTGGAGATTAGTATTCTGGCGACACACCAAGTTGTCGTTGTACCACCCAAACAATCCTTACATCTCTCTTTCACCCACTGGCTTTTACAAGGGATAGAAATGACGTGACTCTCACAGCAGGGAAACAGTGGTGACAGCTTGACTTTAATGAATTAGGCCTAGTGATGATCTGAGAAACAGTCCTCTTCTTATCTGATGTTTCTCTGTTCCAATCCCCATTCTGTTTTGGTCCCTATCATAAAAGTCCCTTGATAATGTTGAGTGTAAAGTACAGTTTTACTATCTGGGCTGTGGTTCATCGAAGAATATCTTGGTTTTCTGTTTGCGAGTACTGATCAGTGCTGGGCTGTCTTTTGCTGCTGTTGTGCTGCTAAAATGATTGTTGTATTGTTAGCCTATATCAAGGGAGGACAGAAAAGCCTGTTACAGTAGTAACCATTCTAACCTCATTCTTATACTTCTGTATAATGTCAAGAATACTTGTCCTGAGCTGTCAAAATAATGTCTGAATGTCTCTTATTTGACACCATTACTTTCCGCGGTTCATATGTTGGTGAAGGGAAAAATAGTGTGTTCTGTCTCTGCAAAGAACAGAGTGAGGTTTTCATGGGTTGCTTTGAATTCGACTTGATCCTTCAGATGTGTGTGTAGGCTACGTGCGTGCATGTGTGTGTGTGTGTGTGTTGCAAACTTCAGATCAATGGGTATGGTGTTGAAAGGAAGCAGCTGCTGTTTTCTCATTAGCCACTTAAGAAAAACAGTGCACATCTGGCCGGCCAACACACACAAACACACACACACACACACACACACATCATGGCTGCCCAGATCTCTCTAGTCCAAAGTGAAGAGTAATTTGTGTAGCATTTTCAACAACATAAAGCAGACAGTCAAAGATTTCCAGTGTGATTCTGATTTGAAGAGGCAACATTACTCTCTTGGTATCCATTATCTATTGAAGTGCAAAACAAGCTGTCACCTAGCTGATCCCATTTCTATCTGAATCACAGCAGATGTGCACACAGACAGAGGATAGCTAACAAAGAGGGAAGCATGTTAACACTCCCAAACACTAGAAGAACAGATCCTCTCTTTTACTGAAGGTGATACGAATCTACAACTATACATACACACTGTTACCACCAACACAATGAAACCATAGTGAAACACCTCATTTTGTATCAGTAACCTAATCTAACAAGACATGTATTTGAGATTTTATGGAGACCAAACCTGTAACAGATAGCCTCGAGTATAGCCAACCTGATCACTTCTGCGTGAATCTACAGATGATTGGCCCTTTGGCATGGTGTAACTGTAGTGTGATTAATCGATGGTGCTGGCCACTTTGCCCATTGATTACTAAGTTAAAGGTTGTCCGTAGCACTCACATCTGTAGCTTTCAAAATGCTTTGAAAGGCTGGTCATGGCTCACATCAACCAACATCCCAGACACCCTGTACCTACTCCAAATTCGCATACCTCCCCAACAAATCCTTATTCGACGCAATCTTTATTGCACTCAACACTGCCCTCGCCCACCTGGACAAGAGGAACACCTATGTGAGAATGCTGTTCATTGACTCCAGCTCAGCGTTCAATACCATAGTGCCCTCCAAGCTCATCACTAAGCTAAGGACCCTGGGACTGAACACCTCCTTCTGCAACTGGATCCTGGACTTCTTGATGGACCAGCCCCAGGTGGTGAGGCTAGGCAACAACACATCCGTTACGCTGACCCTCAACACGGGGTCCCCTCAGGGGTGCGTGCTTAATCACCTTCTGTACTCCCTGTTCACCCACGACTCTGGTCGTGCACGACTCCAACACCATCATTAATTTAGCTGATGACACAACGGTGGTAGGCCTGATCACCGACAACGATGAGACAGCCTATTGGGAGGTCAGAGACCTGGCAGTGTGGTGCCAGGACAACAACCTCTCCCTCAATGTCAGCAAGACAAAGGAGCTAATTGTGGACTACAGGAAACGGAGGACCGATCACACCCCATTCACATCAACAGGGCTGTAGTGGAGTGTGTCGAGAGTGTCAAGATCCTAACTCAAGATCCTCACTAAGGATCTATCATGGTCCACACACACAAACGCAGTCGTGAAAAGGGCACGACAACGTCTCTTCCCCCTCAGGAAGCTGAAAAGATATGGCATGGGCCCTCAGATCCTCAAAGTTCACAGCTGCACCATTGAGAGCATCTTGACTGGCTGCATCACCGCTTGGTATGGCCACTGCTTGGCATCCGAATGCAAGGCACTACAGAGGGTAGTGCGTATGGCTCAGTACATCACTGGTGCCGAGCTCCCTGCCCTCTAGGTCCTCTATACCAGGAGGTGTCAGATGAAGGCCCTAAACATTTTCAAAGACTCCAGCCACCCAAGTCATAGACTGTTCTCTCTGCTACCGCACGGCAAGCGGTACCGATGCACCAAGTCTGGAACCAACAGGACCCTGAAAAGCTTCTACTCTCAAGTCACAAGACAGTTAACTAAATAGTTAACCAACTAGCTACCTGGACTATCTGCATTGACCACTTTTGTACACACATTTCTTTGGGGGGACTCATCACATATTCTGCTGCTACTGTTTATTATCTATCCTGTTGCTTATTCGCTTTATTTCTAGTTATATGTAAATATATCTACCTCAATTACTTTGTAACCCTGCACATCGACTCTGTACTGGTACCCAGTGTATATAGCCAAGTTATCGTTACTAATTGTGTGTTCATTATTACTTTTACATCTTATTATTTTTCTATTATTTCACTCTTCTCTTTTTCTCTGCATCGTTGGGAAGGGCCCGTAAGTAAGCATTTCACTGTTAGTCTACACCTGTTGTTTACGAAGCATGTGACAAATAACAATTTATTTGATTTAATTTGGTCTATAGCAATAAATATGCCCTCTGGTCAATACTGATTTGTTTATAACAATTAGAAATCCCATCGATACTGTAAACAGGTTGATGTAAGTTCATGTAAGATTGTCAGAAAAACAGTGTACAAATAGAACAACCGTCTACGAAAAGCTGATATGCAGTGAAACTTACTGGGACCACCTCAGACAGCAGACACCCTAACTCTAGTCTCTCGCTAGCTAATAAACCGCGTCAGCATGCTTTTGGAAAACCCATAAAACCCTGTATCATGTTCCGTTCTTTAATATATGTCATAATTTTGCTATATTATGACAATGACACAGTGAAAGGTGAAACTATGTAATCATTCTAATAAGGCTTTACTTACACGTGGGACCGTCCTCAGGGTGGGCATCAACAAACCGTTCTCGACAAAACATGATGTAGTCTAGTAACTGTAGCTGGCGAGGAGGGTGAGAATCGGGCGAGGAGGGGAGGCCACCTTCACGTGTCATTTTTAATTAGGCCAGATCAAAGGGTCCATAAATTATAATTGCAGTTCCTGGGCCCTTCTGGCTTCATTCCTAGAGCAGCTGTATAGTCATACAGTAGAACTACTACAATTGCAATAACAGAATCCAAACCAGATTCTGAGAAATCAATATTATAATAATCAGACCACTAGCCAGCCAGCCCAGAGAGGAAGCCAGGAAGGATACTTGTGGTTGTAACAATATTCTCTGACAGAGAACAGTGAACAGTTTGTTCAGGATGGTGTTGCTATGAGTCTTCTGGAGATCATAGGGTCAACAACAGAGGTATATCTGTCTCATTTTGGAATCCTGAGTCCTGTGTGGTGGTGTTGTGTTTGGGATTTTAAAAACCTCTGGTTGATGACAATAGCATCAAAGGATGTCTTTGTAGTTAAGAAGGGAGGTGACATCATGTGCATTATTATAGTTTGTTGAAAGTGTAGGATGATATTACAGAATGTCTTGATAAAAAGATATTCAGCAACTGGTAGGACAATGGAAGCTTCCATCAAAAATCTATATTTTATTATTAAAATGCTTTCATCAAGGTCTTTCATCAATACTGTTCTTGTTGTTAGTGCCAGAGCGATGGCTTATTTTTCACATCCTAATCAACACTGCTGCCCTTTCCAGGTTGTTCTGTGGAGAGCATTGTTTATTACATAATGGGGAAATCTGTCTGAAAGACCTCCCATAATGTCTGGAATGGATCTGTGTATTATCCATCTGTTTTTCCCTGTTTTATCTATAGTATCAGTACTGACATCATTGCTTTGTTTTTTGTGTCCTCCAGCTCTGTACACTTTGTCGCCAAAGGGATTCACAGACAATCAGAATCATGGCTCAGGCAAATATTTATTTGAATGAAAGGTTCTGTAGATAAAGTATGTCAGCATTACCATTCCTGATATTATTATTTGTCCACTTTGGTAGACATTATTATATGTCCACTTTGGTACGAACCCAACAATTAACAGTCAGTATTGGATGGGTTTCCATGTATGAGCACAATGGATTGAAATGTCATTATTGTCTTCTGCAGGGTTGCATCCCAAATGGCACCCTATTCCCTACATATGGAGCTACAGTGCCCTTGCAAACACCAGGCAAGTATTGTGTTATTTCATAGGGCTCTCCTCTCCTATCATAGAAGGCACTGCACTGCCATGGGAGCTTGAGAAAACATTAATTGGGACCCTGTCAGTGTGAGCTAGAGAAAAAGTCAGTCTACTATTCTATCGCTGCGTTATCAACCAGAAGGAAGGAAGATTTGTCTGAGGCCTGTCATTGAAATAGGCTCTGTTTTTTATTAAAGATTGTTGTGTGCTATATCTCATGGTCTAGTCAATGGCAGCAGAGACATGAAATGAAAATATCCTCCTGGCCCATCTTAAACCTTCCTCTCTCTGCAGTATAAGGTGAACATCATGCATCATCCATAGGCTACTGTGTCTCAAATGGCACCCTATTCCCTATATGTAGTGCATTACTTTTGACCAGAGCCCTGGTCAAAAGTAGTGCACTATATAGGGAATAAGGTGCCATTTGGGAACCAGACCTGGAGGTGGAGCTCTGGCCCTACCCTGCATGTCATCAGGAGAGCTCAGTTGGAACCATCTGTGTTTCACATCACTGGATTTTACCAATTTAAATTACCTTTACATTTTAGCGCAGATCTTCCGCGATACTTCTGCAGTACGGATTGTATCCAGGCCTTACAGTGAGTTCACACTATTCAGCTGCATCGCTCAGTGAAATATCGGAAGCCATTGGGCGTGTTCCAGCAGATCACTTTGTCAAGTCGGTGAAAGTGTGTTGCATTATGAAGAAACACATTTTCCGACTAGTGCCTATATGTTGATTGCATGAACTTTACAAAAATAATTTGATCAAAGGTCATGAAGTTTTGACTGCAGTTGACTGCAAGTTTCTGCAGTTGCTCTTCACCAAGTTTATCCTCCTTATTGTATGTTATTTTATAGTACGAATAATACAATTGAACAACAATTGAACAGTTAAGTTAAATAAAAGCGGTTAACAAAGAAATAGGTACTCCGATGCGACTCTAATGATGATTTGAAAAAAGTTGGCTGAGAAGGCATGAGCTCTGCTTTGTTTTTTGCGTAGGCTGTACATACTTCATTAGTCTCTCATTCACAATTTGACAAGCACTTGATAATGCCTCGAATTTCACGGCGGCATCCCCTTTGTGGCTGTTGTGCCCTTGGCCTGCAGTGCTGCGGTGTGCCCTTCACCCTGAGTGCTGCGCAACCCGAAGTGCCTCTGAACCACATGGCTCTCCATCATGTGATCGGGTCTTTCTCACAGGCTACAAGTGAAGACAGACACATCGTGGACGCAGCTGTGTCCTTACCCAATTCCGAGGTGCAAATTGTGGATATTGGAAGAACTGTCCACATTTACACTACTGTTCAAAAGTTTGGGGTCACTTAGAAATGTCCTTGTTTTTGAAAGAAAAGCAATTTTTTTTTGTCAATTAAAATAACATCAAATTAATCAGAAATACAGTGTAGACATTGTTAATGTTGTAAATGACTATTGTAGCTGGAAACAACATATTTTAATGGAATATCTACCTAGGCGTACAGAGGCCCGTTATCAGCAACCATCACTCCTGTGTTCCAATGGCACGTTGTGTTAGCTAATCCAAGTTTATCATTTTAAAAGGCTAATTGATCATTTGAAAACCCTTTTGCAATTATGTTAGCTTAGCTGAAAACTGTTGTGCTGATTAAAGAAGCAATACAACTGGCCTTCTTTAGACTAGTTGAGTATCTGGAGCGTCAGTATTTGTGGGTTTGATTATAGGCTCAAAATGGCTACAAACAAATAACTTTCCTCTGAAACTTGGCAGTCTATTCTTGTTCTGAGAAATTAAGGCTTTTCCATGCGAGAAATTGCCAAGAAACTGAAGATCTCGTACAACGCTGTGTACTACTCCCTTCACAGAACAGCGCAAACTGGCTCTAACCAGAATATAAAGAGGAGTGGGAGGCCCTGGTGCACAACTGAGCAAGAGGACAAGTACATTAGAGTGGCTAGTTTGAGAAACAGACACCTTACAAGTCCTCAACTGGCAGCTTCATTAAATAGTACCCATAAAACACCAGTCTCAACGTCAACAGTGAAGAGGTGACTCCGGGATGCTGGCCAACTCTGTCAGAGTTGCAAAGAAAAAGCCATATCTCAGACTGGCCAATAAAAAGAAAAGATTACGATGGGCAAAATAACATAGACACTGGACAGAGGAACTCTGCCTAGAAGGCCAGCATCCCGGAGTCGCCTCTTCACTGTTTATGTTGAGACTGGTGTTTTGCGGGTACTATTTAATGAAGCTGCCATTTGAGGACTTGTAAGGCGTCTGTTTCTCAAACTAGACACTTTAATGTACTTGTCCTCTTGCTCAGTTGTGCACCAGGGCCTCCCACTCAGTTGAAATTGTCCGAAATCACAATTGAAAGGGTCTCGTATCACACTGTAGGCCTACAACAGTTGGTTCTAAGTCCATAGAGGCGAAATAATTACAATTTAGCATTAACACTGGAGGGATAGATGTGCAGATGATGATGTGCAAGTAGAGATACTGGGGTGCAAAAGAGCAAAAAGATAAATAACAATATGGGGATGAGGTAGTTGGGTGTGCTATTTACTGGCTGTGCGCAGGTACAGTGATCGGTAAGCTGCTCTGACAGCTGATGCTTAAAGTTAGAGAGGGAGATATAAGACTCCAGCATCAGAGATCTTTGCAATTCACTCCAGTCATTGGCAGTAGAGAACTGGAAGGAAAGCCGGCCAAAGGAAGCTTTGGGGATGACCAGTGAAATATACCTGCCGGAGTGCGTGCTACGGGTGGTTGTTGCTATGGTGACAGGTGAGCTGAGAAAAGGCGGGGCTTTACCTAGCAAAGACTTATAGATGACCTGGAGCCAGTGGGTTTGGCGACGAATATGTAGTGAGGGCCAGCCAACGAGAGTATACAGGTCGCATTGGTGGGTAGTATATGGGGCTTTGGTGACAAAACGGATGGCACTGTGATAGACTACATCCAGTTTTCTGAAGTGTGTTAGAGGTTGGAGGCTATTTTGTAAATGACATCGCCGAAGTCAAGGATTGGTAAGATAGTCAGTTTTACGAGGGTGTTTGACAGCATGAGTGAAGGATGCTTTGTTGCGAAATAGGAAGCTGATTCTAGATTTAATTTTGGATTGGAGATGCTTAATGTGAGTCTGTAATGAAAGTTTACAGTCTAGCCAGACACCTAGGTATTTGTAGTTGTCCACATATTCTAAGTCAGAACCGTCCAGAGTAGTGATGCTAGACGGGCGGGAGGGTGTGGGCAGAAATCGGTTGAAGAGCATGCATTTAGATTTACTAGCATTTCAAAGCTGTTGGAGGCCACGGAAGGAGTGTTGTATGGCACTGAACTCTATCTGAGAAGTAGTTGGTGAACCAGGTGAGGCAGTCATTTGAGAAGCCAAGGCTATTGAGTCTGCCGATAAGAATGCGGTGATTGAAAGCCTTGGCCAGATCGATGAAGACCTGGCCATGTGACTTCTGAAGGTAATTGGTTGCACCAGGTCTTATTTAGGGGCTTCATAGCAAAGGGAGTGAATGCAAATGCACGTAACACTTTTCAGTATAATGTTCATTTTATTTTTTTGAAACAAGTTATTTTTTTCATTTCACTTCACCAATTTGGAATATTTTGTGTATGTCCATTACATGAAATCAAAATAAAAATCCATTTAAGGCTAACATGGTTAGGGGATGGTTAGGAGATGAATACTTTTGCAAGGCACTGTATAACAAATTAGAAAGCCTATTCCCCCTCAGGAAACTAAAAAGATTTGGCATGGGTCCTGAGATCCTCAAAAGGTTCTACAGCTGCAACATCAAGAGAATCCTGACTGGTTGCATCACTGCCTGGTACGGCAATTGCTCGGCCTTCAACCGCAAGGCACTACAGAGGGTAGTGCGCACGGCCCAGTACATCACTGGGGCTAAGCTGCCTGCCATCCAGGACCTCTACACCAAGCGGTGTCAGAGGAAGGCGCAAAAAATTGTCAAAGACCCCAGCCACCCTAGTCATAGACTGTTCTCTCTACTACCGCATGGCAAGCGGTACCGGAGTGCCAAGTCTAGGACAAAAAGGCTTCTCAACAGTTTTTAACCCCAAGCCATAAGACTTCTGAACAGGTAATCAAATGGCTACCCGGACTATTTGCATTGTGTACCCCCAACCCCTCTTTTACGCTGCTGCTACTGTCTGTTTAACATATATTTTAACTATACATTCATGTACACATGCACATACTACCTCAATTGGCCCGACCAACCAGTGCTCCCGGACATTGGCTAGCCGGGCTATCTGCATATTGTCCTGCCACCCACCACCCGCCAACCCCTCTTTATGCTACTGCTACTCTCTGTTTATCATATATGCATATTCACTTTAACCATATCTACATGTACATACTACCTCAATCAGCCTGACTAACCAGTGTCTGTATGTAGCCTCGCTACTTTTATAGCCTCACTACTGTTTTTCATTGTCTTTTTACTGTTTTTATTTCTTTACTTACCTATTGTTCACCTAATACCTTTTTTGCACTATTGGTTAGAGCCTGTAAGTAAGCATTTCACTGTAAGGTCTACACCTGTTGTATTCGGGGCATGTGACAAATAAACTTTGATTTGATTTGAAAATCACAATTCCACTTTGGCATTATGGGTTATTGTGTGTAGACCAGAACAACAGGCTGTAACACAACAATATGTGGAAAAGGTCAAGGGGTGTGAATACTTTCTGAAGGCACTGTACGTAGCACTACGTAGCTTGCTTGCTAGCTTGTTAGCACCCACATGAGAGGCTAGCATGGTTAGGCGAGTGCCGCTTGTATAGTGTGAACGCTCTGTTAGCCTTTCAAATGATCTGAATCTACATTCTCGCACATACCGTAAAACTTAAATTAAACACATACAGTTGAAGTTGGAAGTTTATATACACTTAGGTTGGAGTCATTAAAACTCGTTTTTCAACCACTCCACAAATTTCTTGTTAACAAACTATAGTTTTGGCAAGTCGGTTAGGACATCTACTTTGTGCATGACACAAGTAATTTTTCCAACAATTGTTTACAGACAGATTATTTCACTTATAATTAACTGTATCACAATTCCAGTGGGTCAGAAGTTTACATACACTAAGTTGACTGTGCCTTTAAACAGCTTGGAAAATTCCAGAAAACTATGTCATGGCTTTAGAAGCTTCTGATAGGCTAATTGACATCATTTGAGTGAATTGGAGGTGTACCTGTGGATGTATTTCAAGGCCTACCTTCAAATTCAGTGCCTCTTTGCTTGACATCATGGGAAAATCAAAAGAAATCAGCCAAGACCTCAGAAAAAAAATTGTAGACCTCCCCAAGTCTGGTTCATCCTTGGGAGCAATTTCAAAACGCTTGAAGGTACCACGTTCATCTGTACAAACAATAGTACGCAAGTATAAACACCATGGGACCACACAGACGTCATACCGCTCAGGAAAGAGACTCGTTCTGTCTCCTAGAGATGAACATACTTTGGTGCAAAACGTGCTGGAGGAAACAGGTACAAAAGTATCTATATCCACAGTAAAATGAGTCCTATATCGACATAACCTGAAAGGCCACTCAGTAAGGAAGAAGCCACTGCTCCAAAACAGCCATAAAAAAGCCAGACTACGGTTTGCAACTGCACATGGGGACAAAGATTGTACTCTTTGGAGAAATGTCCTCTGTTTCTGATTAAACAAAAATAGAACTGTTTGGCCATAATGACCATCGTTATGTTTGGAGGAAAAAGGGGGAGGCTTGCAAGCCGAAGAACACCATCCCAACCGTGAAGCACGGGGGTGGCAGCATCTTGTTGTGGGGGTGCTTTGCTGCAGGAGGGACTGGTGCACTTCACAAAATAGATGGCATCATGAGAAAGGAAAATATGTGTATATATTCAAGCAACATCTCAAGACATCAGTCAGGAAGTTAAAGCTTGGTTGCAAATGGGTCTTCCAAATGGACAATGACTGCAAGCATACTTCCAAAGTTTTGGCAAAATGGCTTAAGGACAACAAAGTCAAGATATTGGAGCGGCCATAACAAAGCCCTGACCTCAGTCCTATAGAAAATTTGAGGGAAGAACTGAAAAAGCGTGTGCAAGCAAGGAGGCCTACAAACCTAACTCAGTTACACCAGCTCTGTCAGGAGGGGTGGGCCAAAATTCACCCAACTTATCCCTGTTCATAGCCGTGCAACGGCACATATTTGAGCCAATAAACGCCTGTTTTAAATAAACACCAGGTCTAATTGAATTGTTTACGAAGTTACCATGAATTACCATTAATTATTTCCGAGGTTTAATGTTTGATTTGTTTCATTAAATAATTCAGTAATGGCTAAAAAAAATATATGTAAATCATCTGTTTCTTTTGCCAGAAACTGCTAGCCATTGGCTACAAACATCTGAGAACTGCTAGCTAACTGGCATTCACAAAAACAGTAATCAACTTCGGGAGTACAGACCCCTAGAATTTGTGGGAAAAGTAAGAACTGTCAAAAATGCACAGTCAAAG
Organism: Brachymystax lenok tsinlingensis; assembly: GCA_030435695.1. Classification (NCBI taxonomy): domain Eukaryota; kingdom Metazoa; phylum Chordata; class Actinopteri; order Salmoniformes; family Salmonidae; genus Brachymystax; species Brachymystax lenok. The sequence goes on from CM059790.1 coordinate 30,946,414, forward strand.
AGGAGAAAAGTTTTATTTTTATTTTTTATAGGCATACTAAGACAAAAGAAACATCACACAGTGTATAAATGATAACAGGAAATTCAGGAAATTAAGAAATATATTAAAATTAACTATGCAAATGAGCAAAAGCTGTGTGCATTAAGGAAATAAAAGCCTGTCTCTGTAAGTGCCTGTTGTGTTCAGTGATTTAAGCAAATAAACGACCTGGCTATTAACTGAAGTTTTACGATACCTACAGTACATTCGGAAAGTATTCAGACCCCTTTACTTTTTCCAAATTTTTTTACGTTACAGCCTTACTCTAAAATTGATTAAATTGTTTTTTCCTCATCAATCTACACACAATACTCCATATTGACAAAACAAAAACAGGATTTTAGACATCTTGGCTAATTTATTTTAAAAATGAAATATCACATTTACATAAGTATTCAGACCCTTTACTCAGTACTGTTGAAGCACATTTGGCAACGATTACAGCCTTGCGTCTTCTTGGGTATGACGCTACAAGCTTGGCACACCTGTATTTGGGGAGTTTCTCTCATTCTTCTCTGCATATCCTCTGCATAGCTATTTTCAGGTCTCTCCAGAGATGTTTGATCGGGTTCAAGTCCAGGCTCTGCCTGACACACTTGTTGTCTTGGCTGTGTGCTTAGGGTCGTTATCTTGTTAGAAGGTGATCTTTTTCCTCAGTCTGAGGTCATGAGTGCTCTGGGACAGGTTTTCATCAAGGATCTCTCTATACTTTGCTCCGTTCATCTTTCCCTAAATCCTGACCAGTCTTTGCTGCTGAAAAACATCCCCACAGCATGATGCTGCCACCACGCTTCACCGTTGTGATGGTGCCAGGTTTCCTCCAGACGTGACGCTTGGCATTCAGGCTTGGAGTTCAATCTTGGTTTCATCAGACCAGAGAATCTTCTCATGGTCTGATGGTCTGAGAAACATCACACAGAGAATCTTCTCATGGTCTGAGAGTCCTTTAGGTATCTTTTGGCAAACACCAAACAGGCTGTCATGTACATTTTACTGAGGAGTGGCTTCCGTTTGGCCACTGTACCATAAAGGCCTGATTAGTGGGATGCTGCAGAAATGGTTGTCCTTCTTGAAGGTTCTCCCATTCTCCCTGAGCTCAATTTCGAGTCTCATAGCAAAGGGTCTGAATACTTATTTCAGTTTTTTTATTTTTATTACATTTGCAAAAATGTTTAAAAACCTGTTTTCACTTTGTCGTTAAGGGGTATTGTCTGTAGATAGTCCTATCCTCCTGCCTTGAAGATTACGGTTAGGGGTTAGTAATCAGTCGGAAGACTGATTTAAACTTGGAAGGGTCACTGAAAGAGATGGTTTGAAGTAGTCTTTTGAGGAATTTGGTTTGATCAGTTTTTACCGATCACTCAGCTTGTGAAGATCAGATGCAGGCTTTGAAGAGTCAGTATCCTTGAAGCTGGTTTTGGATGTGTTTTTATGTTAAACAGTACTTGAACATTAGTTTTTATTCAGAATGGTAATCCAGTATAAATTCTGTATTTAAAGGCCTCCCGAGTGGTGCAGCGGTCTAAGGCGTCACTACAGACCCGGGTTCGATCCCAGGCTGTGTGACTGGGAGACCCATGAGGTGGCGCACAATTGCCCCAGTGTTGTCCATATTAGGGGAGGGTTTGGCCGGCCGGGATGTCCTTGTCCCATCACGCTCTAGCGACTCCTTGTGGCTGGCCGGGCGCATGCACGCTAACGTCGGTCGCCAGTTGTACTGTGTTTCCTCTGACACATTGGTGGGGCTGGCTTCCGGGTTGAGCGAACAATGTGTCAAGAAGCAGTGCGGCTTGGCAGGGTAGTGTTTCGGAAGACGCATGGCTCTCTACCTTCGCCTCTCCCGAGTCCGTTCGGGAGTTGCAGCGATGGACAAGACTAACTACCAATTGGATATCAGGAATAAAAAAAAAAAAACGGTATTTAATTAAGGGGAGTGTTCTGTTATACAAACCTCTCATCGCTGTTCATTTTTAGGCCCCATTAATTTTTTGCCGTGTATATCCAATATAGTGCATTACTTTTGACCAGAGCACTGTGACCGTAGGCAGATGATTTAGCTTTCTTGTCATCTAGTTGTTTTGAGGCCTTTTTTATTAATTTGTTTGATGTTTTGTTTCAAGCCGCAGGTGTATTTGTGATTCCGGTATTACTTGAATATTCTGACTGTGTGTAAGGTAAGGTAAGACAATAGAAAATGTATCAGAGTTCTATATCTATGGGTAAGATACAGTATTTCCTTGAATTTGGTCTCTTACATGGGTCTCAGAGGAATCAATAGTTAGCGGTACTGCCTGTTCCTGTGTTTGAAGTTTAACATAAGCAACAGAGGAGGGAGGTTAGGAGAGCTAAATCGAGCTGTCATGTTTAAAGGTTGCAGCTGCTGGCTATCTGAGATTACATCTTTTTCTGTTACAAATGGTGTTACCACCGTGCACCTGTCAATCCTATACCTGCACAAAACCTTGATGTCTGTCTTCTTGGAAAAATGGCTTGATGTCTAAGCTGTTACTCACTGGTAACACATGCAGCCTTGTACACAAAAGTATGTGGACACCCCTTCAAATGAGTGGATTCGGCTATTTCAGCCACGCCCGTTGCTGACAGGTGTATAAAATTGAGCACACAGCCATGCAATCTCCATAGACAACACTGTCAGTAGAATGGCCCATACTGAAGATCTCATTGACTTTCAACATGGCACCATCATAGTCAAAGTCACCATTATTAGTCAGTTGTACAACCGAATGCCTTCAACTGAAATGTGTCTTCCACATTTAACCCAACCCCTCTGAATCAGAGAGGTGCAGGGGGCTGCCTTAATCAACATCCATGTCTTCAGCACCCAGGGGTTAACTGCCTTGTTCAGGGGCAGAACAACAGAATTTTACCTTGTCAGCTCAGGGATTTGAACTTGCAACCCTCCGGTTACAAGTCCACCACTCTAACCACTAGGCTACCTGCCGACTTCTTCCTTTGTCAGTGGGTTTTGTCCAACATGCCTCCGGACCTACTCACTGCCACAGTCATACTCTGGACCTAGTTTTGTCCCGTGGAATAAATGTTGTGGATCTTAATGTTTGTCCTCATAATCCTGGACTATCGGACCACCATTTTATTACATTTGCAATCGCAACAAGTAATCTTCTCAGATCCCAACCAAGGATCATCAAAAGTCATGCTATAAATTCTCGGACAACCCAAAGATTCCTAGATGCCCTTCCAGACTCCCTCCGCCTACAAAAATCAGTTAACCACCTAACTGAGGAACTCAATTTAACCTTGCGCAATACCCTAGATGCAGTCGCACTCCTAAAAACAAAAAACATTTGTCATAAGAAACTAGCTCCCTGGTATACAGAAAATACCCAAGCTCTGAAGCAAGCTTCCAGAAAATTGGAACGGAAATGGCGCTATACCAAACTGGAAGTCTTCCAACTAGCTTGGAAAGATAGTACCGTGCAGTATCGAAGAGCCCTCACTGCTGCTCGATCATCCTATTTTTCCAACTTACTGTCGCAAAGCTAACTAAAAAAGCAGCATTCCTCAAAAGAGGATGGCTTTCACTTCAGCAGTGATAAATTCATTAACTTCTTTGAGGAAAGGATCATGATGATTAGAAAGCAAATTACGGACTCCTCTTTAAATCTGCGTATTCCTCCAAAGCTCAGTTCTCCTGAGTCTGCACAACTCTGCCAAGTCCTAGGATCAAGGGAGAAACTCAGGTTTTTTAGTACTAGATCTCTTGCCACATTGATGAAAATAATCATGTCCTCTAAACCTTCAAGCTGCATACTGGACCATATTCCAACTAAACTACTGAAAGAGCTGCTTCCTGTGCTTGGCCCTCATTCGGAAACATAATGTTAACTGTCACTGCTATGCGGATGACACACAGCTGTACATTTCGAAGAAACATGGTGAAGCCCCAAAATTGCCCTCCCTGGAAGCCTGTGTTTCAGACATGAGGAAGTGATGGCGGCAAATGTTCTACTTTTAAACTCAGACAAAACAGAGATGCTTGTTCGAGGTCCCAAGAAACAAAGAGATCTTCTGTTGAATCTGACAATTAATCTTGATCGTTGTACAGTCGTCTCAAATAAAACTGTGAAGGACCTCAGCGTCACTCTGGACCCTGATCTCTCTTTTGACGAACATATCAAGACTGTTTCAAGGACAGCTTTTCTCCATCTACGTAACATTGCAAAAATCAGAAACTTTCTGTCTAAAAATTATGCAGAAAAATTAATCCATGCTTTTGTCACTTCTAGGTTAGACTACTGCAATGCTCTTCTTTCCGGCTACCCTGATAAAGCACTAAATAAACTTCAGTTAGTGCTAAACACGGCTGTTAGAATCTTGACTAGAACCAAAATAATTTATCATATTACTCCAGTGCTAGCCCCTCTACAGTTGCTTACTGTTAAGGCAAGGGCTGATTTCAAGGTTTTACTTCTAACCTACAAAGAATTACAAGGGCTTGCTCCTACCTATCTTTCCGATTTGGTTGTGCCGTACATACCTACACGTATGCTACGGTCACAAGACGCAGGCCTCCTTACTGTCCCTAGAATTTCTAAGCAAACAGCTGGAGGCAGGGCTTTCTCGAATAGAGCTCCATTTTTATGGAATGGTCTGCCTATCCATTCAGACTCTGTCTCAACCGTTAAGTCTTTATTGAAGACTCATCTCTTCAGTAGGTCCTATGATTGAGTGTAGTCTGGCCCAGGAGTGTGAAGGTGAACGGAAAGGCACTGGAGCAACGAACCGCCCTCGCTGTCTCTGCCTGGCTGGTTCCCCTCTCTCCACAAGGATTCTCTGCCTCTAACCCTATTACAGGGGCTGAGTCACTGGCTTACTGGTGCTCTTCCATGCCGTCCCTAGGAGGGGTGCCTCGCTTGAGTGGGTCGAGTCACTGACGTGATCTTCCTGTACGGGTTGACGCGCCCCCTTGGGTTGTGCCGTGGCAGAGATCTTTGTGGGCTATACTTATTTCCCTCATTAAAATGCTAATCAATTTATAAAAATTTTCACATGCATTTTTCTGGATTTTTTTGTTGTTATTCTGTCTCTCACTGTTCAAATAAACCTACCATTAAAATTATAGACTGATCATTTCTTTGTCAGTAGGCAAACGTAAAAAATCAGCAGGGGATCAAATACTTTTTTCCCTCACTGTAAGTCCCTCTTTGTGGCACTTGACCACACAACCGAACAGTTGTCCAGTTGCAACAAAACTATGGCCTGTAGGACCGGCCTTGTTGATAAATCAAATTTTAAACCTTACCATGAAATGCTTACTTACAAGCCCGTAACCAACAATGCAGTTCAAGAAATAGAGTTAATAAAATATTTACTAAATAAACTAATGTAAAAAAAATGTAATCATTCAATAGGTAACACAATAAATGTACATAACAATAACAAGGCTATATACAGGGGGTACCGGTACAGAGTCAATGTGCGGGGGTACATAGTGTGTGGGGGTACATAATGTGCGTGGGTACATAGTGTTGTTAAGAATTCAGAGCAGCGCTTTATTATAGACAGACTTCTCCTTATCCTAGCTACGATTGTATCGATTTCTTTTTTTAAATTATTAGATTATTTTTAATTATACCTCTTTTTCTCCCCAATTTCGTGGTAGCCAATTTGTAGTTACAGTCTTGTCCCATCGCTGCAACTACCGTACGGACTCAGGAGAGGCGAAGGTCGAGAGCCGTGCATCCTCTGAAACATAACCTAGCCGAGCCGCACTGGTTCACAACACAATGCCCGCTTAACCTGGAAGCCAGCCGCACCAATGTGTCGGAGGAAACACCATACACCTGGCGACCGTGTCAGCGTGCACTGTGCCCGGCCCGCCACAGGAGTCGCTTCACCACTCAGGAGGCCTGTATCAATATCTTTTGACCATGACAGTTTACAATCCAGGGTCACTCCAAGCAGTTTAGTCACCTCAACTTGCTCAATTTCCACATTGCCAGTCTAGATGGAATTCATATTAATTGTAAAATATGTGTCTCCCCTTTTCATAGGACTAGATTAGATGGCTGCATTCAAAACCGGTCGTTTTCATTGATCTCAGGTTTGTCAGTGTTAGGAGAGTAGGCCTACCCTGTCGTTTTTGTAGTAGGCCTATAGCCTATTATAAAATATTCTGATTATGTCTCCAAACATGTAAAGTGTTGTAAATGTAGGAGCCTCCTCAAACATTCTAATCTAGCTGGGGCTGAGCTGCTTCCCCAAACATGAAACTCACACGTCGCCTATGATGTTGTGTATTTCATTATGTTTGTTTACAGTCTGCCTGTTTTGTCAGCGGTGTTGTTGTAATCGGTTGTAACTTGTGTAGTTGTCCTGCTTACCTGGCAATAGACCTAAAATGGGCTTGTTCGCCAAGGGGAATTTGTGGTGTTTCTCGGTCACATTTCTCATGTGTTATTGGAATTATTATGTTGTCCCAGACACTTTTTCTCACATCCAGACACACAGGACTTTTTGCTTATGCCGCTGGTGGAGCTTGGACAAAAATGTATATGTGTTACATCCTTTAAGGTCCCCATGTGTGTGAATATGGGCAGGATGTTGTTATGGTGTCCGGACTTCTCAAAGCGACAATGTGTGTGCTCCAGAGCTGTGATTAGATTTGACATTTAAGTTGTCTTCATCAGGCTTCCCTAAATTGAGAACATTGTGTAGAGATTGTTTTGGAGTCTGTGGGAGCTTGTATGGTATATATATTCACAAAGGTTGCATGTCATCATCCTTTGGGTAGTGTCATGAAAAGACTGGTCACATGGTGGTGCATACATGGAAATAGAATGACAGATTAGATTTCTATGGTTGTATAAGTGTTTAATTCTCTGCCATATCAGGGGTGAATGGATTAGGACTACACCGCGAAGCCTCCTGTCATTCTCTCGCCTGGAAACAAATATGAGGGAAACGGCAAGGAACGTCTGTAGGCTACATGTATCTCGGTTTCTAAATCTCAGCATTCCTCTGAGATTATCCATAGTTTCCTCCTTTCCTCTCAACTCCTCCTGACGTCTTTCTTCTGCTAACAGTCTTTTCAGAGTCTCTGGAAAGTTTGAATGGTCATGATTAAGACTTGGCAGCCCTTTCAGAGCAGCCTAATGAAAAAGATAATTAACAGCTAGTTGTGTTTTTCCCATACCTGCCAAGAGTACGGAACACGTAGATAAGGGAAATAGAGTATACATCCCCAATGGCACCCTATTCCCCTTTGGGCCCTGGTCAAAAGTAGTGCACTATACAGGGAACAGGGTGCCACTTGGGACGCATCCAGAGCATACGTTCTGGTCTTCCGCCCGTCCGTTCAGCCAGATGCACATTCCCTCAGAGCAGCTAATCCATTGTGGGAATGAGGCTGGTTGTTTCTGGATTGATATTTTAAGGGTCTTGCTAACGCTGTGCCTCTATGCAGAATGTCAACGCTTTCTCACAGAAAGAAGCTCATTATTACAAACTTGTGTATGGAGAGAGGGTGTATCCCATATGGGAGCCTATACCCTATGTAGTGCACTACTTTTGATTTGGGTCCATAGGGTTCTGGTCAAAAGTATTGCACTATATAGGGAATAGTGTGTCATTTGGGACACAAATGAAGACGGTGTTAGATAGCATTAAATCCACCAAAACCATATTGAAGAGCACCATAAAAGAAAAGCTATCGTATGGAATTAGCAGGTGTATGCCTGAATTATCTCCTCTCCATGCACTGTGTTAGGGAGCGTATGGGTATCTCCCAAATGGCACCCTATTCCATATGCAGTTCACTACTTTTGACCAGAGCCTTATGGGCCCCGATCAAAAGTAGTGCACTATAAAGGGAATATGGTGCCATTTGGGAAGTAAGCTATGAGACTGCAGAGTCTTGTTGGGATGGGAGGAGAGTAGGAGAGTGCAGTTTACCATTTGAACGCTACAGGGTCGCGAAATGGAACTAATAACCATGCGTGTTCTTTGGATATCATCTGGTCTGCTTTGCTTAATGGATTCTATTAACAAACTGTAGCTACTGTATGTATTTATGCCACCTATGGTATTAAATTATGTGTTTTTACAAAGTGCTAATTTTGTCATTTCGAGTATTGATGTGGAAGGGCAACGTATACAGTATCAGTCAAATGTTTGGACACACCTACTCATTCCAGGGTTTTTCTTTATTGTTACTATTTTCTACATTGTAGAATAATAGTGAAGACAACGAAACAATTAAATAACACATATGGAATCATGTAGTAACCAAAAAAGTGTTAAACAAATCAAAATATATTTTATATTTGAGATTCTTCAAAGTAGCCAACCTTTGCCTTGATGACAGCTTTGCACACTCTTGGCATTCTCTCAACCAGCTTCATGAGGTAGTCACCTGAAGTGCATTTCAATTAACAGGTGTGTCTTGTTAAAAGTTAATTTGTGGAATTTCTTTCCTTAATGCGTATGAGCCAATCAGTAGTGTTGTGACAAGGTAGGGGTGGTATACAGAAGATAACACTATTTGCTAAAAGTGGCACAGAGACACAGGTGCTGGCCCATGTAGATGGCAACAGAACAGTCTGAGCCTTTTGAGTCATACAGGACCTGTGGACCTCTGAGCACAGGCTTGCCCTCTGCCACAGACCTTTGCTCTCCTCCTCTTCCCCTTGCTCTCCTCCTCTTCCCCCTTGCTCTCCTCCTCTTCCCCCTTGCTCTCCCCCTCTTCCCCCTTGCTCTCCTCCTCTTCCCCCTTGCTCTCCTCCTCTTCCCCCTTGCTCTCCTCCTCTTCCCCCTTGCTCTCCTCCTCTTCCCCCTTGCTCTCCTCCTCTTCCCCCTTGCTCTCCTCCTCTTCCCCCTTGCTCTTCTCCTCTTCCCCCTTGCTCTCCCCCTCTTCCCCCTTGCTCTTCTCCTCTTCCCCTTGCTCTCCCCTCTTCCCCTTGCTCTTCTCCTCTTCCTTGCTCTCCCCCTCTTCCCCTTGCTCTTCTCCTCTTCCCCCTTGCTCTCCGTCTTCCCCTAACTATTCCTCTTCCCCCTTACTCTCATTGTTCCCCCTAGGTCTACCTCTTGTTCCTTGCTCTCCCTCTTCCCCTTGCTCTCCCTCTTCCCATAGTTCTCCCTCTTCCCCCTTTCTCTCCTTCTTCTCCCTAGCTCCTCCTCCTCCCCATTGCTCCACATCTTCCCCCTTTCTCACCCTCTAGCCCCTTGCTCTCCTTCTTCCCCCTAGCTCTCCCTCTTCTCTCTTCCCCCTTTCTCTTCATCTACCCCTTGTTCTCCTTCTTCCCCCTAGCTCTCCCTGTTCTCTCTTCCCCCTTTCTCTTCATCTACCCCTTGTTCTCCTTCTTCCCCCTAGCTCTCCCTCTTCTCTCTTCCCCCTTTCTCTTAATCTACCCCTTGTTCTCCTTCTTCCCCCTAGCTCTCCCTCTTCTCTCTTCCCCCTTTCTCTTCATCTACCCCTTGTTCTCCTTCTTCCCCCTAGCTCTCCCTCTTCTCTCTTCCCCCTAGCTCTCGCTCTTCCCCCTTGCTCTCCTTCTTCCCCATAACTCTCCCTACTCCCCCTAGCTCTTCCTCTCTGTTCCCCTCCACCCTCTTCACTCTAGATCTCTAGTTTCTAAGATCTCCTCGAACCACTGGAATGCTGACTCTCTCAGTCAGCCCCAGATGACAAGGCTTTAAGACTAGGTCTTGGGTCGGGAGGGATCTGGACAGGTCTAATATCACCAATATCAAGGCAATGTTTTTGGAGGAATGGTACAGCAACATGCTGAACTGTCTATCTGCAATCCATCACTGTCCCCGGTTCTGTCTACTGTCAGCAGAAGATTAAGGGTGAGGGGGTTTAACGATGGCTGCCGTGGCTGGAATAAAATGTGCTTCTTGAACCACGAGCATAATATTTTCTGAAGACTCTAGCAGTTGAATCTAATTCATTTCTCCTGTGATAAGCTGTGAGGGAAGCCAGTCATGTCTGGTAATTGCTTCCCCACTGCAGATCCATCCAACCTTCTCCAACAGGCCCCTATTGTTTCCCTGAGCCTTGGATGGGTTTCAGCTGCAGAGAGACAGCCAGGGCAGATTTTGACAACAGTTGGAGCCAAGACCATGAGATCTGTAATACTAGTAACTTTAACTATGGAGAAGTTAACATTTTATTCCAATAAGAGCAATAATTCATTGTTAGCAATCACTCTGCTCCTATCATGTATATGTCCTTACGTATTATAACTTTAACTTCTCTATACTCCAGCATTTGGGATTTGAGATCAAATGTTTTATATGAGGTGAGAGTACAGAATGTCACCTTTTATTTTAGGGTGTTTTCATACACATCTGTTTTACAGTTTAGAATTGAAAGCACTTCATGTATCTAGTCCCCCCATTTGAAGGTGTATTTGTATTTGTATTTTAAGTATTTGGACAAATTCACTTAAAGTGCATTAAAAGTTTTTGTATAAAAGCCAGGAGGAGAGTAGATTAAGTAATAATTTCAGTGATTATTTTATCACCTAACCTATATTTTTACTATTTTCTGTAGTCTTGCGCTGCCAGATATCACATCATATTCTTGTCAAATCTAGAACAGCTTGGATAGAGGCTCAATCTTCTGTGACTTGGATTGAAAAATAAATTACTGCATTTTGTGATAAATTCATAATTTACCTGTTACTTTGCACATGATGACTGACTCACAGTTACTTCTTGGAATGTGTCCAGGTACAGTATATTATTACTTTTATTTTGTCCAATATGATTAAAATGACTGTCTTTTCCCATCAGATTCTTTCCTCAGTCTGGAATCCCTCAGCGGGGATCTCTCCACTAGCATTAGACACCAGATAGCTCGGTGCTTACAGTAATTGCTATAATTGATTATTTAGGGGTTGGCGGTGTACCTTTCAGAGATTTAATTAAAAGAATGTCACTTGTGGATTTGACAGTGCATGGACCTTACACAGGAAATTAGCATAAATATCACACTACATTTTATATACAGTTGAAGTCGGAAGTTTACATACACTTAGGTTGGAGTCATTAAAACTCGTTTTTTAACCACTCCACAAATTTCTTGATAACAAACTATAGTTTTGGCAAGTCAGTTAGGACATCTACTTTGTGCATGACACAAGTCATTTTTCCAACAATTGTTTACAGACAGATTATTTCACTTATAATTCACTGTATCACAATTCCAGTGGGTCAGAAGTTTACATACACTAAGTTGACTGTGCCTTTAAACAGCTTGGAAAATTGCAGAAAATTATGTCATGGCTTTAGAAGCTTCTGGTAGGCTAATTGAGATCATTTGAGTCGATTGGAGGTGTACCTGTGGATGTATTTCAAGGCCTACCTTCAAAGTGCCTCTTTGCTAAAATCAAAAGAAATCAGCCAAGACCTCAGAAAAAAAATTGTAGACCTCCCCAAGTCTGGTTCATCCTTGGGAGCAAGAAAAAAAACGCCTGAAGTTACCATGTTCATCTGTACAAACAATAGTACGCAAGTATAAACACCATGGGACCGCGCAGCTGTCATAATGCTCAGGAAAGAGACACGTTCTGTCTCCTAGAGATGAACATACTTTGGTGCGAACAACAGCAAAGGACCTTGTGAAGATGCTGGAGGAAACAGGTACAAAAGTATCTATATCCACAGTAAAACAAGTCCTATATCGACATAACCTAAAAGGCCGCTCAGCAAGGAAGAAGCCACTGCTCCAAAACCGCCATAGAAAAGCCAGACTACAGTTTGCAACTGCACATGTCCTCTGGTCTGATGAAACAAAAATGGAACTGTTTGGCCATAATGACCATCGTTATGTTTGGAGGAAAAAGGGGGAGGCTTGCAAGCCAAAGAACACCATCCCAACCGTGAAGCATGGGAGTGGCAGCATCATGTTGTGGGGTGCTTTGCTGCAGGAGGGACTGGTGCACTTCACAAAATAGATGGCATCATGAGGAAGGGATATTATGTGGATATATTGAAGAACCATCTCAAGACATCAGTCAGGAAGTTAAAGCTTGGTCGCAAATGGGTCTTCCAAATGGACAATGACCCCAAGCATAGTTCCAAAGTTGTGGCAAAATGCCTTAAGGACAACAAAGTCAAGGTATTGGAATGGCCATCACAAAGCCCTGACCTCAATCCTATAGAAGATTTGTGGGCAGAACTGAAAAAGCATGTGCGAGCAAGGAGGCCTACAAACCTGACTCAGTTACACAAGCTCTGTCAACTTATTATGGGAAGCTTGTGGAAGGCTACCCGAAACGTTTGACCCAAGTTAAACAATTTAAAGGCAATGCTACCAAATACTAATTGAGTGTATGTAAACTTCTGACCAACTGGGAATGTGATGAAAGAAATAAAAGCTGAAATAAATCATTCTCTACTATTATTCTGACATTTCACATTCTTAACATAAAGTGGTGATCCTAACTGACCTAAGACAGGGAATTTTTACTAGGATTAAATGTCAGGAATTGTGAAAAACTGAGTTTAAATGTATTTAGCTAAGGTGTATGTAAACTTCCGACTTCAACTGTACATAACACCCAGGGCCAATCCCAAATGCCAGAGCCCATAGGGTCCAGTATATAGGAAACTGGATCTCATCCCCATCGACCCTTTAAAAAGTGTATACAAATAAATGTCATAATGGGAAAATTGGACCTCATGCCCTACTAAAAGCACTGCTGCAGGTTGTTAAATGTTGAATGTAGGTCCACAGACAATTAATAAATATACGTTATAATAGCTCAAGGCTTTTTTTCCCTGAATGAGGCTGTAAAATTAGCAATGGGAAAACTACAACTAATAATACAGTAAGTAAGTGTATCAAATACATACATTAAATGTCCCTTACAATACATTCTGTAACAGATGATCCACTCTTAGAAAGTGTTTACACAGTTGTATCCAGACTCCTTACACAGGCAGCCCGATTCAGATTTATTTTCCCACTAATTAGTCTTTTGACCAATTACATCAGATCTTTTCACATCAGATCCTTTTCAGATTATTTTTCAAAAGACCAATTACTGAAAAAATATCTGAAATGGGCTGCCTGTGTAAATGATTTAATTCAATCTTCCATAGCAATGTTTGAGAAATTGTTACAAACTACTGCCTGCTGTGCATTCGAGTCTGTAGCTCTTTTTGCAAATATAGATGACAGCAGGTGCGGAAAAATGGTAAGTAAAAACCTGTCTTCTCATCATCCACCAAATTGAACATGCAAATTGCCAGGCAATGCATCAATATATCCCTCTGTGTGTTCACATCATTGTCAATCAAAGACAATATAAAGATGAGAATGTACTACATCTTTATTGACTGTGAAAGGCAATCAAAGCAACCAGTATATTTAAATACATGCCTGCAAATGGAAAATCTATTAGAGACATTGTTTGCATCCCAAATGGCACCATGTTCCCTATGTAGTGCACTACTTTTGACCAGGGCCCCAAATAGGGTGCTATTTGGGACACAACCATACACATACCTGCAAATGGAGAGAGACATTATGGAGAGATATGCTACATACCTGCAAATCTCTCAGATACATTATTAAAACAGTATTTTGGTTTGGGGGAGGAATGATTTAAAAATGATAATCCCAAAACAGGAAGATTTAGCTTCAGCTCTTCAAAGGCCTCTTCTAATTTGGTGTGTGATAGCGCTACACCCATTCTACCTTTTTCAGCTATATTACTTGAGCTGTATCATTTAGAAGATAAGAGGAAAAATGTGGAATTTATTGGTGATAGGTTTGAAAGTAGTTCTCCCAGGGGAAAGAGTCTCTATAAAATGACTTCAAAGCGTTTGCTGTCACAGGGTTGGGATAGGGTGATATTAATGTAGACAACTTTGTTGACTTTCACTCAGACTAATATCTTACTAATATCTATGTACAAAAAGCTTCAATGTCAATGAGGAAAGTCAAGTTCGTGATCATTTTAGTTGAGGTGAATATATCTGTAGGGTTGGTACTGTATCTGGTAAATAAGAACATAATGGGTGATTCTTAAGAATATTGTCAGCCACATACAAGGTCAGGTGTGTAGGTCTTTCTTTTCAATGTTTTCTACAAGCTAAGGTAGACTAAAAACCGAGGAAGGTTATTTTTTATGAAATATCATATACCATTTTGTGTGAGGGGGCAATCGAAAGAGAAGGCATGGCATGTAGTGTAGTGTGTTGTGAATTCCAAACAAGAAATCCAATATACTCTGTCATGTCCAATTTGGTGTCAGTATCATTAGCCTGGGGCAGTGTTCATAACTGTCGGCAGTCTGCACTGTTGTTCTGGTTAAAAGTTGTCCGGATTAATATTAGGGTTTGTTCTCTTTCCCTAATTTCTCTCTCATTCAAAGCATTGAAAGACAAAGGGAAGGAAGGAGTAACAGAGAGAGCGAGAGAGAGTGTATGTGTCTGTGTGCTTGAGAAAGAGAGAGAGAGAGAGAGAGAAAGAGAGAGAATCCATGCAGTCGCCTACGGCTCCATATGCACCTAGCTTTGGGACACAACATCCGAAGTTGGACACCACAGACTCCCAATGTTGTCCCAAAGCTACAGTATGTATGTACCTAGAAGTGATTTTGTCCATGTGTTTGTACATATCATTATCCATCCTGTAATTGCATTTTCTGTCGACCGTGTGTACATCCTTGTGTATAGACATGTTCATATGATCTTGCGTTCCTTTGTGTGTAGCACCTGTGTGTATTTGTATGTCTGCTTGAACATGTTTCTGTTGGAACAACATCTCCCCCCATCTATCTAATTCCATTGGAGGCTGGTCGCTGGTGTGAAGTGTAATCTTGTCAGGGAGAGATTTCTCTGAACTGGGGAGTCAGATTGAGACATCAATCAGTATGAACAAGCAGACACAGCTTTGGTGCAATCACAGTGTGACAGCTTCAACACAGACAGACTACAAAAATGTAACCACTCCTGCTAGCCTTGCCTTGCGTTGTGGGTAGTGGATACCTTCTGGGACCCAGGGAATTGAGGCAATGGCTACGTCCCAGCTGACACCCTATTCCCTTTATAGTGCACTACCATAGGGCTCTGGGCAAAAGTAGTGCACTATTTAGGGAATAGGGTGCCATTTGGAACGTAAGTTAGGGTGGCCGGCCCAGCCAGGAGCCGAATCCAAATCAAAGGAACGGAGAGAAGAGAGAAAACGATGGAGGAATAGAAGATGAGGGCATAGTCAGAGAGCAGAGAGGAAAGGAATGGAGAAATGAAAATACTAAAGTGAGTTGGTGGTGTCACGCCCTGATCTGTTTCACCTGTCTTGTGCTTGTCTCCACCCCCCCTCCAGGTGTCATCCATCTTCCCCATTATCCCCTGTGTACTTAATACCTGTGTTTTCTGTTTGTCTGTTGCCAGTTCATCTTATTTTGTCAAGCTTACCAGCGTTTCTCCTGTCAGCTCCTGTCTTTTCCCAGCCTCTCATTTTCTCTCCCTCCTGGTTTTTGACCCTTGCCTGTCCTGACCCTGAATTCGCCCACCTGGCCACTTTGCCTTCCGTCCTGTACCTTTGCCCCTATCTGGATTTCCGACCTCTGCCTGACCTGAGCCTGCCTGCCGTCCTGTACCTTTGCCTCTTTTGCTGTAATAAACATTGTTACTTTGACACGGTCTGCATCTGAGTCTTACCTTATCCTGATAGTACGAACTGGCCATGACTGACCCAGCAGACCCGGGCCAGCTGCGCGACGCCATCTCCGCCCAAGGAGCCAACATCGGGAGGCACGAGGAACTGCTTCGTGGCATTATGGAGGGGGTCCAAACGTTGGCTGAACGCCATGACCGGGCATTGGACGGATTGCTGAAGCAATTCCACAGTTTGTCTGGGAGGCAACCTACCACGGTGGTAAACTATCAGCCCCTCAGTAACCCAGCTGCTAGCAGCGCCGTCTCATCAGCCACACTACCTTCTTGGGAGACCCATTTACCCGTCCAAGCTCACATAAAAAGAACTTATAACAAACTTTTACCTCCCGGAACTCTTCAACGGAGAGTGGAGCACCTGTTGGGCGTTTCTAGCTTAGTCCGCCCTCATTTTCAAGGCCTTCTTCCACTCGGATCGCTCCAAGATCTCATCACGCTGATGTCCGGGAGGGCTCTCACCTGGGTTACTGCTGTATGGGAACAACAGCCAGCCATATGTGTTAGTCTGGAGGGATTCGTGGCAAGGTGAAGAAGGTTTTTTATGCCCGTTCTCCAGGAGAGAAGCTGCCCAGAGGCTAATCCAGCTTCGGCAGGGCTCCTGCAGCTTCGGCAGGGCTCCTCCTGACTATGTGGTGGATTTCCGCACGTTGGCAGTGGAGAGTGCTTGGAACCAGGAAGCACTGTTTGATATGTTCCTGCACAGTGTCTCGGAGGAGGTCAAGGATGAGCTTGCTGCTCGGGAGTTACCTATGGATCTCAATTCCATAATTGCTTTGACCATCCAAATCGATGGGCAACTACGGGAACGACAGAGGGAGAGGAAATTCAATTTCGATCGCACACCCAGGGATCCCACTTTGCCCCAGAATCAACCCGGAAGCTCTAGACGGTCTTGTTGCCGAGAGGACCCAAGGCTTCCCGACCTGCACCGAAGGCTGCCGAAGATGGCCAAGTCACCACTTCCTGAGCCTATGCCACTAGGCAGAGCTGTGCTGTCACCAGCGGAACAGCAATACATGAAGACTTGTCTGTATTGCGGGACTCTTGGTCATTTCATGTCCTCTTGTACTCTAAAGAAGCCAGGCTCACCAGTAGGAGCAAGGAGTCTGGTGGGCCATATGGAGAACGTTCCTGCTGCCCCTGCTCGCACCCCTTTTCATGCCATTCTGCTGTGGGGAGACCAGTCCAAATATCTCCGGGTTCTCATTGACTCTGGGGCCGATGAGAGTTTTTTGGACGCTACCCTGACATCCGAGCTGAACATCCCCACACTTCCCCTCTCCATTCCTATCGAAGTTAGAACGCTGGACGGGCACTCTTTAGGCCGAGTCACCCACAACACCACTCCCATCCACTTACGGGTGTCAGGGAACCACAGCGAGGCTATCCAGTTCCTGCTCATCAAGTCCCCTCTGATTCCCTTGGTATTGGGATTCTCCTGGCTCCAACGACACAATCCCCTCATTAACTGGTCTACTGGTGCCATCATGGGCTGGATCCCGTTCTGCTACGTCCATTGCCTGAAGTCAGCACAACCTGCCCTGGGATGTCTTCCTGGGGTCTTGGAAGGTGCCGAGGACCTCTCCGCCATTCCCGCAGAGTACCAGGACCTCTTAGAGGTGTTCAGCAAGGCCTGGGCCACATCGCTTCCGCCGCACCAACCCTATGACTGCGGGATTGACCTTCTCCCTAGCACCACGTCGCCCTGGGGACGTATGTACTCTCTGTCGGGAACGGAGACCAAGGCTATGGATACCTACATTGGGGACTCCCTAGCTGCTGGATTTATCCATCCCTCTTCCTCTCCTGCCGGCGCAGGCTTCCAATTATGTTGAACAGGTTCATCTTTTTCTACATTGATGACATCCTCGTCTTCTCCCGTTCCCCTCAAGAACACGTGCTCCACGTCTGGCAGGTCCTTCAACGCCTTCTGGAGAATCAGCTGTTTGTGAAGGCGGAAAAGTGTGAGTTCCATCGCTCCACCATCCCATTTCTGGGTTACATCATCTCTGCTGGGAGTGTCCAGATGGATCCCGGGAAGGTGAGAGCAGTAATGGATTGGCCTCAGCCTACGTCCAGGGTGCAGCTGCAACGTTTCCTGGGGTTCGACAATTTCTATCGCTGCTTGATCCGGGGTTACAGCAACCTGGCTTCCCCCCTGTCAGCACTCACCTCGCCCAAGGTTCCGTTCACATGGTCCCCAGCTGCTGACCGGGTGTTCCGGGACCTCAAACATCGCTTCACCACAGCTCCCATCCTGGTTCATCCAGGCCCATCTCGTAAGTTCGTGGTGGAGGTTGCTGCTTCGGACGTCGGAGTGGGGGCTGTTCTTTCCCAGTGTTCTGACCTTGACCTCAAGCTACATCCCTGAGCCTTCTTCTCCCATCACCTCAACACCACGGAAAGGAACTACGATGTGGGAAATCGGGAGCTTCTCGCGGTGAAGATGTCGTTGGAGGAATGGAGGCACTGGCTGGAGGGGGCAGAACATCTGTTCATCGTGTGGACGTGTGGACGTGTGGATGTGTGGACGGGGCCCAGATAACTAGACGTTAATTCCCGACACCATCCGCTCCGTGGTCCTGGAGTGAGCCCACCCTGGGCGCCGTCAGACCCTGGCCTTTGTGCGACAGCACTTTTGGTGGCCTACCATGGTCCCGGACCTGTCCTCATTCGTCGCCGCTTGCACAGTTTGTGCACAGAACAAGACTCCTAGGCAAGCTCCGGCTGGTCTCCTCCAACCTCTGCCTGTCCCCCATTGTCCCTGGTCTCACATCTCCCTGGACTTCGTCATGGGTCATCCCTCATCTGATGGCAACACCGCCATCCTGATCATAGTGGATCGGCCATCGTGAGGGGGTACTGTCACGCCCTGATCTGTTTCACCTGTCTTTGTGCTTGTCTCCACCCCTCTCCAGGTGTCACCCATCTTCCCCATTATCCCCTGTGTACCTGTGTTTTCTGTTTGTCTATTTCCGTCTTGTTTTGTTAAGCTTACCAGCGCTTCTCACCCTTTTGGTTTTTGACCCTTGCCTGTCCTGACCCTGAACACGCACGCCTAACCACTCTGCCTGCCCCTGAGCCTGCCTGCTTGCCGTCCTGTACCTTTGCCTCTGTTGCTGTAATAAACATTGCTATTTCGACACGGTCTGCATCTGGGTCTTACCTTATCCTGATAGGTGGACTCTTTTTTTGTTTCTGGAGAGGTCAAAAACATTTTTTTTTTATGATCACATTGATCATTTAAAGCAGTAGTCACCATCCAGTTGATCACGATCAGCTAATCGATCTTAAAGTCTTCCTAGTTGATCACCAAACATTTCTGTACAAAAGCCAACGATAAAGACTTGCACTCCTTCTTTTTTGTTGTTGTTGCTGTTGGCGATAGATGAGCTTGATTCAAAAGCCCTGTGCACCGGGTAAGCATAGTTTTCCCATTTTGAACCATTTAATTTGTCTGAAAGAACAAACGCCACCTACCCGGGTGACCTGGAGATCTGTAGCTAAATCGAGTGCGCCTACTCTGCTGGCCAATCACTTTTAAAGCCATGAACACAGAGAGACTGACAAAGAATACTGCAAAGAGCTGCTGTTTTTATGAGTGAGTTTATATTGAAGTTTTTATTCTGCACTGTCAACACTGCTTTTATTCAACACTATTACAAATCAGAAAATGCGCTTCTACCTTTTTCCACTTGTGCTGTAGCTGCAATGAATGAGTAGCCAAGTGTATCGAAAGCCCTACGTTTTTATTACTATTAGGGTTGTGTCTATTTTAATAATCGAGGAATATTTCACTTTCTCTGGTCATAGGAACAACATGAATTTGTGTATGAGGCAGATACTGTGCGACTCGAGTTTCACCATTAGGTGGAAGAGGGTGTCCCCTTTCTCTGGTCAGTCACATCGGAGAAAAGGAAGGAGAGAGCAGGGACCGTGAGAGGCGGACCGGCTGCTTCTCTCTCCCTCCCTCCTCTGAGAATAATGCAGTGTTCAAAACAACTGGGAACTCCAAAAACTCTGACTTCTGACTTCAGTGTGTTCATGACAACTGGGAACTCTGAAAAAATTATGTTGAACGGTCATCCAACTCGGAATTTCAAGTCGGAAACCTGAATATCACCGACTTCATGATTTGGGGGGGTTCCCAGTTGTCTTGAAAGCACCATGGCCATCAGATGCAGGTACCATAAGTCCAGTAAAATAAAAAAACAAATTATTGGCAAATAATTTCATTTTATGCTCAGCTGTGCCTTGCAAGTGCTACACCAACTTATCTATTTTGTCATCAAAGCTTGAGTTTTGAAAAAGAATATGGTCTGTGAAGAACAATATTGGCAGACCAGGCTTATAACCAATATGCTGTGATAATGTATCAGGCCTACTGCACAAACCTCATTCCTACATAACTGTTTTCATTAGGTTAATATTAAATTCTTTAAGTCATGTAAAAAAAAATCTCAGCTTGCTTTTTGAATGAGAAAATGATCTTGGTGACCACTGATTTAAAGGGTAGGGATTAGTTTAAAGGGTAGTAATTATGGTGACTGTGAATGTTGGGGCATTCGTTAAAATACTGGAACGTTTAAAGTGGCAATCAGCGATTGAAACAATAACAAAGCAGCACCCTGTCACTAATTTGGTAAACAGTTGAGGGATGGGGCTGGAGAAATGTAAGCACTCTCAAATTCATAGATAGACCTATGGGTGCAAGGACTGACCATCCATAACATAAAAATCTAGTTTCAACCATGTTTTAAGGCTATTACTTTGTTTGCAAACAAAATAATAAAACAAGCTTATATTTTGGGTTCTGAATGGGTACGACAAATGAACTATGCTCATGAGGGATTTATAAGTTATATTTTTTTATAATTTTCAAGAATCAATGGGGATATACAGTATACAGTGCATTCAAACAGTATTCAGACCCCCTGACATTTTCCACATTTTGTTATGGATTCAATTGTTTTTCCCCCTCATCAATCTACTCACAATACCCCATAATGACAAAGAAAAAATAGGTTTTTAGAAATTTTTGCAAATCTATTACAAAAAGCTGAAATATCACATTTACATTTAAACCCTTTACTCAGTACTTTGTTGAAGCACCTTTGGCAAATTACACCCTCGAGTCTTATGGGGTATTGTGTGTAGATTGATGAGGATTGTTTTTATTTAATCAATTTCAGAATAAGGCTGTAACATACAAAAATGTGGAAAAAGACAAGGGGTCTGAATACTTTCCAAATGGTCTGTATGTCATGAATTGAACAATCAAAAAATTTAAATAATAATCGCAGATTGCCCCTTTTAAAGGAATTTCAAAGTCGACAGAGAGAGGTGCTGTATGTGTGTAAAGTCCATTTCTGTCAATAACGTCTTTTAGGGAGAAACTGAAAGGGACAAGCTAATAAGTGGAATACAATGACAATTACAGTTCTATTGCTTGCAGAATTGAAAACGATGATTTTCCTTCTTCCTGAAGTTAATAGAAGATCATGGCTTTCAGTGTCCACACACACATCATTCAGACATTCTCTCATGTTATAGAGAAAGAATAAAGGTACATAGGAGTTGAGTACCATCGCCTATTCTGCCTAATAATCATCTCATAGAAACTATAGTCACCTGAGCATAACAGGTTAGTCTTATAGTGAATGTTGAATATTGAAGTGCAGAGTGAAGACCACCCCAGCTAACCTTCATAAAATACAGTTTGAACAAATCAACTGTTCATCGTCTTTGAAGAGGGAGAAGGATAATCAGCTTAACCACTTCAGTATGCTTGAAAGGACTGCCAACGTGAACCCTGTGACCCTCAAGGGTGCTTCGAGGCCTCTGAGTGATGGATCTAAAGCTACTGAACTGTATAAAACATGTCATATGGTAGCGGTGGCCCTGACACGTTGCCAAGAAGGAAAAAGTAAAATAAATGCACGGATGTCTAGACTTGGCGCCCTATGGGCCCTGGTCAAAAGTAGTGTACTATATAGGCAATAGGGTGCCATTTGGGACGCACTGCTGTCTTATTATACTTGGAAGTATTACATCTCATTAGAGTGGGTATGGATCCCTGCGAGGCGACGTTGGGCCATGTTCATAAAATATTCTGCTTGCTCACACAACAAGCCTACTAATGAACAAGAAGATAATACACTTTTAAACCACCAGACTCCCTCCCCACCAACCCACGCAGTGCCCTGCTCTCCCCTCCCATGCCAGCCCCCCTGCCAGCCATGGTTCAACCATCAACCCATCCACCACTTTGCGTATCAGATTGTGTGTCCAGTTGACTGTTGTCTGACAGTCTGTTGCCTGCCTCGCTGGAGCATTGCTCAAGGGGTTTTCAGGGTGCGGGAGTCCATGGTCAATGAAGCAAACTGAACAGGGGGCGGTGGTCATTCTGGTGGTTCTGTGATGTGCACAGCTGTAAAATACATCTGCCAATTAGTCCGTGATGGCAGAGCAGCTCGCCTGGTAGCGCAGCGGGTGGATGGAGCATTTCCGTAGGGCTGTCTTTATGTACTGATAATGGATGGGCCCTTGAACAGAGAGCTAGCCTATTTATTTACTTACTCAAAGGTCTTCATTCCTATGTGGAACATAAGGTTCCATCAGAGCAGAGAGCTGCCAAACATAAAAACAGAGATTTATCGATATCTACATAAGTATTCAACAATTATGGGCTGTCTCTACCACCATGCCTTAAGTTCTCTGTAGTCCTATTTCCTCCCCATTCGTCTGTTGGGGGAACCACATTAGTGTGTGAACCTCCTTTTGCATGAAGGTGCATCATATTGAGAAAGGCTAATAGTGAGTCATTGTTATATAACTTGCCAAATGTATATTTGGAAACAATTTACAAAACCTGAGTTGTCTTTCTTTATTTCCCACACTAATCCTCTCTCTCTCTCTTTCTCCCTCTCTCTCCCCCTCCTTCCCTCTCCCTTTATCTCTATGTTCCTCAAAGGATGTTCAGTCCCTGTGCTGAATTCCATTGTGATGTGTGCTATTGTCTTTTGACTGGACGTGTAACCAGCCTCAAACAACAGTCATGTTATTCTTCAGGTTTACCGCTGACAGCTTAGTGCCCTAGCCTGCATTCTGTGTCCCAAATGGCAACCTATTCCCTTTATAGCGCATTACTGTTTACCAGTGCTATAAAGGGAATATGGTGCCATATGGGAAGCATACAGTTACTTTATGTGCTCCTCAACTCTGCGTCCCTATGACAGTGCTCCTACTGTGACCTCAATAACAGATTAAGGAACTTTTAAGTTTTGTTTCTGCATAAAAAGAGAGTGAGAGAGAGCTAAACAGAGAGTATACAGTGGCAGAATATACAATACCAGTCAAACGTTTGGACACACCTCCTCATTCAAGGGTTTTCTTTATTTTTAATAGTTTCTACATTGAAATAACACATATGGAATAATGTAGAAACCAAAAAAAGTGTTAAACAAATCAAAATATATTTTATATTTGATATTCTTCCAAAATAGCCACCCTTTGCCTTGACGACAGCTTTGCACACCCTTGGCATTCTCTCAACCAGCTTCATGAGGTAGTCACCTCGAATGCATTTAAATTAACAGGTGTGCATTCTTAAAAGTTAATTTGTGGAACTTCTTTCTTTCATAATGCGTTGAGCCAATCAGAAGATAGCCCTATTAGGTAAAATACAAGAACAGCTCAGTAAAATGGCAAGAACAGCTCAAATAAGCAAAGAGAAACAACAGTCCATCATTTTAATTCATTATATGAAGAGTGCCTTGGTCCTTCTTTCTTTTTTGATGACCGATTCACCCCGTTTACCAAAGAGCACCTTCTGTCTACCAACATTTACTATTGGATACCTTAGTAGCGCTTCCTTTCCTCCTCTTTCAACTTTGAATGTTTCTTCAAGTGCAGTCACAAAAACCATCAAGCCCTATGATGAAACTGTATCTCATAAAGACTGCCACGGGAAAGGAAGACCCAGAGTTACCTCTGCTGCAGAGAATAAATTCACTAGAGTTAACTGCACCTCAGATTGCAGCCCAAATAAATGTTTCATAGAGTTCAAGTAGCAGACACATCTCAACATCAACTGTTCAGAGGAGACTGCATGAATCAGGCCTTCATGGTCGAATTACTGCAAAGAAACCACTACTAAAAGACACCAGTAAGAAGAGACTTGCTTGGGCCAAGAAACACAAGCAATAGATATTAGACCGTTGAAAATCTGTCCATTGGTCTGATGAGTCCAAATTTTAGATTTTTGGTTCCAACCGCTGTATCTTTATGAGACGTGGAGTAGGTGAATGGAAGATCTCCACATGTGTGCTTCCCACCGTGAAGCATGGAGGAGGAGGTGTGATGGTGTGGGGGTGCTTTGCTGGTGACACTCTCTGTGATTTATTTAGAATTCAAGGCACACTTAACCAACATGGCTACCACAGCATTCTGCAGCGATACACCATCCCATGTGATTTGCTTTTAGTGGGACGATCATTTGTTTTTCAACAGAACTTTGACCAAATACACCTCCAGGCTGTGTAAGGGCTATTTGACCAATAAGGAGAGTGATGGAGTGCTGCATCAGATGACCTGGCCTCCACAATCACCCGACCTCAACCCAATTGAGATGGTTTGGGATGGGTTGGACCTCAGAGTGAAGGAAAATCAGCCAACAAGTGCTCAGCATATGTGGGAACTCCTTCATGACTGTTGGAAAAGCATTCCAGGTGAAGCTGGTTGAGAGAATACCAAGAGTGTGCAAAGCTGCCATCATGGCAAAAGGTGGCTACTTTGAATAATTTGTTTACACTTTTTTGGTTACTACATGATTCCATATGTGTTATTTAATAGTTGTGATGTTTTCACTAGTATTCTACAATGTAGAAAATAGTACAAATAAAGAAAAATCCATGAATGAGTAGATGTGTCCAAACTTTTGACTGGTACTATATGACCACTGTGACTGACCCAAAAAAAGGGGAGAAAGACACAGAGACATAGAGACACAGACACAAAGACCCAGAGAACCCACCCAGGGCATTGGCTTTACTCTGAGTGACTCAGAACAGCAGTGGGCCATTACATCGGAAGTGACAGCATTTTAACAACATGTTATTAAAATATGTTCATATACACCACCAGGAAGAAGATTACGTTAGATATGGTCATTTTAAAATGTTCATACATTCATAGAATGTAGAATGGGAAAGTGGCTGTGCATTTTGACAATTAATAGACACTGCAGTAAATAAAACTAATAAAAACATCTGTCTTTACCAGGACAGAACTCTACCATAGCCAGTCAGCACTACAGTAGGCCTATATGCAAATCAGCCATTTGCCACACTGACCTGCCATCATTCACTTTAAACTGGACTGTTTACAGGCTGTACTAACAGCAGGACTTTAGATCATTAAAAATAATTTGCCAAAAGCCCCAAAATACACCTGAATATATTTTTGCAAATATGTAAATACCACAGGAGTTCTGTTACATTTGGGAACTTTACAGTCCTATTGATCAAACAACCATGAAAAGGTAGGCTCTCTCCCTCAGTTGCCTATGCACATCAACAAAAACAAGATTGACAACTAATGCTAGCCAGAGTGAGATGAGCTAAAATCTAACAAGGGAACAGTAGTTAAAATTGCACTGATAAACGATGGGTAAATAGTAAATAGCCTGCTCACCGTTCTGGAGCTTGCCTGCCAATACATGCTAGTCCCAACCCACGTTTTGACAAATGAATGGGAACCTGCCTGCCTGCCTGCCCATTTGATCAATGCCAAAAACATTTGATTGACAACCAAGAGATATGCTAACTGTGGTTAATTCAAGATCAGCGTAGCTAGCTACCAAAGTGATTTTAATTTCTTGCTAGCTAACCAAATGACACATGCATCTCTAGCTGTAGCCACAGATAAACGCTATGGGGGGGAAAGTAGGCCACTCACCCGCTCGTCCAATGACATAACATCCTCTTAGCTAGCTTGCTAAATAAATAGGTGCATAAATAGATAAGCTAGCATATTAGCCACGTAATGACTTGTGATCATTGCTCTTGCTAGTTTGATTGTATTGACAATCCCATCTTTATTTAGCTACATTCGTTGTTTTTTTGTCCAAAATATTGAGTCACAGGCCACCTGTGATTTACACCAATACATATCTTCACCAATACATATCTTGGTTGGGCTACCAAGATATGTATTGGTGAATTATATTAATCATGCATTGAACTGCATCCATCTATTCTGCCAACAATGCCTTACTCTACGTCATGGATTTCTGAGTCAAATAAAACCTATTTTTAAACACTCTTAAAAAGTTGGTTTTGTAGCATAAACTGGGAATTTGAGACTTTTCACTGATATTATGATTGTCTGTTTGTTTCATATCTGCAAAGCAGTTGAAATGCTGTCAGTTCCACTTTAAATACATTCCCTGGGTCACAATACAGCAGCTTACATCACAATACAGCAGCTTACATCACAATACAGCAGCTTACATCACAATAAAGCAACTTACATCATAATACAGCAGCTTACATTACAATACAGCAGCTTACATCATAATACAGCAGCTGACATCACAATACAGCAGCTTACATCACAATACAGCAGCTTACATCACAATACAGCAACTTACATCACAATACAGCAGCTTACATCAGAATACAGCAGCTTACATCATAATACAGCAGCTTACATCATAATACAGCAGCTTACATCACAATACAGCAGCTTACATCACAATACAGCAGCTTACATCATAATACAGCATCTTACAGCACAATACAGCAGCTTACATCACAATACAGCATCTTACATCACAATACAGCAGCTTACATCATAATACAGCAGCTTACATCACAATACAGCAGCTTACATCACAATATAGCAACTTACATCACAATACAGCAGCTTACATCACAATACAGCAGCTTACATCAGAATACAGCAGCTTACATCAGAATACAGCAGCTTACATCACAATACAGCAGCTTACATCACAATACAGCAACTTACATCACAATACAGCAGCTTACATCATCATACAGCAGCTTACATCACAATACAGCAGCTTACATCAGAATACAGCAGCTTACATCACAATACAGCATCTTACATCACAATACAGCAGCTTACATCATAATACAGCAGCTTACAGCACAATACAGCAGCTTACATCACAATACAGCAGCTTACATCACAATACAGCATCTTACATCACAATACAGCAGCTTACATCATAATACAGCAGCTTACATCACAATACAGCAGCTTACATCAGAATACAGCAGCTTACATCACAATACAGCAGCTTACATCAGAATACAGCAGCTTACATCACAATACAGCATCTTACATCACAATACAGCAGAATATAAAACAAGTTGTTTGGATCCTGGATGCTGATTGGTTGATATGCAGGAGTTGTGGGACAACAACCCCCGCAAAATACCATGTCGTGTTAATTTCATAATTCCACTGTCACGCAGCCCAGGCAGGAAATTCATCAACTTCATCTCCCTCGGGGAAAAAAGCATCTACACATAATTTTCAAATGCTACTATTTGCTTTACAACAGTTGGGGGTTGTATAAACTGTCTGCCTCTACAACCTGTGCAACAATGTATCATTTTACAAATGCTATCTATCCTGTACCAGTAGGCTAGCTAGCCCAAGAATGAACTTGAAACTAATAATTTACCATGGAAACTGCAAACAGAATTCCATTCAGGATGGAGTGATAGCTCACTCAATAGTTATTGGCAGCCCCTAACATTGAGAATAGAAAGCCTGGAGTGCCATTTTAGCTGGCAACAATGTGTGGGATGCCCAATTCTCCTCCAGAGAAGAGGCAAGCACTGGCTATCACCAACCAGCAGCCAGGACCATGGACAGTTCTTCCATTGATGTGCAATCAACAGAAATGTCACTATTAACATCACCAACTAGCTTAGCTCAGTGTCACCAACCACAATAGTTGTTTCCTATGTAGGCCTATTGGATATTTATTCAATCACATCAAAGTCACCATTATTAGTCAGTTGTACAACCAAATGCCTTCAACTGAAATGTGTCTTCCACAGTTAACCCAACCCCTCTGAATCAGAGAGGTGCATCCTTAATCAACATCCACATCTTCAGCACCCAGGGAACAGTGGGTTAACTGCCTTGTTCAGGGGCAGAACAACAGATTTTTACCTTGTCAGCTCAGGGATTTGAACTTGCAACACTCCGGTTACAAGTCCAACGCTCTAACCACTAGGATACCTGCTGCCCATACACATGGCTAGCAGATGTTAATGCGAGTGTGGAGAAATGCTTGTGCTACTAGTTCCGACCATGCAGTAGTATCTAACAAGTAATCTAACAATTTCACAATAACTACCTTATACACACAAGTGTAAAGGATTGAATATGAGTATGTACATATAAATATATGGATGAGCGATGGCTGACCGGCATAGGCAAGATTCAGTAGATGGTATAGAGTACAGTATATACATGTGAGATGAGTAATGTAGGATATGTAAACATTATATAAATGGCATCGTTTAAAGTGGCTAGTGGTACATTTATTACATCCACTTTTTAAATATTAAAGTGGCTAGAGATTTGAGTCGATGGCCGAACGGCATAGGCAAGATTCAGTAGATGGTATAGAGTACAGTGTATACATTTGATATGAGTAATGTCGGATATGTAAACATTATATACAAAATTGTTTAAAGTGGCTAGTGATACATTTGTTACATCCAATTTTCTATTAAATAAAGTGGCTAGAGATTTAAGTCAGTATGTTGGCAGCAGCCACTCAATGTTAGTGGTGGCTGTTTAACAGTCTGATGGCCTTGAGATAGAAGCTGTTTTTCAGTCTCTCGGTCCCAGCTTTGATGCACCTGTACTGACCTCGCCTTCTGGATGATAGCGGGGTGAACAGGCAGTGGCTCGGGTGGTTGTTGTCCTTAATGATCTTTTTGGCCTTCCTGTGACATCGGGTGGTGCAGGTGTCCTGGAGGGCAGGTAGTTTACCCCCGGTGATGCGTTGTGCAGACCTCACTACCCTCTGGAGAGCCTTACGGTTGTGGGTGGAGCAGTTGCCGTACCAGGCGGTGATGCAGTCCAACAGGATGCTCTCGATTGTCCATCTGTAGAAGTTTGTGAGTGTTTTTGGTGACAAGCCAAATTTCTTCAGCCTCCTGAGGTTGAAGAGGCGCTGTTGCGCCTTCTTCACCACGCTGTCTGTGGGCATTATTTATTGAGGTTCTCTCATCATCATTGAATCTCTGCTAGCTAGCTACATGCCAATGATTTGTTTAGCATAGAAACGTTGAATGATTAAAATGATTTGAATTAATGACTGGGTCAAAACATGAGAAAAGAACTAACAACAAGTCTGCATGGGTCGCAATTTCAGAATGCAAAATCAAATTTAGTCTTCATAAGGCTAGGCCCCTATTAAAATAAAATTTGTATTAATAAAATGTCATTCTATAAAAGCAATAATGCCCTCAAACCCAGGAATAATCGTGTGACAACTGCCTCCAAGGGCTTGGCTTAGCCGCAGAACAGCCCTTGTTGGGAGTTGTCACACGATAATTCCCAGGTTCTCAGGCATTGTTGCTTAATTACATCACACAAAGGTTGAGTCATGTGTCCTCTGAAACATGACCCGCCAAACTGCGATTCTTAACACCCACCCGCACTAGTTTTTTGGAGGACTCACTGTACAACTGACAAAAAAAGTAATCCTGCAGGTGCTTGGCCCAAGGAGTCACTAGAGCGTGATGAGCCAACTAAGGCCCCCTGGCCAAACCCTCCCCTAACCCGGACGACACTGGGTCAATTGTGCACCACCCTATGGGACTCCTGGTTACGGCCAGTTGTGACACAGCCTGGAATTGAACCCAGGTCTGTAGTGCCTTAGACCACTGCACCACTCAGGAGGCCACAATATTATTGTTTTTAACCATATTCAGGTCTGCCTACGGCTGCCTCTCTCAATATCAAGACTATGCTCACTGATTCTGTTCACAGTCAAGGATTCTTTTACATTGTTGGTCAGTCACAGTGGTCAGATATTCTGCCACTGTGTACTCTCTGTTTAGGTCTCTCTCCCTCTCTCTCTCTCTCTCTCTGCAGGGAATTTGAACATGCTACTTTAAAACAGCATATTGATTTGTTGTACTGAATTCCTACATGAATGACTGTCATAACACTCAAGTGAGTAATGCAGACTGAGGGCAAAGTTCACATGGAATAAAGGCACCTAGCAGCCTTCTGTCCTCACCCAGGGAAGGTTTGTTGATGACTTGTTTACCATCTAAAAGTGTATTTTTACAGATAAATGTTGTACACAGAGGTTGCGTCTCAAATGGCACCATATTCTCTTTATAGTGCACTATTTTGGGGAACTCTGGTCAAAAGAAGTGCACTGTAAAAGGGGATAGTGTTTCCAAAAGTTATCGACCATAACCTTATTACCTCGGCCAGTGTCTGACTGCAGTAGAGATTACCCCACCTGGCATGACTAGAAACCTACCGGTAAGATAACCATCCTCTAATAAGGGCAGTTTAGTGATTGGAGCTATTAAACGTCTGGGTGGTGTTGCTACTCTGGCCAGGGAGAGGATTTGTTTGTTTCTCTAATCAATACGTCTTAGGCTGTGTCCCAAATGGCACCCTATTCTCTATATAGTGCACTACTTTTGACCAGAGCCACTATAGCGCCATTTGGGATGCAGCCTTTAAGAATCCCTGCCAACTCTCCAAACAGGTATTCAATAATGGGCGAGACTTTCTGCCAAATCATTCCAGTCCAGTACATTTGACTTCTCAACTAACCGGAACAGTATTTAACAAACAATCCTTCTCTATCAGATACAGCCAACACATAGAGAGCTAATAGACAGATAAATTACCCCTCCTCCCTTAGATATTTTCCTCCATTCTTTCTCCATCTACCAGTGTTATCACAGTAGTCTACTGATCTTAGCCTCTCTCAAAGCAGAGATCACAAGGTTTTAGTAACTAAAGTAACTTATGTAATATAATAGTTTACACAGTTTTCACATTGAATAAAGTTGTCTCAATGGCATAGCTATTTGAGGCCACCAGTGGCTCCAGTTCCTACCATAGAATGCACTTGGTAGCCCTGGTCATAATTGTGCAGCCAGGTCGCTCCCCACCGACTGCATAATTCAGTGTTTCCCAGACTCATTCCTGGAGACCCCAAGGGGTGCACATTTATCTTTTTGCCCTACCACTACACAGCTGATTCAAATAATCAACTCATTATCAAGCTTCGACTATGTTAATCAGCTGTGCAGTGCTAGGGCAAAAACCAAAACGTGCACCCATTAAGATCCCAGGACCGAGTTTGGGAATCGCTTACATAGTTCAATGTTCAGGGAGTCTCCATCTAGCTACATTTCTCTGATATGTTGTGGTCTCTGAGTGGTCACTACAGGAGGGATGGTACTGCAGTGAGCAGGGATGAGAGTATTGATCAGTAATGAGAGTGCTGAACTAAAGCAAGCTGGTGCATTGGGCTGTGATGACTTGTAGAGAGCAGTGTTCACTACCTCAATGGTGTGTGTGATTGACTCATTGGAATAACTGGACCTGATGGGAGAATGAATGCTCTTGTCAAGGAGAGGAGGGAATAGGGTGCCATTGGGGAGGTGCATCAGTTCCTGACACTTCCCTTCACTAAGAAAATATTTCCCAGCCTGTGGAAAACACGTAATGATTTCCTGCATGTGATCCACTGCCTATGAGGATGTTTAGTTTACACTGTGTATTAGTTATGAATGATATCAAACTGCTAATTTACTTTATGTCTTGGATGAAAATGTAAATAGGAATAAAGTAGCCTAATGAGACATGGCAAGCCTCAAGACTGTCAAGTACAATTGCAGAATGGTTTTAGGTGATGTCTTTCCATCACAGGTGCATTCAGTATAAAATATGAATGTGTGTACTTATTATTTTTCTTACAAATAACATTAGGTGGAAAATGCCACCCAGAATCTCTGATCAGTTTTTTACAGACTGATTGTTGAAGATGGTGACTTAAATCACTAGAAGTTTATCCTGAAGTGTCTGTAACTTCTGAAAATGCATATCAATAACCATTTTCAGGGGAGGCAACTCAGGCAAACTGAACTTTGGGTTTATTCCCTTGTTTCAATGACAGGCTAGCAACAAGGATTTGGTCTTGTGTTAATGGATTACCGATCATGTATATGTCTGTTTCAAGTTCTAGATTGGCACGTTGCCCCCTGAAGAAGGCACTGGAGTTCTCAAGACTGTGTAAATACTAGTTTTATGGCTAATTCAAATGTCATAGACATAGATTCACCCTTTAAATAGTGGCGTATAATAACCAATAAGATAGTGTATTGCACGCTCAGATTCCCAAAATGCCATGTTCTTAATATTGTTGCAGAACTACAGTATAGGCTTAATACATTCTACTGACTGAATTCTAAATATACAATTACATTTTATGTCTGTCTCATACAGTATGTTAAATATGACTATTTTAATGATCAAATCAGCAACATACTGTATTATCACATCAACAACAATCCATTGCATTATGTCTCTGATGGTGGGAACGAGGATGGTTTGCTGTTTGTGTCTCTCTGGTGGATATTCTGTCTCTGTGTGCGTCTCTGATGACGTATAACCAGGCCAGGCCAGTAGAGATATGAAAATAACTGACTCTTGTCCTCCAGGCAGAACTGAGCGATTTCCCCTTAGATAGGCCAGCTGCAAAGTCAAAAGTTAGACATTAGGATTAGCAGTTGTGCTGAGCGATTAACCAACATGTCGGTTATTTTTTAAACAACTAATTGACCAACAATTATTTTATTTTTTTAATGTGTGATCTTTTTCACATTTTCTGTGATCTCAATGCACAGTTTCTCACTAGAGAGAACTCAGTTCAAGCCTGAACTCTGCGATATATTACGGAGTTGTAGTTTCCTACAGGAAAATATTCCAAATAGTTTAGCGCAGAAAACCTGGTAATTAACTACAATGCCCACAATCCAATGCGGGCCTACTCTGTTGTGCAGACACGGAGAGGGAGAGCAGATACAGAAGAACGTGCGATCAAGAAGGATAGAAAGCAGTTGCTTCGCGAGGGGTCTCTACCTCAAAATACATGAACTAAGTGATTGATTGTTGGTATTCAGCAGTCATAAAAGTATGCCTTATTTACTTTGAAGAACTACTGAAATAGTGATTTTGTCAGACAGCATAGGCAGCAGCTCTATAGAGATGAGATGATGACATGTAATGAAATAATAAAGTCATCAAATAAAACAAATGTAATATACACAACAACTGAAATATTTTATTAAAGTAAATGAATGTGAATAAATGATGGTTAATAAGCAGTAATGGGCAGTCACTACCATCATAGGACTTGTATTAATTGTTTTGTTCTGTGTTGTTACAGCCTTCAACCCACATAATGCATAGAGCATTTAATGTTTAAAAAGATTATTGAAACCGAAATCGAAAAACATATATACATTTTTTTATAATCGAACAGAAACCGAACCGACCTCAAAAAGCACTAATCGCTCAACATGAGTTATCAGCGTGGTTAAGGTTAGGGTTAGGTTTAAAATCAGATTTTAAGACTTTGTGGCTGTGCCAAGAACTAGTGAACTACTGACCACAAGAACACAAGATTCATGATAAAAAACTCTAACCTGTCTATCTTCGTCCCTAATGGCACCCTGTTTCCTTTATAGTGCACTGCTTTTGACCAGAAGTAGTGCACTATAGAGGGAATAGGATGCCATTTCGTAAACAGCCAGACAAGTGTGTGTTTGGCTCCGTGCCTCTGTCTTCTTCGAGGGGAGGTTAATCAAGAGCTTATCAGTGTCAAGACACTCAGTAATAGGACAAAATGCTGCAGCGGCAGAACTGTACTGTGGAGTTTATGATCTCAAATCACCCTATTTATATTTGGAGAAGCCTGCAGTTGTTTTATTAAGCACTGAGCACCTGCAGAAGTATACTGTCTGTCTGCTTCCCAGATGGCACCCTATTCCCTACTTTTGACCAGAGTGCACTAAAGTGCACTAAATAGGGTGCCATTTTGGATGCACTTTGTCTGTAAGAAATGTCAAAGGCATTTGGGAGGAAGATTTCCCTGTGGATGTTCCAATGATGTCACCTTAGGAAGCCTGATTGTATCTGGTGCTCACAATGTGGGCCATTATTCCTATGGTCTGGAAGTGACAGGGCTATTCCAGTCCTCACAATGCCCAGGCACTTCTCCCGATCGCTATTCAATTAACTTCCCTGTTTCTCTTTGTACTGCACTGTGGTTGGGGAAATTGAATGTAGCATACAAATGGTTTAGTTGCCTTGTATTCCCAGCCAAGTCAGGAGAATGTAATTTGTGTTTTGCTGTTAACTCACTGGCACAATAAAAGCTGTGGCAAAATAAAGACATAACTCAATTTAGAAAAAGGTGACACCCCCCCTAATCCTGCTATGAATGGTCACATTTTTAGCTTCCCGTCTGGTTGGGAGAAACATAAGCACCAGATGGAATTCTGTTTCCTTTGTTGTCACAGTTTTAAGCTATTGGCTATTGTTTTGTGTTAATGTTTTATTTTCAGACATCTGTGTTGGAGAAAATGAATGAAGAGGAAGAAAAAATCAACAAAGAATAACGCAACAATGATCAAATGTTCTCCTGCGGGGCGTATGATCAAAAAGGAAGTGGGATCAAACCACTTTGTGGAGAACGAGAGAGAAAGCATTGAATGCTCTCGTCCCAGAATAGGGCCCTGTTCTCAGGGTCCACGTGGGCCCCTCACTCATAAATAGTGACTTTCATCAGGGGACCAAAACAACCCAACATGATTACTGTTTATGAATACATCACAGACAGAAACACTGGTCTGCTCTAATTCTCATCGTTTTCAATTATTTTTGGGGGCAAGTCAGTTAAGAACAAATTCTTACTTACAATGACCCTGACGACGCTGGGCCAATTGTGTACCACCCTATGGGACTCCCAATAACGTCCGGTTGTGATACAGTCTGGAATCGAGATGCAGTGTCTTAGACCGCTGCTCCACTCGGGAGCCTTATGCCTGTGCTAAATAAAAAATACATGAAAAACACTATTCTGCTTGTTAAGTTACTGTGTTGTCATTTTTGTACCATAATTGCTTTAGAAAAATAGCTATTTTACGTCCCCTGTCCCTTTCCCATAACCTGTTTATGTTTCTGTCTTTTGTTCGTTCTCAAAGGACAGAAATTACAGGATGATGGAACTTAATTAGCTTTAAGCGTGGGAAATGATTTTGCTGTGGCTCTTTAGATACGGATTGTGTCCCAAATAGCACCCTATTCCATATATATATACAGTACATATTCCCTATATGCTCTGGTCAAAAGTAGTGTACTATGTAGGGAATAGCGTGCCACTTGGGACGCAACCATTGTGTAAATCGTATTATTAGTGAGAGATGTGAGGTGTCCATCAGTACTCGGCAGGGTAGACAGGATTCCCTAGTGGTTAAGAGCATTGGGCCAGTAACCTAAAGGTTGTTGATTCAAATCCCCAAGCTGACTAGGTAAGAATCTGTTGATGTGCCTTTGAGCAAGGCACTTAACCCTATTTGCTCCTGTAAATCACTCTGGTTAAGAGTGTCTGCTAAACAACTAAAATGTAAAATGTGCCTGGCTGGCAGAGCACTGAGAGCAGGTTGCATCCCAAATTGCACACTATTCCCTACATTTTGGCCCTGGTCAAACGTAAGACACTATGTAGGGAATAGGGTGCTAAATGCAGACACAGGCCCACAGGCACCTGTACCTCATTACTGTCATGTTTAGCCTCATTAAAATGTAAATAAGTGATACACAATAAATTAATAGGATGAAAATGAAAGATGTCTTGCTATATTTATGCGTGGCTAACAGCTATATAATAAAGCATCTAAATGTCTTTATTTCGCTACACTCGCATTAACATCTGCTAACCATGTGTATGTGACAAATAACATTTTACTTGATTTGTTGTTGTTTATGTCATACACTTGAGGTTTTAGACTTACGTACAATCATATGGCACACAATGCCGTATGCAGTAATGGCCGACACCCGACGTTAGGTAAGTTTATGATTAAATCAACAGGTGGATCAACCATGTGCCTTTGAAAGAGCTTTCTGATCAGGCTCTGGGTTGTTAGCTAGCACCTAATCATGGTTACTTAGTAATGGATTTGTGGAATAGAAGAATGTGTGACATTGGTAATCAGAATACTTTAAGTAGAGTCAATGTATCCTGGACACAGATAGAAAGTGGAGATAGGGGCAACTCTTTCTGCATTACAGCATGAGCATGGATGAGATCATTGTTTACAGGATTAACAAATAGGCTCATGTGTTTTTTATGTTGATAAATGCATTTTTATCTTTCATTTGATACAGTACATTTCTCCCAAATTCAATCCAATAGTTTTTCCTGATGCCGGAGAGACTTTCGAGAGAATGAACTTTGATTAGATAAAACACATAGGGGAAAGTGGGGTAAGTTGAGCCATCCTTGTTTCTAGGAAACGATACACAAAATTAATAATTTGACCAAATGAGGTCTTCATTTCACGGAGTCTGTAACGGAAGAAATCACAAGGAAAAACATTTGTAAGCAAGTAAGGCCCAAAAAACTGATTTTCACCAAGTCAAATTAATGTACTGTGTTAGAGGTTTTATGATGCTTGTATCTAAACCAAAGTACATACTTTTAAGATTGTTCTATACATCAGTTGGGGTCTGTAATAAACGTCAAAATGAGGTCCTAAACCTAGCATGAAAGTGTATCCTTGTAGCTGTGTGGGCTAATAAAGTCCAAATGTTTGCCTTGGGGTAAGTTGAGCCAATGACCATGAGTAAGTTGAGCCAATGGTTGCGCCAATGGCAAGTTGAGCAAATTGAATTTTCTTCTTACCAGGCATAATATATGGCATTATCGCCGGGATTTGAGGTAACAACAGAGCCTGGCCTATGTTAAAAGTGTTTTAAAAAAGTACAAAGTGTTTGTTAGGTGTTAAGCCTGTGTTAAAATATGCTTCAAATGATTGTAAGACAAAAAAGCAATTGTGATTGTGTTGAATTGTGTTTGGGAAATAAAGATATTCGTGGTTTTATAATGGTAGTGGTAATATTTATTCAGTAAAGAAATTTGAAGGTGGCTTAACTTACCCTGTCCTGGGCTCAATTTACCCCACACGCGGGGTAAGTTGTGCCAAGAGACCACTTTTTATGGACAAGCTATGTTTTCAAAACTACAATGTTTAAATGAATTTTTATTATCTCCAGGGATACACACCATTCCTAAAATATATGTAGATATCTTTGTTAGAAAGAATACTATATTTCCCTTGACGGAATGATGCTGAATATAAAAAAACGATCAACTTACCCCACTCTCCCTTATATTAAGATCACATCTCTCTTAAGCTAGGAAATTAAGAGATATTAATGTAATCAAGAATAAGCAATCTATCAAACAGAGATTCAAAGGTAGGATCTCTTTAAATGTGGCTAGACCTTCAACATTCTGATGACTCAAAAATAGAACTTCCCACTAACCCTCTCAACCCTCAAACATTGTACAATACTGCTTTTCAAGTGTGTGTCAATGTCAGTCAAACTTCTACACTTTTGCCACATGAATGGTTCAGACTCGTAGAGTATGTAAGTGTGCATCCCAAATGGCATCCTAATCCCTACATAGTGCACTACTTTTGACCATCTCTGGCCAAAAGTAGTACAGTATGTAGGGAATAGGGTGCCATTGGGGACGCAGTTACATACCTTCTCCCAACCCCCTCCACTTATTCTGAGGTTTTTGTGAAAAATAATATGGAAGGAAGAGGCATTGTAAGTGGCATACAAAAAGACACATTGTTTTGAACAATGGGAGAGGAAATGTATTTGGGCTGTTTTGTGATGTGGGAACAGAGGTCAAACCTTTATACAGTCCTATCTGTATAAAGGTTTGTTCTATCTTCAACACAGGGCACAGACGTCAGTTCAACGTCTAGTTTGATTAACACTTGGTTGAGTTTTCTAACTTGAATTCAACATGAATTCAACAAAAAAAATTACCATGTCAATGGATTTAGGTTATAAGTTGGGTGAAAAAGTTCCCTAGGTTAATGACTTTTTGAAAATCCAATCAGTTTTTCACCTTGATTCAACCAGTTTTTCCCAGTGGGCAGTATGTGTTTCGCAGTTTTGCGTACCAAACCGAGATAAGAATGTCTTTTATTTTTCTTTCCCTACAGTATTTCTTATTAAAATCAATACGTCACATTGTAGCAAAACATTTAAAGTGTTGATCTAGGTATCAAGGATACACATTATGATTTATCAGTACGTCACACTGTGTCTGTAAAAGGCAAGAGAAGAAGAGAGCACTGTGTTGGCAGGCCTCCAGTTGAGAGTCTACTACACATTCATTCCCTTTACGCACAGATAACTGGGTCACTAATTTACTCTCCCATCGCAATAACCAGACACTTACTCTGCAAGGAAGCTCAATATAGAGTCTACAACCACAGTATAATGTGCTGCAATGAAGCTTAACTAACACAAATGGACTCTTCGTCCTCCCACCATCCCCTTTACAAACGGGCTTGCAACCGCAACAGTGCCATCACAATACTTTCCCCTTCATGATTTATCTGGATTTGTCTTTTTTTGGTGTCGCCTCAAATATGTTATAGATGAAAACAGCTTGTACATTCTAGGTAGAGGGAGATGGAGGCTATCAGGGCCTGTATACACTATGAGGCCTTAGAGCTCTCAATCAGTCATACATGTCATCAACCATGAGTAGAGACTATGGATGCGTCCTAAATTACCATATCGCTCTGGTCTAAAGTAGTGCACTATATAGGAAATAGGGTGCCATTTGGGATACAAGCTTATAGACTACTGTATTCTATCGAAATAGAACCAGGTTTCCTGGGTAGGTAGAAGAAAACAACATTGATTGTTCCCACTCTGCGAGAAAGCAAGTTTGTATTCAAATGTAGTCTACTCACATAATTGAAAAGGCTGACTTTATACAGAACAGTCCAGTACAGTACAGTATACGGAGATCATCCCAAAAATGGTGGTATCAATACAAATAAGTCTGTACAAATCTATATCAGAAACAGATTGCATTTTTCTACATTTCCAGATTTCTAGAGTATTGATTTGCTATTCAGTATTGATTAGCTTTCTCTTGCACAGTAATTCAACTGGAATATTTATTTAATCGAAACCTTTTTATGAACTCTTCTGGGCTCAGACATGTTTTATTATTCAACACTGATTCTACAAATAATTTTCATGATTGAACCTATTTGTCTGGCTCCCTAAGTATTTGAAACGGAGCAGTCTTCATTTTCCTATTGACCTGTCACTGGTGAGAGGAGAAAATTGAAAATGTAAGTAAATCTTTTATGTTGGACTGAATTCAGTATCACTCTTATTACCTTCTCTAATTTGATATGCATTATTCCCAGGTGCCTCTGCATGAGGAGGGAGAGATGGAAAATAAGAACTCAAATAGACTGGCAGTAAATGTTATTTTCCATTCGGTGATAACACTCCCTTTATGAAATACGAGCTGTCAAGACGGTCTCACACTGATTAGGAATAGGCATTTTGAAGCTATAAAAGTGATCCTGGCCCTCTCAAATAAGACAAAGATTCCCCCAGGT
Organism: Brachymystax lenok tsinlingensis; assembly: GCA_030435695.1. Lineage (NCBI taxonomy): Eukaryota > Metazoa > Chordata > Actinopteri > Salmoniformes > Salmonidae > Brachymystax > Brachymystax lenok. The sequence goes on from CM059790.1 coordinate 30,985,899, forward strand.
AAATGAAGAAATGATAGACAACATACACAGTAACAACATTAAGGTTAATAGCACAAAGTGTTTGGCTTTTTCATAGTTTGTATGTATTTCTGTTATTGTTTTTTCATGTTTAACTACATGCAAATAATATGCTGTAATAATAAAAAATCCTTTCTAGAGTCCCAGGGGGGTAGGCTTACATTCCTATATCCAAGAAACAGTCTGTCTCTCGAATCAGCCTATCACTATCACTGCTAGATACTGTAGCTTCAGGACATGCTGAAAAGCATCAGCCCCCTGCAAGGATATGATGGACAACCGCTAGCTAGGAAAATGAAGGACAAACCTCAGTCTTCTTCTACTCTGACTGTGAAGCTGCCAGATACTGGGAAGGCAAACATCTGGCTCAGGGAGTCAGAGATAGCATTCCAAACGGCACCCTATTCCAGCTATAGTGCACTAATTTGGACGAGAGCCCTATGGTCCCTGATCAAAGTAGTGCACTATAAAAGGAAAAGGGTGCCATTTAGGAGGTAACCAGGGAGATAGCAGTAGCCCAGCTCTGTGGTTCTCCTCTCTGTTCTCTCATCATCTGAAGCTGTGCTGCCCTGCAGTTCTCCCCGACTGGAGGATTCACTGATCCATCGGCTCCCTGTCACTGCTGTTATGATGATGAAGGGGCCAAATATTCATGGCAAAGCTGCTGTCGATAACTGAAACTGTAAATATTTCCTGCAAACCAGAATGGTAGCTATTTTAAGAGATTTAACCAGTTTTGTTGTTGTTGTCATTGTGGGAGATGGGGATGGGGTGCACATAATAATAATTGGAATATTGTGTGTAACAGCATTTAATCCTTCCATGTTACATTTGGCATAGTCGGCAGGATTAGATATTTACTTATTTATTACTACATTCCAATGTGTAGACACTGTTTTTCATTATTAAATTACTTGTAACTTTGGTAATAAGGTCTATTTTAACAAGCTGTCTTCTCGGGTTGGGCGATATTACGATATAATCAGAAATCCACAATGTTTGACAGACATCAGGACATCTTGATGTTACAGACGCTAGTTTTTATATATTTCGATTTTTTACAGACTATAGTTTAACATATTTGAACATGACTGGCACCCCTGGAGTCAGGCAGCGCACAACTGTGCAGCTCATAGCTGGGCGACACGCCAAATGACCTACCTATTCCTATTTGCCATATTCCTTTTCAATAAATGTGTAGGTAGACTTAGCCTACTATTACCATAATGCAAGAGTATTGTAAGCCTACAATGTAGATTTTAGATGGAGCGTAGACTGACAAAAGCTGTGCAAAATGTCAGTTAACATTTCTCTCGCTCTCCTCTCTGTCGGATGATCATGGGCCTTTTGCAGCAGACGCTCTGTTGTCTGGCCTGTTAAAAAGCTTAATTTCCCTTTTTGTCCCAATCCCAATTTTATTTGAATGTGCAGCCGAATGTGACATGTTGGTCTAAGCATATCTTTCATGATCAACTAACAAATTAATCTAGGAGGCCAGTAACAGAGTTCTATCTCAGAAAGGTATGTTTGTGAATAGCCTAAATAAAAACATGATATGGTAATAATGACAGAGAGAGAACCAAAAATTGCAAGATAGAATAATCAAATGGTAAGTTTAAACAAACCTTATTCGTTTCTGGCCTCCACCTGACCAAAGCGTTAGGAAAAAAAAATAGTTTGCCGCCGAAAAATCCTTGCAAACCAAATAGCCAATAATATAGGCCTACACTAGGCTACTGTCAATAACATGTGCAGTAAACGTTTCTTGTTAAATTTCTAAACAGATATTTATATTATAGTGGAAGTGTTTTTCATATCCTTGAATTGCGCAACGGGCAATACAAAAGCTCCCACAGCCTCGCGGGAACAAAACATATATGTCGCCTATAAAAAATAACCTACACTTGGATAGGCTACATATTATCAAATAAATAAAGCACACAAAATAAGTACAACATTTACTAAATAAATTACAGTGCAAATAAGTTTAAGGCACACAACAGAATATTCTAGCCTAGGCTGCATTTATTTCTAGTAAGACGCATCTGTGAATACAGGTGTTTGAAAATTAAACAAAAAGAAAGTGCAATGAAGAACCATTCTGACAATTTTTCTTTTCATTATATATTAACCAACCTAAATGTTTCTAAGTAAACTTTGGAGTGGGGTAACAATATTGCCTGCTGTAGACCTTCTGAAAACACGTTCAGATCGAATGCTTTTTTCACAGATGCAGAGGTATTTGAGGGCGACATTGGACAAGAGCGAAAAGCGACCATCATTCCCTCTCCACCATGCCAGTGGGTCATCATCTCCTCCGATTACATCTTTGAGTAGGTAGGATGTGAGCTTTGCGCTGGTCCGCTGTTGTGCACTGAGTGTGGCTGTTTGCTTAGCTCTCCGAAGAATACTGCCCAGTGATGTCTTCTATGGTGAACATGCGCAATCGATCTCAGTTGAAATTGCCCGAAATCACCATTGAAAGGGTCTTGTATCACACTGTAGGCCTACAACGGTTGGTTCTAAATCACAATTCAAAGTTATCGGTACCACATATCACCATATGATTGGTTTATATTTATGTATTTATTTGCAAACAAGATGATTTCCACATTGTTGTCTTACTTTTTAGATATTACTGCATGGTCGGAACTAGAAGCACAAGCGTTTCCCTACACTCGCATTAACATCTCCTAACCATGTGTATGTGACTAATAAAATTTGATTTGATTTTGATTAGACTTTAATTGGTTGTTTGTGCATGACACAGGCTGCATTACAAATTGTTTACTGCGTTGCTAGGCATAGATGAACGATGTTTGGACAGGTTTTTATAAAAAACTTTATTTAACCAGGTAGGCCAGTTGAGAACAAGTTCTCATTTATCACTATGACCTGGCCAAGATAAAGCAAAGCAGTGTGACAAAAACAACAGCACAGAGTTACACATAAACAAACTTACAGTCAATAACACAATAGAATAATCTATGTCCAGTGTTTGCAAATGTGGAAGATTGGGGAGATAAGGCAATAAATAGGCCATAGAGGCGAAATAATTACAATTTAGCATTAACACTGGAGTGATAGATGTGCATATGATGATGTACAAGTAGAGATACTGGGGTGCAAAAGAGCAAAAAGATAAATAACAATATGGGGATGAGGTAGTTGGGTGTGCTATTTACAGATGTGGTTGTGTACGGGTACTGTGATCGGTAAGCTGCTCTGACAGCTGATGCTTAAAGTTAGAGAGGGAGATACAAGTCTCCAGCTTCAGTGAATTTTGCAATTCATTCCAGTCATTGGCAGCAGAGAACTAAAAAGAAAGGCGGCCAAAGGAGGTGTTGGCTTTGGGGATGACCAGTGAAATATACCTGCTGGAGCACGTGCTACGGGTGGGTGTTTTGGATGAACATTTCTATTTCAACGAGTTCTGTACATGGTGACCAGTGAGCTGAGATAAGGTGGGGCTTTACCTAGCAAAGACTTATAGATTACCTGGATTCAGGAGGTTTGGCGACGAATATGTAGTGAGGAACAGCCAATGAGAGCATACAGGTCGCAGTGGTGGGTAGTATGTGGGGCTTTGGTGACAAAACGGATGGCACTGTGATAGACTACATCCAGTTTAATGAGTAGAGTGTTGGAGGCTATTTTGTAAATGACATCGCCGAAGTCGAGGATCGGTAGGATAGCCAGTTTTACTAGGGTATGTTTGGCAGCATGAGTGAAGGAGGCTTTGTTGCGAAATAGGAAGCTGGAAGGAGAGTTTACGGTCTAACCAGACACCTAGGTATATGTAGTTGTCCACATATTCTAAGTCAGAACAGTCCAGAGTAGTGATGCTAGTCGGGCGGGCGGGTGCGGGCAGCAATCGGTTGAAGAGCATGCATTTAGTTTTACTTGCATTTAAAAGCAGTTGGAGGCCATGGAAGGAGTGCTGTATGGCATTGAAGCTCGTTTGGAGATTTGTTAACACAGTGTCCAAAGAAGGGCCGGAAGTATACAGAATGGTGTCGTCTGCGTAGAGGTGGATCAGAGAATAACCCAGCATCAAGAGCAACATCATTGATATATACAGAGAAAAGTGTCGGCCCGAGAATTGAACCCTGTGGCACCCCCATAGAGACTGCCAGAGGTCCGGACAACAGGCCCTCCGTTTTGACACACTGAACTCTATCTGAGAAGTAGTTGGTGAACCAGGCAGTCATTTGAGAAACCAAGGCTATCAAGTCTGCCGATAAGAATGCGGGTTGATTGACAGAGTCGAAAGCCTTGGCCAGGTCGATGAAGACGGCTGCACAGTACTGTCTTTTATCGATGGCGGTTATGATATCGTTTAGTACCTTGAGCGTGGCTGAGTTTCACCCGTGACCAGCTTGGAAACCGGATTGCACAGCGGAGAAGGTACGGTGGGATTCGAAATGGTCAGTGATCTGTTTGTTAACTTGGCTTTCAAAGACTTTAGAAAGGCAGGGCAGGATGGATATAGGTCTGTAACAGTTTGGGTCTAGAGTGTCACCCCCTTTGAAGAGGGGGATAACCGCTGCAGCTTTCCAATCTTTAGGAATCTCGAACGATACGAAAGGGTGGTTGAACAGACTAGTAATAGGGGTTGCAACAATGGCGGCAGATAATTTTAGAAAGAGGGTCCAGATTGTCCAGCCCAGCTGATTTGTACGGATCCAGGTTTTGCAGCTCTTTCAGAACATCTTCTATCTGGATTTGGGTGAAGGAGAATCTGGGGAGGCTTGGGCAAGTAGCTGTGGGGAGTGCGGAGCTGTTGGCCGGGGTTGGGGTAGCCAGGAGGAAAGCATGGTCAGCCGTAGAGAAATGCTTATGGAAGTTCTTGATTATTGTGGATTTATCGGTGGTGACAGTGTTTTCTAGCCTCAGTGCAGTGGGCAGCTCCATGGACTTTACAGTGTCCCAAAACTTTTGGGAGTTAGAGCTACAGGATGTAAATTTCTGTTTGAAAAAGCTAGCCTTTGCTTTTCTAACTAACTCTGTGTATTGGTTCCTGACTTCCCTGAAAGGTTTATTATCGCGGGGACTATTCGATGCTAGTGCAGTACGCCACAGGATGTTTTTGTGCTGGTCGAGGGCAGTCAGTTATCGAGTGAGCCAAGGGCTATATCTGTTCTTAGCTCTACATTTTGAAAGGGGCATGCTTATTTATTAAGATGGTGAGGAAATTACTTTTAAATCACAACCAGATAGATGGGGGGCAATCAATTCACATGTGGTGTACAGGGCACAGCTGGGAGCTGAGGAGGTCTATAACAGGCGGCAACATTGAGAGACATTTCTGGAGAGATTGATTTTTAAAATTAGATGCTCGAACTGTTTGGGAATAGACCTGGAAAGTATAACAGAACTTTGCAGGCTGTCTCTGCAGTAGATTGCAACTCCTCCCTCTTTGGCAGTTCTATCTTGACGGAAAATGTTGTAGTTGGGGATGGAAATCTCAGAATTTTTGGTGGCCTTCCTAAACCAGGATTCAGACACGGCTAGGACATCAGGGTTGGCGGAGTGTGCTAAAGCAGTGAGTAAAACAAACTTAGGGAAGAGGCTTCTGATGTTAACATGCGTGAAACCAAGGCTTTTACGGTTAACGAAGTCAACAACTGAGAGCGCCTGGGGACACACAGGGCCTGGGTTAGCCTCTACATCACCCGAGGAAACAGAGGAGGAGTAGGATAAGGGTACGGCTAAAGGCTATCAAAACTGTTCATCTAGTGCGTTGGGGACAGAGAATAAAAGTGGGACTATGGGCTCCGCAGTAAAATAAAACAATGATAACTACTCTAAACAACAGTATACAAGGCATATTGACATTAGAGAGAGACATAAAGTGAGGCATGAAGCAATCACAGGTGTTGATTGGGAGAGCTAGCTAAGACAACAACGGGTAAGACAACAACAGCTAATCAGCTAAGACAACAACAACAGGTAAAATGGCGATGAATGGGCAGAGAGGGTCAGTTAACTACACACAGGGCCTGAGTTCGAGGCTGGGGCCGACAGATAAACAAAATAAACAAAATGGAGTACCGTGATTAATGAACAGTCCAGCAGGCATCAGCTATGTAGCCAAGTGATCATAGGGTCCAGTGCACAGCAATAGAGGAAACAGGGAAGTCGTTAGGTAGTCGTTACTACGCTAGCAAGACGTTGTCAGAGGAAGGCCCCAAAAATTGTCAAAGACTCCAGCCACCCAAGACATAGACTGTTCACTCTGTTACCGCACAGCAAGCAATACCAGTGCAACAAGTCTGGAACCAACAGGACCCTGAACAGCTTCTACCCCCAAGACTAAGACTGCTCAACAAGACAGCTAAATAGCTAATCAAAATAGCTAATAACTACCTGCATTAACCCTTTTTTGCACTACCTCTTTTCACCGGCTCTAATACCCACACTCACACATACTTATACTGACACCCCAACACACACACACACATGCACACACACACACTTAATATGCCCACACACGCATAACACACTCACACATGCATACTGACGCCATACACACACACTCACACACACACCCACACTTTCACACTCACCACATATGCTGCTGCTACCGTCTATTATCTATCCTGTTGCCTAGTCCCTTACCCCTATTTATATGTACATATCTACCTCAATGACCTCATACCCCTGCACATCGACTTGGTACTGGTACTCCCTGTACATAGCCAAGTTATTTTTACTTGTTATTGTGATTCATTATTCTCTGTGTATTTATTCCTCGTGTCACTATTTCTTGAATAACAGTACCAGTCAAACGTTTGGACACACCTACTCATTCAAGAGTTTTTCTTTATTTTTATCATTTTCTACAAAGTATAGTAATAGTGAAGACATCAGAATTATGAAATAACACATTAAATCATGTAGTAACCAAAAAAGTGTTAAACAAATCAAAATATATTTAATATTTTGGATTCTTCAAATTAGCCACCCTTTGCCTTGATGACAGCTTTTTGCACACGCATGGCATTCTCTCAACCAGCTTCACGTGGAATGCTTTTCCAACAATCTTGAAGGAGTTTCCACATATGCTGAGCACTTGTTGGCTGCTTTTCCTTCACTCTGCGGTCCAACTCATCTCAGTTGGGTTGAGGTCTATTGATTGTGGAGGCCAGGTCATCTGATGCAGATGTCCATCATTCTCCGTATTGGTCATATAGCCCTTACACAGCCTGAAGGTGTGTTGGGTCATTGTCCTGTTGAAAAACAAATGATTGTCCCACTATGCACAAACCAAGTGGGATGGCGTATCGTTGCAGAATGCTGTGGTACCCATGCTGGTTAAGTGTGCCTTGAATTCTAAATAAATCATAGACAGTGTCACCAGCAAAGCACCTCCACACCATCACACCTCCTCCTCCATCCTTCATGGTGGGAACCACACATACTGAGATCATACGTTCATCTATTCTGCGTCTTACAAAGACACGGCGGTTGCAACCAAAAATCTCAAATTTGGACTCATCAGACCGAAGGACAGATTTCCACTGGTCTAATGTCCATTGCTCGTGTTTCTTGGCCCAAACAAGTCTCTTCTTCTTATTGGTGTTCTTTAGTAGTGGTTTCTTTGCAGCAATTCAACCATGAAGGCTTGATTCATGCAGTCTCCTCTGAACAGTTGATGTTGAGATGTGTCTGTCACTTGAACACTGTGAAGCATTTATCTGCAATTTCTGAGGCTGGTAACTCTAATGAATTTATCCTCTGCAGCAGAGGTAACTCTGGGTCTTCCTTTTCTGTGGCGGTCCTCATGAGAGCCAGTTTCATCATAGCGCTTGATGGTTTTTGCGATTGCACTTGAAGAATTGTTCCAAGTTCTTGAAACTTTCCGGATTGACTCACCTTCATGTCTGAAAGTAATGATGGACTGTCATTTCTCTTTGCTTATTTGAGCTGTTCTTGACATAATATGGACTTGGTCTTTTACCAAATAGTGATATCTTCTGTATACCACCCCTACCTTCTCACAACACAACTGATTGGCTAAAACACATTAAGAAGGAAGGAAATTCCACAAATAAGCTTTTAGCAAGACACACCTGTTAATTTAAAGGCACTCCAGATGACTACCTCATGAAGCTGGTTGAGAGAATGCCAAGAGTGTACAAAGCTGTCATCAAGGCAAAGAGTGGCTACTTTGAAGAATCTCAAATCTCAAATATATTTTGATTTGTTTAACACTTTTTTGGTTACTACATGATTCCATATGTGTTATTTCATAGTTTTTATGTATTCACTATTATTCTTCAATGTAGAAAATAGTAAAAATTAAGAAAAACCCTGGAATGAGTAAGTGTGTCCAAACTTCTAACTGGTACTGTACAAATGTTTTAATCTTTATCTTTCACTCTGCGTTGTTGGAAAAGGAAGCAAGCATTTCACTGTTAGTCTACACCTGTTGTTTATGAAGCATGTGACAAATACTATTTGATTTGATTTGAAGGGCTCCTCTTATATCCTCTTGGGACTGGAAAACTTGAGACAATGTAATCCTGATGATGTATGACTGTATTATTTCTGTCCTGACTGAGTTTATGTTAAGCAGAGACACCATTGTCAAAAAACTATGGTACTGTAGCATCCACAAGCACATTTGTGGGGGAGAAGAGAGTGATCTGACACAGTGGCAGCTAAAGAGATAGCTGGAGTTCTTATCAGAGCTCATTCGCCATATGTCGATGGGCCTCTCTAACTCAGCCCATAAACCAGTCCTGCGTTATTCCCCTGCAATCGTTGCCAATTGGATTAAGCTAATCTGTCAGAATGTCTTTATCTGATGACAGATCCTATGATAAGACAAGGTTTTGACTGCCTCTCTTGTCTGCTGCCTCTTGTTTCCTGCTCATGAACACTCACTCTCTCTTTCTACATTTCACATCTCAGTTCTTCTCTGAATAAAGGGTTTAAGTAGCAAAATAAGAAAAATTATGCAAAGCTAGTATACTTTTTTTGTATGTGTGGATGTAGATAGAAGACGGCTTTGTCTATCTCATCATGGCCGTCCGTCACGTGAAAATTCATGAAATTAAATGACCAGCCATGAATTATGGATGTGTCCTAATACACTGTATAATTTTTTTACAGCAGCTAATCAATTCATCAACGTCTCTCAATCAAAGGTGTTGCGTCTAATGGAGAGAATTGTTTTGTGCCACAGAAGAAGGAGAGTTAAATGTCTTGTATGCTCACTCTCTTGACCCTTCAGTCTCTCCCACCAAAGAATAGAAGTATAATTACTAGAAGGGACAAAGCCCCACAGACCACCCATCACAGAATATTGACATGAACGGAAATAGTCTTTCCAGCAATGTAATTTCTATGTTTTTTAGAGAACCCAAAAGTGTGAGGAGGTTATTAAAATAGTAATTGTTGATGACATTAGTTAACTCTCTGTGTCTTTCTGTTGAAACAGTATTGGATATAACGTTGCATTAAATTCTGTGTGTGTCATTTGAACTTTAGTTTCAGGAAAGTTCAATTATGTTTTGTAATTTGGGGGAACACTGATGTCTAACCTATGTAGCACTTCACAGCTGTTCTCTTGCTTGAATAATGATATGTTTCCATAGGAACAAAAACAAATGCATTCAGTGCAAATAGTACACAGAGAGGTGAGTAATCTAAACTATTAAAACATGTCACCTTGTAACAGATTAAATTAACCTTATTTTAATTTAATTGAGGTTCTAATCTATGTACATTAGTTACCAGCATGATGTAAATGGATGGTATATAACTTTCCCACACACATGGCTTGAAAGCAATAATACAGCACATCCCATATTCAGCAACTGGTAATGTTACAAAGCATTGCGATTGTTGATCATTAGTTTCAGTATGACTGTGCTGCTATGCTTTCTATGTAACTTTTTTTATTAAGGCCTAGATTCAATCTGAACCAAAGAAGATCCTTGATATAGCGTGAATGACATTCATAGGTCATTTCAGATTGCCAACATGTGCAGCGTTTACCGTGAATGTGGTCTCCACGAAGGGGACATTGCTTTGAAAACGCGCTTAGGGACAAAACACGATCGGAAATTGAATATGGCCCCTAGTTTACGTTTTGCTTGTATGCTTTCCCACCTTCCAGGATAGGAGAGGTGGGAATTATTTGTAAAATATATATATAAATAAAGTGCTAGAAAAATGAATATGCTGCTACATTAACATGTGGTATCATCTGTGTGTGTTGACTGTTGACAGCTTGGTGTGTTTAGCACAGCATCTGTTAAGGAGGCTTATTCTCTCATGGCAGACTGGCCACCTTGTCCATTAAATGCTATGCGACTGTCTGTCTGTGCAGTTCTCTGATCTAGCTGCAAGGCACCCACTGTTGTTCCTCTGTCATTGCATCTCCAGTCACAGGCACATTAAAACCAGACCTAAAAAGTAAATCATCATTATTTGCATTCATGCAATGGCATCATTGGAATATGTGGCCAAAGTATGAATGGAAATGTACAGTTGAAGTCGGAAGTTTACATACACTTAGGTTGGAGTCATTAAAACTTGTTTGTCAACCACTCCACACATTTCTTGTTAACAAACTTTAGTTTTGGCAAGTCGGTTAGGACATCTACTTTGTGCATGACACAAGTAATTTTTCCAAAAATGGTTTACAGACAGACTATTTCACTTATAATTCACTGTATCACAATTCCAGTGGGTCAGAAGTTTACATACACTAAGTTGACTGTGCCTATAAACAGCTTGGAAAATTCCAGAAAATAATGTCATGGCTTTAGAAGCTTCTGATAGGCTAATTGACATCATTTGAGTCAATTGGAGGTGTACCTGTGGATGTATTTCAAGGCCTACCTTCAAAGTGCCTCTTTGCTTGACATCATGGGAAAATCAAAAGAAATCAGCCAAGACCTCAGAAAATAAATTGTAGACCTCCACAAGTCTGGTTCATCCTTGGGAGCAATTTCCAAACGCCTGAAGGTACCACGTTCATCTGTACAAACAATAGTACGCAAGTATAAACACCATGGGATCATGCAGCCGTCATAACGCTCAGGAAGGAGACGCGTTCTGTCTCCTAAAGATTAACTTACTTTGGTGCGAAAAGTGCAAATCAATCCCAGAACAACAGCAAAGGACATTGTGAAGATGCTGGAGGAAACAGGTACAAAAGTATCTATATCCACAGTAAAGTCCTATATCGACATAACCTGAAAGGCCGCTCAGCAAGGAAGAAGCCACTGCTCCAAAACCAACATAAAAACGCCAGACTACGGTTTGCAACTGCACATGAGGACAAATATCGTACTTTTGCCCAGAGCAAAGATCGTCCCGTTGCCCAGAGCACAGAAGGTTTCCTGACCTTCCTCGAGAGTCACCGAAGACGGCCAAAGCACTGTTCACCACTGCTCCTATCCTGGTTCATCTTGACCCTTCCCGTCAATTCGTGGTGGAAATCGATGCTTCGGATGTCGGAGTGGGGGCTGTTCAGTCCCAACGTTCTTTTCTGGACCTTATCTGCATCCCTGCACCTTCTTCTCACACCGCCTCAACGCCATGGAGAGGAACTACGATGTGTGGAATCGGGAGCTTCTCAAGGTGAAGATGGCGTTGGAGGCACAGGCTAGAGGGGGCGGAACATCCGTTCATTGTGTGGACCGACCACAAATACCAGGAATATCTCTGCACCTCCAAGCACCTCAACTCTTGGCAAGCAAGATGGGCCCTGCTGTTTACCCGGTTCAACTTTTCCCTCTCCTACCGGCCGGGGTCCAAGAACGTCAAGCTGGATGCCCTGTCTCGCCGCTATCACCCCACGTTTACCACCCCGGAGCCGGAGACAATTCTTCCCACCTCATGCCTGGCTACGGTACTCAGCTGGGGTGTAGGGAAACAGGTCCGGGAGGCGCAGCGGTCCCAGCCGAACCCTGGGGGGGGCCCGGATAACCGGAAGTTTGTGCCTGACGCTGTCACCTGCGCTCTCGTCGGAACTTGGCCTTCGTGCGACAACGCTTTTGGTGGCCTACTATAGTTTTGGATGTTGCCGCGTTTGTCACCGCCTGCACGGTCTGCGCACAGAACAAGACTCCTCGGCAAGCTCCGGCTGGTCTTCTCCAACCACTGCCTGTCCCTAACCGTCCCTGGTCCCATATATCCCTGGATTACGTCACGGGTCTCCCCCCATCTGAGGGCAACACTGCCATCCTGACTGTGGATAACCGATTTTCCAAAGCCGCCCACTTCATTCCTCTCCCCAAAATACCCCCGGCAAAGGAGACGGCCCAGCTCATGGTGCAGCACATCTTCCGGATCCACGGACTCCCGGGGGACATGGTCTCCGACTGGGTTCTGCAGTTCTCATTCCGGGTTCTGGAAGGCGTTCTCCACGCTCATTGGGTCGTTGGCCAGCCTGTCCTCCGGATTCCACCCCCAGTCCAACGGCCAGTCGGAGCAAGCCAACCAGGACTTAGAGACGACTCTTCGCTGCCTAGTCTCCGCCGACCCTACCACCTGGAGTCAGAAACTGGTATGGGTATGCTCGCTACACCCTTCCTTGCTCTGCCACGGGTCTCTCGCCTGTCACACCTTGATCTGTTTCACCTGTCTTTGTGATTATCTCCACGCCCCTCCAGGTGTCGTCCATCTTCCACATTATCCCCTGTGTATTTATATCGGTGTTCTGTTTGTCTGTTGCCAGTTCGTCTTGTTTGTCAAGTCAACCTGCGTTTTTGTGTCTCAGCTCCTGCTTTTTCCAGTCTCCCTTTTTCTCACCCTCCTGGTTTTGACCCTTGCCTGTCCTGACTCTGAGCCCGCCTGCCTGACCACTCTGCCTGCCTGCTGCCCTGTACCTTTGCCCCACCTCTGGATTATTGACCTTGCCTACCCTGACCCTGAGCCTGCCTGCTGTCCGGTACCGTTGCTCCACCTCTGGTTTACTGACCCTTGCCTGCCTTGACCTGTCTATTGACTGCCCTTGTTGGATTATTAAACCATTATTAATTCGACGTTGTCTGCATCTGGGTCTTACCTTCATACGTGATAATAGGGCTCTGTCTATTATTATTGCTACTGTCTATCTGTTGCCTAGTCACTTTACCCCTACCTATATGTACATAGCTACCTCAATCACCTCAGGTTCTGGTACTTCCTGCATATAGCCATGTTATTTTCTATCGTTATTGTATTTGTTATTTGTTATTCGCTGCGTAATTATTCCTTATGTCACTATTTCAATTTTTATTGTATTTTTTATTTGATTTGGGACACACATCAGAGCCACACCAGGTACGTTCTTCCTTTATGCTACAGTTGAGTGCCATAAGAGTGTCTCTGTCTGCTCCTCTGGCTGCCCTCTCAGCACTCTCCATTACCCCCCATAGAGATAAAAATATATGTTTTATGTCCATTACTCCCACTCTCTCTTAAAGCCCAAATCAAATGAAAAGCAGTTTTGTTATGCGCGTGAAAGAGCATGTACACGCTGGAATTAGAATGCATGGTAGTGAATGAGAGAAATCAGATGGGAGCGTCAACGGCGTCATGCACTTCAAATTAGAAAGTACGTCTATTTTTGTTGCGTCTACGATAAGCAATGGCAATGCTGGTAAGAAAATAGACTGTGCATCTGGAATTGTGACATGTATAGTTAAAAGGTTTATATTATTGTGTTAAGTTTAGCTGCCAGTGCCAATAATAATACATATTTCAAAACAATAACTTTATGCCTACATTTGTTGATTTCGAGCACAGGCATATACATTATATATACAAAAGTATGTGGACACCCCTTCAAATTAGTGGATTCAACTATTTGAGCCACACCCGATGCTGACAGGTGTATAAAATAGAGCACACAGCCATGCAATCTCCTTAGACAAACACAGTTTGTCAAATTTCTGCCCTGCTAGAGCTGCACCGGTCAACTGTAATTGCTATTATTTTGAAGTGGAAATCTCTAGGAGCAACAATGGCTCAGCTGAAGAGTGGTAGCCCACACAAGCTCATAGAACAGGACCGCCGAGTGCTGAAGTGCGTAGCACGTAAAAAAAACTTCTATCCTCGGTTGCAACACTCACTACCAAGTTCCAAACTGCCTCTGGCAGCAACGTTTGTCGATATCTTCATGAAATGGGTTTCCATGGCCGAGCAGCCGCACACAAGCCTGAGATCACCATGCGTATATGTATATATATATGTGTATTTGTATGAATGTTTATGTATATACAATAGTCGGAAGTTTACATTCACCTTATGAAAACATATAGGCCTATGGGCTAGGCTACATGAGGTGTGCGACTATGATTTGAAAAATTCGCAAAAAAAAAGCATACACTATTTCTTGCCTTAAGCTGGACATCATTCACAACTGATAATATATCAATATTGTCACACATCACATAATATTGTCTTTACATATACAAAATAATATATGTGTGAAATTTGTTTTGATTTCGAATGGACCTGTCTCGAAACAAGTGCAGCGGGGAAAAAATACATGTCATCTTTGCACTTAAATAGCGAATGGAGGAAGCTTCACTTTCATGCCAGCCAGGTAGGCTATACTCCTGTTTAAAGAGAAGCAATGTACTTAATATTAGGGAAGTTGAGAAATAAATATCATAGGCCTAGCCTATAGAAAGCTGATGGGATCCTCCTCTTTTTAATAGAGGCCATCAATCAGTTTTCTCACGCAACTGCATGGTGAGTCAGATATATCCCTCTTTAGGCTCTTTATTGCAGGTAGCAGAGTACAGATGTTTAAAGGGATAGTGCAACATTTAGTCAATTAAGCCTTTATTCCCATTTACCCAGAGTCAGCTGAACTCATGGATATCATTTGTATTTCACTGTGTGCAGTTTGAAGGAAATTGCTAACAGCCATTGCTGACAGCTTGCAATGTTTGTTGTGTGATTCTGTCGCAGAGGGGGCATTTCTTTGATTTACACACACTTAAGGAGGTGTCCTTGTCCACACACACACACACACACACACACACACACACACACACACACACACACACACACACACACACACACACACACACACACACACACACACACACACACACACACACACACACACACACACACACACACACACACACACACACTATTGTACAGCTAACCTTGTGGGGACACACAATTCAGTCCCATTCAAAATCCTATTTTCCCTAACCTTAACCCTAACCCTAACTTAACCCAAAAACCTAAACCTAGCTCCTAACCCTAGCTCTTAACCCAAGCTCCTAACCCTCACCTAACGTAATTCTATACAGTAAATGAGAATAAGGGTCGCAGGTAGCCTAATGGTTAGGAGCGTTGGGTCAGTAACCGAAAGGTCGCTGTTTCGAATCCCCGATTAGGTGAAAAGTCTGTGATTGTGACCTTGAGCAAGGAACTTAACCATAATGGCCCCTGTAAGTCACTCTGGATAAGAGGACCCTTCTAACCATATAAGTACCTACTGACCTACGGTACAGTACATTATTTCATGCCTTGATCAATGACAGCTGACTGCTTTATTTATAGACAGAGTATGATTCTATCGATTTGACAACTGGCGTTATCAAATGAAATCAGTAACTACTATCGTATTATTTGTATTTGTGTTGTATTATTTGTTATTGTATTCATTATGGCACAATCCAATGCAGGAAGTTTGATGATCAAACCAGATCATATTAGTTATTTATTTAAGTGACAATGCCTGAGAATCCGATGTTTGGAGGATATATTGGCACGGGTGTTGTTAGGCCCGAGACGAAGCAGAGGGCCGGCAAACCATGTGTCAATATATCTTTCAAACACCGGCTTCAAGGGCATTATCACTTTTATACAACGGGTTACCAACATATTCAAATAATGAATGACATATTTTAATTAAAAACATTATTTTGATGAATTTATTCATACTATTTCATCCTTCCACAAGAAATAGTCCAGACACAAATCTAGGGTTGCTACCTAAACTGGCTGATCGTTCGTTCTATGGGTTCGGTTGCCAGGACACTGTTGACCCAGTCATTCAGTCTTTTTGTTCTGTATCTATGGACGCGACCCAGTCGTTCGTTCTAAATGTTCCATTGCCATTCTGGCTGGCAAAGTTCTTATCCCTTTTATTTCTAGCCAGCCAACTACAGCTAACTTACAGTCATGTCAAAAAGCAGCCAGAATAACAGTAGTAGCTGCATTTGCGTTTGTTTTAAGCTGTTTTCTCGTGACATTTATTTGAATACATCCATAACAATGAGCTAATGAGGCACTTTTCGTCTGGAATAGAACATGTGCACACTCGTCAGGACACTGTTGTTCAAAGGAGCTAGCCTACAACACAGCTAACACAATCACTTCAAACTGAAGCTGGAAAGACTGCAAACTATTTTATTTCTTGTATTTAACCTTTATTTAACTAGGCAAGTCAGTTAAGAACAAATTCTTATATACAATGAGGGTCTACCAAAAAGGCAAAACGCCTCCTGCGGGGACGGGGGCTGGGATTTTAAATATCGAATAAATACAATATAAATATAGGACAAAACACACATCATGACAAGAGAGACAACACAACACTACATAAAGAGAGACCTAAGACAACAACAAGCAAGGCAGCAACACATGACAACACAGCATGGTAGCAACACAACATGGTAGCAGCACAAAACATGGTACAAACATTATTGGGCACAGACAACAGCACAAAGGGCAAGAAGGTAGAGACAACAATACATCAAACAAAGCAGCCACAACTGTCAGTAAGAGTGTCCATGATTGTGTCTTTGAATGAAGAGATTGAGATAAAACTGTCCAGTTTGAGTGTTTGTTGTAGCACTTTCCAGTTGAAAAGAGGAGCGACCCAGGGATGTGTGTGCTTTGGGGACCTTTAACAGAATGTGACTGGCAGAACAGGTGTTGTATGTGGAAGATGCGGGCTGCAGTAGGTATCTCAGATAGGGGGGAGTGAGGCCTAAGAGGGTTTTGTAAATAAGCATCCACCAGTGGGTCTTGCGGCGGGTATACAGAGATGGCCAGTTTACAGAGGAGTATAGAGTGCAGTGATGTGTCCTATAAGGAGCATTGGTGACAAATCTGATGGCTGAATGGTAAAGAACATCTAGCCGCTCGAGAGCACCCTTACCTGCTGATCTATACATTTCCGTAATCTAGCAAGGGTAGGATGGTCATCTGAATCAAGGTTAGTTTGGCAGCTGGGGTGAAAGAGGAGCGATTACGATAGAGGAAACCAAGTCTAGATTTAACTTTATCCTGCAGCTTTGATATGTCCTGAAAGAAGGACAGTGCGCCGTCTAGCCATACTCCCAAGCTCTAAACCCTCAGAGGTAGTAATCACACCTGTGGGAAGAGGGGCATTCTTCTTACCAAACCACATGACCTTTGTTTTTGGAGGTGTTCAGAACAAGGTTAAGGGTAGAGAAAGCTTGTTGGACACTAAGAAAGCTTTTTTGTAGAGCATTTAACATAAAATCCGGGGAGGGGCCAGCTGAGTATAAGACTGTATCATCTGCATATAAGTGGATGAGAGAGCTTCCTACTGCCTGAGCTATGTTGTTGATGTAAATTGAGAAGAGCGTGGGGCCTAGGATCGAGCCTTGGGGTACTCCTTTGGTGAAAGGCAAAGGCTGAGACAGCAGATTTTCTGAATTTATACACTGCTCTCTTTGAGAGAGGTAGTTAGCAAACCAGGCCAAAGCCCCATCAGAGACACCAATACACCTTAGTCAGTCCACAAGAATGGAATGGTCTACCGTATCAAAAGCCTTGGCCAAGTCAATATAAATAGCAGCACAACATTGCTTAGAATCAAGGGCAATGGTGACATCATTGAGGACCTTTAAGGTTGCAGTGACACGTCCATAACCTGAGTGGAAACCAGATTGCATACCCGAGAGAATACTATAGACATCAAGAAAGCCAGTCAGTTCATTATTGACATGTTTTTCCAACACTTTTGATAAACAGGGCAAAATAGAAATAGGCCTATAACAGTTAGGATCAGCTTGATCTCCCCCTTTAAATAAAGGATGAACTGTGGCTGCCTTCCAAGCAATGGGAACCTCCCCAGAAAGGAGAGACAGGTTAAAAAGGTTGGAGATTTTAAAGAGGCTAGTTCATGAAGGAAGGCTTGCTCATTAAAGTTTTTTAGCAACTGTCTATGACACATCAGGACAGGTCGTTTCACTGAGCAGCCATTACGAACACAGGCTGTAAATCAGTGATCACTAAGGTCATTACAAAAAACACCAGACTGATACCTATCAAGATTATTTGCGAGGATACCATCGAGGAAAGTAGCCTTTTCTGGGTGTTTGGAGTCATACCTTGTGGGATTGGTAATAATCTGAGAAAGATTTAGGGAGTCCCATTGCTTTAGGACTTGGTCAGGTGGTTTAAGCACGTCCCAGTTTAGGTCACCTAGCAGGACAAATTCAGACTTAATGTAAGGGGCCAAGAGAGAGCTTAGGGCAGATAGGGTACAGGCCGGTGCTAATGGAGGACGATAGCACCCAGCAACAGTAAAAAAATAGCTATTTGAAAGTTTCATGCATAAAACCAGCTAATTTAATTGTTTGGGGACAGACTTGGGGGAGACAACCGAGCAATGAAGGTGATCCTTGGTAAAGATTGCCACTCCTCCACATTTGGAAGATCTGTCTTGCTGAAAAAGGTTACTATAACCAGAAAGGTTAACATCAGTATTCAAAACACTCTTCTTTAACCACGTCTCAGTAATGACCAACACATCTGGATTGGAGCTGTGAACCAACACTTCAATTGCTCCATTTTATGTAATAAGCTTCAAGTGTTAACGTGCAGAAAACCTAGGCTTTTACGAGAGCAGATATCAGAGCACAAGTCAGAATGGGGAAAGCAACAGTAGATGGGCCAGGGTGTACATGCACATTTACAGATATCATCAACAATAATACAATCAAGGCACGGCATAGGACAGGGAGAGCTCTGCAGTGCTGATTTATGACATCTGAATGTGCATCAGATGGCAACAAGATCATATTGTACATCAATTTCATCAGGTAACATGAATACAAAGCCGGCGAGAGGTGGTTAGAATAGGATGGGAGGCCAAAAGTCTGTGTAACCAATAGAGTCAGAGTCCTGAGTGTGGGAACAAACATAGTTCATCCCACGGTTGGGTAAAGAAAGTTCGTAGTCAGCCATGTATGCAGGAGTCATGAGGCAAATAGCAGAATAGCAAAATGCACAATAATTTTTAAAAATATATAACCACTTGGGGCTAGCCAGTGTAAGTTCAGAGTCACTTGCCTCAACAGTGTGTGTGTGCTGGAGGCGAGCGAAAGCTCAGGAGAGAGGGGGGAGTGTGGTGGGAGTACCTGTACCAGATCGGGGGAGTCAGGCCAGGGCAGATTGTGAACAGATCGCCAGGTGGAATCGTAGCAGCAGTGCAGCAGGCAACTGGAAAAGGTGTCACACCCACTTGGGAGAAGCGTTTATTTCTGGAGGCAGATTTATTGTAGAAAATGCCATAGAATGGTCTTTTAACAGCAGGAGGTGGCTTCAAAGACTCCTGCCACTTGTTAGGCCCAAAGGCCTCAACACCTTTAACTTCACACCTTGGTGCTAATTTAAGTTGTATCTGATCTGTCCTTGCAAGCCTGGAAGCCTTAAACTCAACATTCAGTTCCCATTTTTTTCTTTTTCTTCTTGCCTTTCAAGATAGCATTAGACCAAACACTACTCACTCAGTTCCAGGTTGAACTAGCTACACGTTTTGTTGTACCTTTTTTCAATTGACATTTCTTTGTATATATCCATAAAAATGATGCCAGCTGATTCATGATTTTGACTGACTGAGAAACGCTGCCTGCCTTTCTGACTCATCCCGACTCCTGACAAGTTCAGTACTATGGGACAGCTGGAGACCGAATTAGAATTTTTAAACAATGTTGCAAATGTCAGAGAGACAGACAGCATGGTTTATACAAATCTCCGCTGTTGAAAACTAAATGTTAGTCTAAAATAATTGTGAGATAATATCTAGATGCTCAAGTTTATAAATTGCCTTGCTGGGCTGATGAGACAGTGGATTGCGCAGTCAGATGGAACAGAGTAAACAGGCATTTTAACGTCATAGATTTAGCCCGTGGTAACTTGTGGAATAGACACTGTCTGGAATGCGGTTTTAACCAATCCGAATTCAGGATTAGACCCACTTGTATAAATTGTGCATGTTTTGCAACTCATATTCAAGTTTTATTGGTCGTATGTACAGGATGCACATGGTATACACTGTCCAACGAAATGCTTATTTGCTTCTCAGCAACACAACAACAATAAGAAATGATAAGAGATAAGAGTACGAACATAATGTAAATGGCTTTTTAGCATAAGTATAATACAGGAAGGCCCAATTTATAGTCCAAAACACTTGTTTTGGGGAAGGGGGGATTGGGGGACTAGTGTTTAAATTGTGCAGTATTTAGCAATAATAAGTCTGGTAGCAGCAGTTGTGAGGTATGCCTGTGTGTGTGTGTGTGTTTAACTATCCTTGTGGGTACCAGAAGTCCTCACAAGGATAGCAAAGCAAGGAACATTTGGACAAGTGGTGACATTTTGCCATTCCCCACAAGGAACATTTTTATTTCAGGCTTAGGGGTTAGGTTTAAGGTTAGGGTTACAATTAGGGTTACAATTAAGGTAAGGGTTTGGGGTTAAGGTTAGGCTTAGGGTTTAGGTTAGGGTTATGGTTAGGTTATGGTTTAGGGGTTAGGGAAAATAGGATTTTGGATGGGAATGTGTGTGTGGTCTAACTTTACTATCCTATACCTCACAAGAATAGTAAAACAAGTGGGGACATTTCATCGGTCCCCAAAAGGAAAAATGCTATTTTAGGCTTAGTGGTTACTTTTAGGGTTAGGGTTACAATTAGCGTTAGGGTTATGGATTAGGTTTAGGGTTAGGGTTAGGGTTAATAGGATTTTGAATGAGAATACATTTTTTGATCCAGACTTGTATAGTAAAACCGTGTGGGTGTGTGCGTGAGTTTGTGATTGCATGTGTGCTAAAGTGTTCATTCCAGTTCAAGTGTTCAGTCTGATTGTTTGTAGATAGAAACTGTCTCTGAGCCTTTTGGTATCAGACCTCATGCTCCGATACCGTCAGCTCGTGGCTGGGGTGTGTGGGGTCCTTGATGATGCTGTGGGCCTTCCTCAGGCACCGCTTCAAGTAGATGTCCTGGATGTGTGGGAGCACGGTCCCGTCTTCACCACCCGCTGCAGGGTCTTGTGACCGTGGACGGAGCAATTCTCGTACCAAGCCATGACCCAAATGGTCAGGAAGCTTTCGATGGTGCAGCGGTAGTATTTGTAGTACATTAATTGTTTATATTGTCCAACGGTGGAAAAGACTGAAATTGAAGTGATAATTGTGCATAATTATACATTTACATAAACCCACTTCAGTAAAAATAGAAAGTAATCAGCAGCTGTACTGACATGTAGAACAATGAGAGCACAACCCACCACCGCGGCTTGTTTTAGTATAGGTCATCAACACAGCATGACTACATCACAACAATCACAGACAGACACGTTACAGTCTCAGGCTCCTTTCAGCGTCCAAAATGACACCCTATTCCCTACATAGTACATTACTTTTGACCAGAGCTTCAAAATGAAACGATAAACAATAAAGGTTTACAATAAAATTTAGATTTTTGAATCAAACTTCTATTGGCCTGTCAAGAATTTCTGAATATCTCTTTATATCCAAATTGTGACCGAATGAATGGAATGATAAAGTCCAGGGAAGCATGATTTGCATCCCAAATGGCACCCTATTCCCTGGAGCCATTTTGACCACAGACATGGTTTGTCTAAAGTGGTTTTCTATTGGAGTTGCAGTATAATCTGATTTTACAGTTCTGTAGTGAGTATTTTGCTGCAGGGCAGCCTCTATTTATCTAACCTCTCAGGACCATGAGTTGGTCGGGCAGCAGCATCTGTTGTGTGTTTGTTGTTAGTTCATCCCCAAGGCCACATGCAATATGTCCAACTTTATTTATTCAAAAGCATCATAATCAGGGACCGGAGAGAGTCCATTTGGTCATTTTCAGCCTCTTCTCCGACTAGTCCATTGATGTGTAATACTCCACAACCTGGCACTGAGATATATTAAAAACAACTGTTATGGAAGGTAACTTGTAATACAGGGATATGTCAGATATTCTACGGATCAGGGGTGTCATACTCATTTTGCCCCGGGGCCACAGCCTGAATCTAACATGGATTAAATTGAGATTTTGTGTCACTGGCCTACACATAATAGCCCACAACGTCAAAGTGGAATCATGTTTTTCAAAATGTTTACAAATTAATTCAAAATGAAAGCTGAAATTTTAATTTTTTATTTTATTTCACCTTTATTTAACCAGGTAGGCAAGTTGAGAACAAGTTCTCATTTACAACTGCGACCTGGCCAAGATAAAGCAAAGCAGTTCGACACATACAACAACACAGAGTTAAACATGGAGTAAAACAAACATACAGTCAATAATACAGTAGAAAAACAAATCTATATACAATGTGTGCAAATGAGGTAAGATAAGGAAGGTAAGGCAATAAATAGGCCATGGTGGCAAAATAATTACAATATAGCATTTAAACACTGGAATGGTAGATGTGCATTAGATGAATGTGCAATGTAGAAAGACTGGAGTGCAAAGGAGCAAGTTAAATAAATAAATACGGTAGGGGATGAGGTAGTTGGTTGGGCTATTTACAGATGGGCTAAAAACAGGTGCAGGGGTCTGTGAGCTGCTCTGACAGCTGGTGCTTAAAGCTGGTGAGGGAGATATGTGTCTCCAGTTTCAGAGATTTTTGTAGTTCGTTCCAGTCATTGGCAGCAGAGAACTGGAAGGAAAGTCGGCCAAAGGAGGAATTGGCTTTGGGGGTGACCAGTGAGATATACCTGCTGGAGCGCGTGCTACGGGTGGGTGCTGCTATGGTGACCAGCGAGCTGAGATAAGGCGGGGCTTTACCTAGCAGGGACTTGTAGATGACCTGGAGCCAGTGGGTTTGGCGATGAGTGTGAAGCGAGGTCCAGCCAACGAGAGCGTACAGGTCGCAGTGGTGGGTAGTATATGGGGCTTTGGTGACAAAACGGATGGCACTGTGATAGACTGCATCCATTTTGTTGAGTAGAGTGTTGGAGGCTATTTTGTAAATGACATCCCCGAAGTCGAGGATTGGTAGCATGGTCAGTTTTACTAGGGTATGTTAAGGATGCTTTGTTGCAAAATAGGAAGCCAATTCTAGATTTAATTTTGGATTGGAAATGTTTGATGTGAGTCTGGAAGGAGAGTTTACAGTCCAACCAGACAGAATGGTGTCGTCTGCGTAGAGGTGGATCAGAGACTCACCAGCAGCAAGAGCGACATCATTGATGTATACAGAGAAGAGAGTCGGCCCAAGAATTGAACCCTGTGGCACCCCCATAGAGACTGCCAGAGGCAGACATTGAATATACCTTTGAGCATGGTGAAGTTATTAATTACATTTTGGATGGTGTACCAATACACCCAGTCACTACAAAGCTACAGGTGTCCTTCCTAACTCAGTTGCCAGAGAGTAAGGAAACCGCTCAGGGATTTTACCATGAGGCCAATGGCGACTTTAAAACAGTTACAGAGTTTAATGGCTGTGATAATAGAAAACTGAGGATGGATCAACAGCATTGCAACTCCTCAATACTAACCTAAATGACAGAGTGGAAAGAAGGAAGCCTTTACAGAATAAAACTATTCCAAAACATGCATCTTATTTGCAGTAAGGCATTAAAGTAAACTACAAAAAATGTGGCATAGCAATTAACTTTATGTCCTCAATACAAAGCATTATGTTTGGGGCAAATCCAACAAAACACATCACTGAGTACCACTCTTAATATTTTCAAGCATGATGGTGGCTGCATCATGTTATGGGTATGCTTGTCATTAGTAAGAAGTTTTTGGGGATAAAAATAAACATAATAAAGCTAAGCACCGGCAAAATCCCAGAGGAAAACCTGTTTCAGTCTGCTTTCCACCAGACACCAGGAGATTAATTCACCTTTCAGCAGGACAATAACCTAAAACACAAGGCCAAATATACATTGGAGTTGCTTACCAAGATGACATTGAATGTTCCTGAGTGGCCCAGTTACAGTTTTGACTTAAATTGTTGGCTTGAAAATCTATGGCTGTCTAGCAATGACCAACAACCAACTTGACAGAGCTTGAAGATTTTTTAAAATAATAATGTGCAAATATTGTATAATCCAGGTGCGCAAAGCTCTTAGAGACTTACACAGAAAGACACAGCTGGAATATCTGCCAAAGGTCCTTTAACATGTATTGACTCAGGTGTGTGAATACTTATGTAAATAAGTTATTTCTGTATTTCATTTTAAATACATTTGCAAAAATGTCAAGAAGTATGTTTTTACTTTGTCATTATGGGGTATTGTGTGTAGATGGGCGAGAAAAAAGATATAATTTGATTTCAGGCTGTAACACAACAAAATGTGGAATAGGTCAAGGGGTATGAGTAGTTTCTGAAGGCACTGTGCATACATACTGTATGTTTGTGTTGTAAAATGACCAGCTCATAAAACATATTCTGTTTGATTTCAATATTCTGTTTAATCCTAAGGGATTTACTTCCTTAACAACATAATTATATTTGTCTTTAAAATCCAGGTTACTAGATGTACAGAAGAGCAGTGGCGGTCGGTGCAGTTAAAGATGAGGGAGGATGATACATGTTTTTATGAGCATGGCCTTATTTCTACAGAATATTGGATGACTGTCATTTACCCAGCTCAATGTAACATCGATAAATTTAGGCTCCTACATGACACTCTAATTTTCCCTGTAACCGTCATGAGGTTGCTACAGCCTAGACTATGAATGAAAGTTTACCACGTAGGTGCACAGGACGAGAGCATTTTTAGTAATCAAGATGACAGACAGTGAAACATTCAATACCACCTTGCACACTCTTGCTTGCATCTAGCTGATCTAGGGTGTAATTATTAGTCCAACAGTTGCAAATGGGAGTTTCTATTGGACGAATTCAGGTATGTTTATACCTATTTTGTAACGTTTGCTTCCGTTTAAGAAACCTTTTTCAACAGAATCAGCGGAATGAATACACCCCTAATTACACGCAAACTGTTCACTTTCATAGCAGCCACATAAAAACAGCATGATCACTTTGCTCGTTGTATACAGTGGGGCAAAAAAGTATTTAGTCAGCCACCAATTGTGCAAGTTCTCTCACTTACAAAGATGAGAGAGGCCTGTAATTTTCATCATAGGTACACTTCAACTATGACAGACAAAATGAGGAAAAAAATCCAGAAAATCACATTGTAGGATTTTTAATGAATTTATTTGCAAATTATGGTGGAAAATAAGTATTTGGTCACGTACAAACAAGCAAGATTTCTGGCTCTCACAGACCTGTAACTTCTTCTTTAAGAGGCTCCTCTGTCCTCCACTCGTTACCTGTATTAATGGCACCTGTTTGAACTTGTTATCAGTATAAAGACACCTGTCCACAACCTCAAACAGTCACACTCCAAACTCCACTATGGCTAAGACCAAAGAGCTGTCAAAGGACACCAGAAACAAAATTGTAGACCTGCACCAGGTTGGGAAGACTGAATCTGCAATAGGTAAGCAGCTTGGTTTGAAGAAATCAACTGTGGGAGCAATTATTAGGAAATGGAAGACATACAAGACCACTGATAATCTTCCTCGATCTGGAGCTCCACGCAAGATCTCACCCCGTGGGGTCAAAATGATCACAAGAACGGTGAGCAAAAATCCCAGAACCACACGGGGGGACCTAGTGAATGACCTGCAGAGAGCTGGGACCAAAGTAACAAAGCCTACCATCAGGAACACACTACGCCGTCAGGGACTCAAATCCTGCAGTGCCAGACGTGTCCCCCTGCTTAAGCCAGTACATGTTCAGGCCCGTCTGAAGTTTGCTAGAGAGCATTTGGATGATCCAGATGAGGTTTGGGAGAATGTCATATGGTCAGATGAAACCAAAATAGAACTTTTTGGTAAAAACTCAACTCGTCGTGTTTGGAGGACAAAGAATGCTGAGTTGCATCCAAAGAACACCATACCTACTGTGAAGCATGGGGGTGGAAACATCATGCTTTGGGGCTGTTTTTCTGCAAAGGGACCAGGACGACTGATCCGTGTAAAGGAAAGAATGAATGGGGCCATGTATCGTGAGATTTTGAGTGAAAACCTCCTTCCATCAGCAAGGGCATTGAAGATGAAACGTGGCTGGGTCTTTCAGCATGACAATGATCCCAAACACACCGCCGGGCAACGAAGGGAGTGGCTTCGTAAGAAGCATTTCAAGGTCCTGGAGTGGCCTAGCCAGTCTCCAGATTTCAACCCTGTAGAAAATCTTTGGAGGGAGTTGAAAGTCCGTGTTGCCCAGCGACAGCCCCAAAACATCACTGCTCTAGAGGAGATCTGCATGGAGGAATGGGCCAAAATACCAGCAACAGTGTGTGAAAACCTTGTGAAGACTTACAGAAAACGTTTGACCTCTGTCATTGCCAACAAAGGGTATATAACAAAGTATTGAGATAAACTTTTGTTATTGACCAAATACTTATTTTCCACCATAATTTGCAAATAAATAAATATAATTAATACAATGTGATTTTCTGATTTCTTTTCTCATTTCGTCTGTCATAGTTGAAGTGTACCTATGATGAAAATTACAGGCCTCTCTCATCTTTTTAAGTTGGAGAACTTGCACAATTGGTGGCTGACTAAATACTTTTTTCCCCCACTGTATATAATTCCTTCTCACAACTATCTACGCGCTCTCCTCCTCTCACCTTTTCCCTTCGCTTGTGGACTTCAGTAAACAGCATATCAACTGGCTACACCATGGTGCTATCCTACAGAGTGCTGCTGAGGCTACTGTAGACCTTCATTGAAAAACACTGTGTTTTAATCAATTATTTGGGGACGTGAATATATTTAGTTTATCTAAAAAGGATAACTTTTTTAATGTTTCACTTTTTAAAAAAAGACATTCACTGAGGAGGATGGGCCTCCCCTTTCTCCTCTGAGGAGCCTCCACTGCAGTAGATTATGCTGTTAATAGTTGTCAGGGGCATTTCAGTAAGGTGTTCTATTTAGTCTAGAGTCTAGTCTACCCCTCACGATCTTCACTTAAGAAGAGATGCAGTTGTTCTGCGTCAGCAGGATTTTTTTAGTAAATTAGTAAATTAATGTGAGTTAGTGGGAGGCTTTTCACTCCAGACTGGTCTCCTGCCATCTGTTTTGGGTGGTTTTTAATTGGTCTTGAGACCACTTCGCTAACCAAGAGATATGTACTGTACGCCTCCACCATTTTCCATCATGGAGTTTGTTATGTGTAAAGGAATAAGACTCTGCTGTAATAGCATGACGTTCATTGAAGTGTCGTTTTCGTAACTTTCTAATAACCTTCCTTCAACTTTTTGATGTAACCTGTAGTGCTATTTCATGAAGTATTTACTTGCTAGCAAAGTTATGGAATTATGACAGCAAGCATTGGAAAGTGGGTGTGTGGACTGATATGCCTTTTCAATAAACATGATAAGGTTATGCTGATGTTATGATTATTGGCACAGGAGGAATGCAGGTAGACTAACTGTTTAATAAAACTCAACACATGGCAGATTTTATGTTAGATTTTTTCTAACACCCTGTTAGATATTAGGGTGCTTGTTTTAGTTACTGTACAGTTTGCCTCAGAATCTCACGCATGGGCCAACAGTTAGACTAAATGAATTATGACTGAAGTCATGGGGATATTAGTTGGGGAATAAGCTAATTTCCCTGAGGCACTACAAAAGGTAAGCTACTGTATGTCAGAGTAGGGAAAGAGAGTCTATTGCATTGTTGAGGAAAGAAGGATCAAGAATCAAGAAAAGCATAAACAACACTGCTTGTCCCTGCAATACTGTACCTAGGTAAGTACCACTGAGCCAGCTTAAAGGAGGATGTGCTTAGATGTATTTCTGTATGATAGACTCAGTATTGCCCTGGCCCTATGACTAATCTCTACAACATCATGTACTATAGGGAACTAATTTAAGTGCTGTGGGCTACGCTGCCATCTATGTATTAGTCATCATCCAAATAATTTGGTACATCATTCACATCTAAAACGTTGGCATAATTTCACAATGAAAATATTGTACCAAATACGTACTGTGACCATGTATTTTGTCAGAGGGCACAGATAAGCCCTGTTTTCTACCGGGGTTTAACAGATGTTCATCCTACAGTAAGTTGGGGGTAAGTGGTCCTGAACTGACCTGATTATCCTCTTAGAATGGTCCCTTACACAAAAACATATGGCAGAGAGAGTGGACAGCTGGGTTTAGGATGTACTGTATGTTCTTGGAATGACCTCTGTAGCTAAATAAGCACATCCATTGTCATTTAAAGGATTTTTTATGGAAAGTGGCTGAAATAACATATTTTGGGAATGGACTTAATGTTTTTAATGCAGTTTCTAGTGCACAAACTCTGTAAAGTAATGCATATTCTTAATTCTAAAATCTATTTCATATGGCAAATAAACCATAGTAATGAAATGGTTAAAAGGGTTTGGCGGATGTAGTGTACGCTAAGTACACTACATGACCAAAAGTATGTGGACACCTGCTCGTCGAACATCTCATTCCAAAATCTTGGACATTAATTTGGAGTTGGTCCCCCCTTTGCTGCTATAAAAGCCTCCACTCTTCTGGCAAGGCTTTCCAATAGATGTTGGAACATTGCTGTGGGGTCTTGCTTCCATTCCACAAGAGCATTAGTGAGGTTGGACACTGATGTTGGGCGATTACAAAGTTGGAAGCACAGAATCGTCTAGAATGTCATTGTATGCTGTAGCCCCAGACCAAACAGCCCCAGACCATTATTCTTCCTCCACCAAACTTTACAGTTGGCACTGGGCAGGTAGTGTTTTCCTGGCATCAGCCAAACCCAGATTTGTCCGTCGGACTGCCAGATGCACGTTTCCAGTCCAATGGCGGCGAGCTTTACACCACTCTAGTCAACGCTTGGCTGCTCGGCCATGGAAACCCATTTCATGAAGCTCCCGACGAACAGTTCTTGTGCTGATGTTGCTTCCAGAGGCAGTTTAGAACTCGGTAGTGAGTGTTGCAACCGAGGACAGATTATTTATATGCGCTGTGCGCTTCAGAGCTTTTGTGGCCTACCATTTGGCGGCTGAGCCGTTGTTGCTCCTAGACGTTTCCACTTCACAATAACAGCACTTATAGTTGACCGGTGCAGCTCTAGCAGGGCAGAAATTTGACGAACTGACTTGTTGGAAAGGTGGCATCATATGACGGTGACACGTTGAAAGTCACTGAGCTCTCCAGTAAGGCCATTCTACTGCCAATGTTTGTTTATGGAGATTGCATGACTGTGTGCTCGATTTTATACACCTGTCAGCAACGAGTGTGGCTCAAATAGCCTAATCCACTAATTTGAAGGGGTGTCCACATACTTTTGTATATATAGTGTATATCCCCTTATTCAATCAGTCATATCCTGCCAATCTGAAATTGCTCCAAACGTAATATTTTTATTATATTTCTGATACCATGCATATACAACAGTACAGATTTAGGATCTTAATTTGATCACCCTGTTGCAAGAGAACTAAAAAAATAACCTCATTATTTTCACTTGTTATGGAGCCTAAATGCCAGGCTGGTCCTTCCCAAAACTTGTAGAATATTGAACTGAATGTCAGTGTGAAGATCAGGGCCATTATGTAGATAATAAACATGAAGACAAAAGAAGGACACAAATAATATCACATTGTCTGCACCAATACATGCAGAGGATCCATACACGTTTGCCTGCAATATACATGAGTCCCAATTTGATTTATGCTATTGCCAAATTACTCAATTGATTCTGACCTATACCATAATAGCGACTTGTTCCATAGACCTTTTACATATAGTACACTACAGACAGCCATCTGGTAAACAGCCCATGATAGCCATGCACAATGTCCTCTCATGACATTGGCAGCAGATAGTAATACATTTTTCCCTCCCTAGGCCGGCTAAATGCTAAATGCACAATGTTATCGCTCAGGTTGCTATGGCAGCTGGAGTTTAGAGGGAGGAAGGAGTGGGAGAGAAGGGATGTTTCCATGGCCGTGTGTGTGTGTGCGTGGAGAGGAGAGGAGAAGAGAAAAGAAGGAGGGGTGAGTAGAGGCGTGCCTTTAGCTAAATATAAAACTATCCCCAGGCCCCCAGAGTGGAACTCCTCCATCCTCCATCCTCCATGCTCTGAGCTAAATGTTATCAGTAATCTGAAATGACCTTGTGTCACATCCATGGCCAGGCCCCTCTCAAGATGTTCCTTTCTACAATCTGCTTCCATGGGATATGAGCTTGAAATAAATAAATGAACGGCCCTTATGGGATTTCTTACTTTACTTCCTCTGTCTTCTTTGCCCATTTTATTGTTTGTACAATGCCTTCACAGGAAACCGCTCATGTCTCGAGTAAATTGCTTTTGATATGGATATGGTGAAGAAGCAATCTTGATCTCTGAACCCACTTACTTATCACTAAATGAGCAAGCTGTACACAGGAAATACTGTTCAAATGAAACAGCAATGTGTTCTGTTGTTTTCTGGTGGGCAGTTTTGTATATTAGCTGTATTAATACATTGTCTGGTCTTGGATCGCCTGACAGTGAAAATGTCAATCATTGTTATCATGTTTTGACATGAGTCACAATATTCAATGCAACCATTTAAAGTCCAGTGTTGTATTGCATTTATTTATCCCTCATGAAGATGCTGCCTAGGAGAACAACCATTGTTGAATAATTCTACCAAGCAGCACCGTCCTGTTTAATCAAAATAAAATTATTTAAAGATGCACTGTGTAGAAATCGCTCCGCCGTTTTCAAATCACTCCTCCCAAAAAGTTACGTATTGCAGCTTTAACTTAATTTTACATACAGATGCACAATTGAGAGCATCCTGTCGGGCTGTATCACTGCTTGGTACGGCAACTGCACCGCCCACAACCGCCGGGTCTCCAGAGGATGGTGAGGTCTGCACAGCGCATCACCGGGGGCAAACTACCTGCCCTCCAGGACACCTACAGCACCCGATGTCACAGGAAGGCCAAAAAGATCATCAAGGACAGCAACCACCTGAGCCACTGCCTGTTCACCCCGCTACCATCCAGAAGGCGAGGTCAGTACAGGTGCATCAAAGCTGTGACCAAGAGACTGAAAAACAGCTTATATCTCAAGGCCATCAGACTGTTAAACAGCCATCACTAACACAGAGAGGCTGCTGCCTACATAGACGTGAAATCATTGGCTACTTTAATAAATGGATCACTAGTCACTTTAATAATTCCACTTTAATAATGTTTACATATCTTGCATTACTCATCTCATATGTATATACTGTATTTTATACCATCTATTGCATTTTGCCTATGCCGCTCTGTCATTATTCATCCATATATTTATATGTATATATTCTTATACCATTCCTTTACTTAGATTTGTGTATATTAAGTAGTTGTTGTGGAATTGTTAGATTACATGTTAGATATTGCTGCACTGTCAGAACGAGAAGCACAAGCATTTCACTACACTCACAATTACATCTGCTAACCATGTGTATGTGACCAATAACATTTGATTTGATTTGAGATGTAGGATCTTAATTTGAGCCAGTTTGCTACAATAGGAAAATAATCCTGCAGCAACAGGACATGTTGATACATTTTTCATAAGGGAAAGTCTGACATTTCTAATTGGAAATTACAACCTTCAGAAGCCTTTTTTAAACTTAATACACTACAAGTTTTTCATTTCCTGCATTGCAAGAAAGTTCCCCTGCAACAGGGTGAGACAATTAAGATCCTACATCTGTAGGAGAACAAACATAGTAGAATAATTCTACCAAGCAGTGCCATCCTGCATCATGGGAGATCATGTATCAAAC
The DNA here is from genome assembly GCA_030435695.1 of Brachymystax lenok tsinlingensis. NCBI lineage: Eukaryota > Metazoa > Chordata > Actinopteri > Salmoniformes > Salmonidae > Brachymystax > Brachymystax lenok. Next base: position 31,017,989 of record CM059790.1, read on the forward strand.
AAAATGTTCCTGGTGTATTACTTTGACTTAACTTGACATATACCCTTTTACTCCATTAGAAAGCAGACATAGGTTTGTTTCCATGTTTAAGTGGGTGGCCTACTGTATATAGGAGCAATCAGTGTCTTTTGATTCAATAATGATAGTGAAGCTGGTCTTCAGTTAAGGTGAAAGAAAATGTAATCTTGGTTCTTGATTGACACAGGGGAACTTATCCTCAGTTTCCCTTGCACACTTAAACAGCTCTTAGACAACTCTGTGTATCCCACATTGTGTTTAATTCATTCTGACACAAAATATTCCTTCTGAATCATTCATTGGGACATGCTATATCTGTGACTGCCAGAAGCCCTGTATGACTTGTCATCCACATATGTCTCTGAATATTTGAACAAAACAACCTCTGTTACTGATATACACGTGCACTCCATGGTATCAGGTTCTGTCCCAAATGGCAGCCTATTCCCTTCATAGTGCACTACTTTTGACCAGGGCCTATTGGCCTATGGTCAAATGGAATGCACTACAGTATACAGAGAGTAGGGTGCCATTTGGGATACTACAACATGACACAGACTCATTCTTACCATGTTCTTTAAGAATGTACTGTTTGACATTCTGGAACGTTCAAACATGTTTCCCTTGTGACTTCAGTGTATATCTGTTTACAATACATTGGATTAGCTGGCTTGTTTTCCAATTATGTTTTTCCAAACCTTAATTTAAATGGTAAATTACCACTAGCCTTTTCCAATTTAAATATTCATAAAATTACAGAACTATATTATGTGTGTGTGTCCCAAATAGCGCCCTATTTCCTATGTACTGCACTACTTCTGACCAAAGCCCTATGGGCCATGGTCAAAAGTAGTGCACTACATCAGAATCAGAATCACCTTTATCACCAAGTACATTTACACATACCCAGAATTTGCCTTAGTGAGGATGTGCTGCCAGCAATAGACAATATACAAACGTAATACAGACAGACACAAGTCCACATAGACATACAAAATATATAATATTGGAAAAGTGGCCATAAAACATACAATTCTGGAGTATAGGTGATTACAGTGGGAATGTTCAATTTAAGGAGGGGATATATCTATATAAGGGAGGGATGCTGCCGTGGTATATATGGAGTTTATACAACAAGTGGGTCTAATCCTGAATGTTGATCAACAGCTGTCCCATAACTTGTCGGGAGTCGGGACGAGACAGACAAGCAGGCAACGTTTCTCAACCAGTCGAAAACATGAATCAGCTGGCATAATTTTTATGGATCTATGCAAAGAAATGTCAATTGAAAAAGGTACAACGAAACAAAGTGCAGCAAGTGTGCAGTCTTTTCAGCTTCAGTTTGGAGTGATTGTGTTAGCTGTGTTGTTGGCTAGCTCATCTTAACAACAGTGTCCTGACGAGAGAGCACATTTTCTATGCCAGGCGAAATCCAAATAAATGTCACTAGAAAACAGTTTAAGCGCATGCAAATACGGCTACTTTACTGTTATTCCGGCTGCACCTTTTGACGTGACTGTAAGTTAGGTGTAGTTGGCTGGCTAGCAAGCAAGGGATCAGAAGGTTGCCAGCCAGAATGGCAATGGAACATTTAGAATTAACGACTAGGTCGCGTCCATAGATACAGAACAAAAAGACTGAATGACTGGGTCAACAGTGTCCTGGCAACTGAACCCATAGAACGAACAATCAGCCGGTTTAGGTAGCAACCCTAGATTTGTGTCTGGACTATTTCTTGTGGAAGGATGAAATAGTATGAATAAATTCATCAAAATAATGTTTTTAATGAAAATATGTCATTCATTATTTGAATATGTTGGTAACAGTGATAATGCTCCACTTCGTCTCGGGCCTAACAACACCCGTGCCAATATATCCTCCAAACACCAGCTTCGAGGGCATTATCATTTAAATATATAGTGCATATCCAGTGTTGTACATAGTGCAAATGCAGATTAGTATTTGAGGTCATTGATGACAAGGTGGAGTAATTGGCCCAATGCAAAGTCACTTAATCCCTACGAGCCCGATGGTGGTGGGCAATAAGGAATAGGATGGGTATTTTTATTTAACTAGGCAAGTCAGTTAAAAACACATTTTTATTTTCAATGACAGCCTAGGAACAGTAGGTTAACTGCCTTTTTCAGGGGCAGAACGACAGATCTTTACCTTGTCAGCTCTGGGATTCAATCTTGCAACCTTTTGGTTACTAGTCCAATGCTCTAACCACTAGGCTATCTGCCACCCCAGGTATGGGGGAATAGGGTGCCATTAGGGATGCACAAATTGGCTTTACTTTATTTCCAAGAGCTTGTTGTTTCTGTGAGTGTTGTGTTGTGACCCTAACATGTACGTATGTGACCAGCAGGCTCTCGGAGTGTGTCATTTCTACCAAAGTCCCATCCTGTGAATGTAATAAAACTATACATCATATTGCTAATGGGCTTCTTCCTAACATACAATATAAGACAGCAGGTTGTTTCCCCTGGAGCTAATACATCATAGTGTGCGATAATGCGTCCAAGATCGCACCCTATTTACTACATAGTGTATAGGGAATAAGATGCCATTTGGGACGCAGAACACTATCTCTGCAGTGTCTTCTATCTTCTACAACGTGCAGCTGAGAGCTGAGAGCTCCGGTCCCTCAGAGAAAATGAAGAGCCAGATAAATGCATCTGTCAGTGTTAGCATTTGAGTCTCTCCGCCACTTCCCTCACTTATATAATCACATTCTAATTCTGCTTAATGTTGGAGCTTTCTGAGCTCTTTGCTTCTAAGCACTCTTGCTTTGAAATTCATCTCAATATTAATTCTCAATAGTAACTGCCGTCCTTTACTTGTTCTTGAAATTCCAAACATTGGAAGACCACTGAGAAATGTTGTGAAGCAAAGCAGTGTTTAGCTACAGCTGTATCCCACATGGTACCCTATTCCCTATATAGTGTACTACTTTTGACCAGAGTCCTATGGGCACTGATCCAAAGTAGTAATAGGGTGCCATTTGGAACGCTGGCAGCGTTTAGCTATGGCTTCCTCTCGAACAGGAGAACAAAGTAAGTCCTGGCCGCAGCTCACCCACAGAGGAATGCCCTCATCCTATTCCAGGTTGGCTCTGCTCCGGCTCTACAGAAATGGAATTGAAGCGCTATGATCCCTCAGTTGTTAGAAAGGCTCTATATAAATCCAATCCATTATTATTATTATTGTTGTTAGAATCACAGAGCTCTTCTCTTCTATTATATTCTAGTAGTCTACTTTCTTCTCTATTTTCTCTTCTACTGTACAATACTCTCTTCTCCCTATTCTCTTCTACTGTAGTCTACTCTCTTCTCCCTATTCTCTTCTACTGTAGTCTACTCTCTTCTCCCTATTATCTTCTACTGTAGTCTACTCTCTTCTCCCTATTCTCTTCTACTGTACTCTACTCTCTTCTCCCGATTCTCTTGTACTGTAGTCTACTCTCTTCTCCCTATTATCTTCTACTGTAGTCTACTCTCTTCTCCCTATTATCTTCTACTGTAGTCTACTCTCTTCTCCCTATTATCTTCTACTGTAGTCTACTCTCTTCTCCCTATTATCTTCTACTGTACTCTACTCTCTTCTCCCTATTATCTTCTACTGTAGTCTACTCTCTTCTCCCTATTATCTTCTACTGTAGTCTACTCTCTTCTCCCTATTATCTTCTACTGTAGTCTACTCTCTTCTCCCTATTATCTTCTACTGTACTCTACTCTCTTCTCCCTATTATCTTCTACTGTAGTCTACTATCTTCTCCCTATTCTCTTCTACTGTAGTCTACTCTCCTCCCTATTATCTTCTACTGTAGTCTACTCTCTTCTCCCTATTATATTCTACTGTAGTCTACTCTCTTCTCCCTATTATCTTCTACTGTAGTCTACTCTCTTCTCCCGATTATATTCTACTGTAGTCTACTATCTTCTCCCTATTATCTTATACTGTAGTCTACTCTCTTCTCCCTATTATCTTCTACTGTAGTCTACTATCTTCTCCCTATTATATTCTACTGTAGTCTACTATCTTCTCCCTATTATCTTATACTGTAGTCTACTCTCTTCTCCCTATTATCTTCTACTGTAGTCTACTATCTTCTCCCTATTCTCTTCTACTGTAGTCTACTCTCTTCTCCCTATTATCTTCTACTGTAGTCTACTATCTTCTCCCTATTATCTTCTACTGTAGTCTACTCTCTTCTCCCTATTATCTTCTACTGTAGTCTACTCTCTTCTCCCTATTATCTTCTACTGTAGTCTACTATCTTCTCCCTATTATCTTCTACTGTAGTCTACTCTCTTCTCCCTATTATCTTCTACTGTAGTCTAATCTCTTCTCCCTATTATCTTCTACTGTAGTCTACTATCTTCTCCCTATTCTCTTCTACTGTAGTCTACTCTCTTCTCCCTATTATCTTCTACTGTAGTCTACTCTCTTCTCCCTATTATCTTCTACTGTAGTCTACTATCTTCTCCCTATTATCTTCTACTGTAGTCTACTCTCTTCTCCCTATTATCTTCTACTGTAGTCTAATCTCTTCTCCCTATTATCTTCTACTGTAGTCTACTCTCTTCTCCCTATTATCTTCTACTGTAGTCTACTCTCTTCTCCCTATTATCTTCTACTGTAGTCTACTCTCTTCTCCCTATTATCTTCTACTGTAGTCTACTCTCTTCTCCCTATTATCTTCTACTGTAGTCTACTCTCTTCTCCCTATTATCTTCTACTGTAGTCTACTCTCTTCTCAAATCAAATCAAATCAAATCAAATTTTATTTGTCACATACACATGGTTAGCAGATGTTAATGCGAGTGTAGCGAAATGCTTGTGCTTCTAGTTCCGACCATGCAGTAGTATCTAACAAGTAATCTAACAAATTCACAACAACTACCTTATACACACAAGAGTAAAGGAATGAATACGAGTATGTACATATAAATATATGGATGAGCGATGGCTGACCGGCATAGGCAAGATGCAGTAGATGGTATGGAGTACAGTATATACACATATATATATATGAGATGAGTAATGTAGGATATGTAAACATTATATAAATGGCATTGTTTAAAGTGGCTAGTGATACATTATTTCATCCAGTTATAATTATTAAAGTGGCTAGAGATTTGGGTCGATGGCGAGCGGCATAGGCAAGATACAGTAGATGGTTTAGAGTACAGTGTATACATTTGATATGAGTATGTCGGATACGTAAACATTATATACAAAATTGTTTAAAGTGGCTAGTGATACATTTGTTACATCCAATTCCTATGTTTAAAGTGGCTAGAGATTTAAGTCAGTATGTTGGCAGCAGCCACTCAATGTTAGTGGTGGCTGTTTAACAGTCTGATGGCCTTGAGGTAGAAGCTGTTTTTCAGTCTCTCGGTCCCAGCTTTGATGCACCTGTACTGACCTCGCCTTCTGGATGATAGCGGGGTGAACAGGCAGTGGCTCGGGTGGTTGTTGTCCTTGATGATCTTTTGGCCTTCCTGTGACATCGGGTGGTGTAGGTGTCCTGGAGGGCAGGTAGGTTTCCCGGTGATGCGCTGTGCAGTCCTCACTACCCTCTGGAGAGCCTTACGGTTGTGGGCGGAGCAGTTGCCGTACCAGGCGGTGATACAGCCCGACAGGATGCTCTCGATAGTGCATCTGTAAAAGTTTGTGAGTGATTTTGGTGACAAGCCGAATTTCTTCAGCCTCCTGAGGTTGAAGACGCGCTGTTGCGCCTTCTTCACCACGCTGTCTGTGTGGGTGGACCAATTCAGTTTGTCCGTGATGTGTACACCGAGGAACTTAAAACTTTCCACCCTCTCCACTACTGTCCCCTCGATGTGGATAGGGGTGCTCCTCTCCTGTTTCCTGAAGTCCACGATCATCTCCTTTGTTTTGCTGACATTGAGTGAGAGGTTATTTTCCTGACACCATACTCCGAGGGCCCTCACCTCCTCTCTGTAGGCCGTCTCGTCGTTGTTGGTAATCAAGCCTACCACTGTAGTGTCGTCAGCAAACTTGATGATTGAGTTGGATGCGTGCTTGGCCACGCAGTCATGGGTAAACAGGGAGTACAGGAGAGGGCTGAGAACGCATTGTGGGGCCCCAGTGTTGAGGATCAGCGGAGTGGAGATGTTGTTTCCTACCCTCACCACCTGGGACCGGCCCGTCAGGAAGTCCAGGACCCAGTTGCACAGGGCTGGGTCGAGACCCAGGGTCTCGAGCTTAATGACGAGCTTGGAGGGAACTATGGTGTTAAATGCTGAGCAGTAGTCGATGAACAGCATTCTTACATAAGTATTCCTCTTGTCCAGATGGGTAAGGGCAGTATGCAGTGTGATTGCGATTAAGTCGTCTGTGGACCTATTGGGACGGTAAGCAAATTGGAGTGGGTCCAGGGTGTCTGGCAGGATGGAGGTGATATGATCCTTGACTAATCTCTCAAAGCACTTCATGATGACAGAAGTGAGTGCTACGGGCGATAGTCATTTAGCTCAGTCACCTTAGCTTTCTTGGGAACAGGAACAATGGTGGCCCTCTTGAAGCATGTGGGAACAGCAGACTGGGATAGGGACTGATTGAATATGTCCGTGAACACACCAGCCAGCTGGTCTGGCATGCTCTGAGGACACGGCCAGGGATGCCATCTGGGCCGGCAGCCTTGCGAGGGTTAACACATTTAAATATTTTTCTCACATTGGCTGCGGTGAAGGTGAGCCCGCAGGTTTTGGTAGCGGCCGTGTCGGTGGCACTGCATTGTCCTCAAAGCGAGCAAAGAAGTTGTTTAGTTGGTCTGGGAGCAGGACGTCATGGTCCGCGACGGGCTGGTTTTCTTTTTGTAGTCCGTGATTGACTGTAGACCCTGCCACATTCCTCTTGTGTCTGAGCCGTTGAATTGTGACTCTACTTTGTCTCTATATTGACGCTTAGCTTGTTTGATTGCCTTGCGGAGGAATAGCTACACTGTTTGTATTCAGTCATGTTTCCGGTAGCCTTACCCTGGTTAAAAGCAGTGGTTCGCTTTCAGTTTTGCGAATGCTGCCATCAATCCACGGTTTCTGGTTGGGGAAGGTTTTAATATTTGCTATGGGTACAACATCACCAATGCACTTGCTAATAAACTCGCTCACCGAATCAGCGTATACATCAATGTTGTTGTCAGATGCTATCCGGAACATATCCCAGTCCACGTGCTCGAAGCAATCTTGCAGCATGGAATCAGATTGGTCGGACCAGCGTTGAACAGACCTGAGAACGGGCGTTTCCTGTTTTAGTTTCTGTTTGTAGGCTGGGAGCAACAAAATGGAGTCATGGTCAGATTTGCCGAAAGGAGGGCGGAGAATAGCCTTGTATGCGTCACGGAAGTTGGAATAACAGTGGTCCAGGATTTTACCAGCCCGGGTGGCACATTCGATATGCTGGTAAAATTTCAGGAGCCTTGTTCTTAAATTAGCCTTATTAAAATCCCCAGCCACAATAAATGCAGCCTCAGGATATGTGGTTTCCAGTTTACATAGAGTCCGATGAATTTCTTTCAGTGCCGTCGATGTATCAGCTTGAGGGGGGATGTACACGGCTGTGATTATAATCGAGGAGAATTCTCTTGGTAGATAATGCGGTCTGCATTTGATTGTAATGAATTCTATGTCAGGTGAACAAAAGGACTTGAGTTCCTGTATGTTGTTATGATCACACCACGCCTCGTTAATCATAAGACACACACCCCACCCTTCTTCTTACCAGATAGAAGTTTGTTTCTGTCGGCGCGATGCGTGGAGAAACCAGGTGGCTGTACCGACTCCGATAACGTGTCCTGAGTGAGCCATGTTTCCGTGAAGCAAAAAAACGTTGCAGTCTCGGATGTCTCTCTGAAAGGCAACCCTCGATCAGATTTCGTCTACTTTGTTGTCAAGAGACTGTACATTGGCGATTAAAATACTCGGGAGAGGTGCACGATGCGCCCGTCGACGTAGCTTGACCAAAAGACCGGCGCGTTTCCCTCTTCTCCGGCGCCGCCGTTGTTTTGAGTCGCCGGGTACTATCCAGTCTATTGTTGTGTTTGGGTTAGCAAACCGAGAATCCTCTTTGGGAAAGTCGTATTCCTGGTCGTAATGTTGGTAAGTTGACGTTGCTCTTATATCCAATAGTTCCTCCCGGTTGTATGTAATAAAACTTAATATTTCCCGGAGTAACAATGTAAGAAGTAATACATAAAAAAACAAAATACTGCATGGTTTCCTGAGAACGTGAAGCGAGGCTGCCATCTCTGTCGGCGCCGGAAGTTGTTTTTTGTCTCCATATTATCTTCTACTGTAGTCTACTCTCTTCTCCCTATTATCTTCTACTGTAGTCTACTCTCTTCTCCCTATTATCTTCTACTGTGGTCTACTCTCTTCTCCCTATTATCTTCTACTGTAGTCTACTCTCTTCTCCCTATTATCTTCTACTGTAGTCTACTCTCTTCTCCATATTATCTTCTACTGTAGTCTACTCTCTTCTCCCTATTATCTTCTACTGTAGTCTACTCTCTTCTCCCTATTATCTTCTACTGTGGTCTACTCTCTTCTCCCTATTATCTTCTACTGTAGTCTACTCTCTTCTCCCTATTATCTTCTACTGTAGTCTACTCTCTTCTCCCTATTATCTTCTACTGTAGTCTACTCTCTTCTCCCTATTATATTCTACTGTAGTCTACTCTCTTCTCCCTATTATCTTCTACTGTCGTCTACCCCCTTATCCCTATTATATTCTACTGTAGTCTACTCTCTTCTCCCTATTATCTTCTACTGTAGTCTACTCTCTTCTCCCTATTATCTTCTACTGTAGTCTACTCTCTTCTCCCTATTATCTTCTACTGTAGTCTACTCTCTTCTCCCTATTATCTTCTACTGTACTCTACCCTCTTCTCCCTTTTCTATTCTACTGTAGCAGACCTGCCAACATGCACACATTTTGTGTAACAACTACGCAATTCTCTGTCCATGTACGCAGTTACGAGATCTGAGTTAAAAGTACGCAGAATGAATAGGGCTTATTAGGATTTAATAGGATTTATTTTTTAAATATAAAAAATAAATCCACTGAGTAAATCTAACATCCCGATTCTGGAGCTGCAACACACAGACATGTACAGAGTTTGTGTCAACGGACATGGGGACAAATACATCATTATTCTACGTAGCTACCCTGTGTCTGCCCCTCCTCCTGTTTGTTGTGATGCTGAGTTTGCCGACTGTCAGCTGTACGTAAACACATGGACAAATCCCTTTTCGACTCTGTGTGTTGTGGAAAGGTAAACACTAATTGTTTCAAGCTAACGTTAGCAAACATAAGATGGACATTCAATGGGCTCTAAAGTGCCAGCAGTTCACTGGTTGAATTTGTGCGAGTGTGATATACATTTAATTCCGTGTCCCATTAGTTGCATTTTCCACGTAACATTACGAGGATCACGCAACCTGATAGAATGTAACTGCAATTATGATCCACGTCACAAAAGCATTACAAAAGTATAATAAAAAATAAATATAAACATTTTGGCATTAAATGGAGTCGGGAGTTTAGAAGACTGCGATGAAGAATGAATGAGTGTCCGGTATTAGCTATGAAGGCAATGCTTCTAAAATGCCTTTGCACTAGATTTGAGATTTTATAAATTTTGTAATGTATGCTCTGCAAAGAAATACAATAGGCACCTTTACATAGGCTGAACACCTGGCTCTTCTAGCGAACAGCGTTCAGCTTCCCTTTGTGGTAGCCTACTTAAGCTTTGTGTAGCCAGTTTGCGGTCTGTGTCGATGCCATCATTTGTTTTTGTGTTTTCAAAATTATTTTGCTTTTAGTGTTGATTAGGAACCGTGTCTAAAAAGCCAATACTCGTGAGCTGGCCCTAGTGATTGGCCCTGTTTCAGAGGTGACAAGCGTTCCTCTACTATAGAGACTAAACTTGGGGGCCAAGGCATGCTGGACCTGAAGACCTTCTATGCAGATGTCAGAAACTTATTTTCTTCTGAAGTAGACTATATGTTGCGGAAGTTTTCATTTGGAGATGTGCTCCTCCAGCATGCAGTGGTCTCTGACATTGCCAACATGCAGACTGCCAAGTTCTCATCCATCAACCTTTTAATGGCATGCTCTCCCTGCATTACTCCTGAAGGAGCCTCTGCTGATCTGGTGGAAGATGAGTTTAGACTCTGTCAGGCAACAACCTTTGAGCAGAGTCTGGTCAACATGCGCACAGGTCAGGCCTGGAAAGAAATCGGCACAATGAAAAGGGTGGCAGCCTGGTCTACTCCTACCTTTCGGCTGTGATGCTTGGAATATTGGTCATATTCCACAGCAATGCAGACTGCGAACGAATATTCAGTCTCGTTTCCAAGAACAAAACCCAGTACAGAGCTTCCCTCAGTACAGACATGCTGAGTGCCCTCATCACCAAGAAGGTTTCAATGATTGCCAGAGGAACTGTTTGCCACAAAGAAGTCTACCCTGATACCCTACTGCGTAAAGCTAAATCTGCTAGCTACCAGGCAAATCTGTCTAGGAAATGATTTCCTGAACATTTGAAGGTCTCCAGAAGATTTGTTCTCGTCCACTGTTTCCTATCATAGCTTTTTCCTTTTTATTATGGATAACATGTTTATTTGATACTGATGTTCTGCTTCAAACATGTGCTCTTCTTATCATATCAGAGTTTTTTTTTTCTCGTGGATAAGACGCTTGTACATTTTGTACCTAAACAAATAACTTATTATTTGTTTAATAAAATAAAAATCTCCAAGAATAAAGGTCCTTTGTGTGTTTTTTCTAGTTAGATCTTGTTAGTGACTTTTACCATGTATGTAAATGGAATGCTGTCAAGAAAGAAAGTATTCCAACCTTTTATAGAGTTGATTTGATACAATTCTATGATCGCGATCAGACTCACAAACGAGCGTGCAGGGGAAAGAAAACCCTGTGCTACGCGCGCCAGTTGAATCTCCAATTTGCCGCACTTGTCTGGTACTCTAAAAGTGGAACAGGGTTGGCAGGTCTGCTGTAGTCTACTCTCTTCTCCCTATTATCTTATACTGTACTCTACTCTCTTCTCCCTATTATCTTCTACTGTAGTCTACTCTCTTCTCCCTATTATCTTCTACTGTAGTCTACTCTCTTCTCCCTATTATATTCTACTGTAGTCTACTCTCTTCTCCCTATTATCTTCTACTGTAGTCTACTCTCTTCTCCCTATTATCTTCTACTGTAGTCTACTCTCTTCTCCCTATTATCTTCTACTGTAGTCTACTCTCTTCTCCCTATTCTCTTCTACTGTAGTCTACTCTCTTCTCCCTATTATCTTCTACTGTAGTCTACTCTCTTCTCCCTATTATCTTCTACTGTAGTCTACTCTCTTCTCCCTATTATCTTCTACTGTAGTCTACTCTCTTCTCCCTATTCTCTTCTACTGTAGTCTATCTTCTCCCTATTATCTTCTACTGTAGTCTACTCTCTTCTCCCTATTATCTTCTACTGTAGTCTACTCTCTTCTCCCTATTCTCTTCTACTGTAGTCTATCTTCTCCCTATTATCTTCTACTGTAGTCTAATCTCTTCTCCCTATTATCTTCTACTGTAGTCTACTCTCTTCTCCCTATTATCTTCTACTGTAGTCTACTCTCTTCTCCCTATTCTCTTCTACTCTCTTTTTATCTTTTTCCTCCATGTCTTTTTAATCTGTCCTCCATTGTTTGTATCGCGCCACCGCCCGGCACCCGGCACACGGTGCCCACGACTATACAAGTACCAATGTTGTTCTGTGGGCAGGGGCGTGGAGGGAATCCAATCTCATGGCTCCAACAAGGACGCCAGGCATTTCATCTGGTCACACTTCATCTTGCACCATGCTGAGATTGTCCTCTGGGTGCATTCCAGTGCACACGGAGGGGGCCAGAGCATCTCACTCTCCGCAACCTGCACTTCAAGGGTCTCTTTCTTCCTTGCACCCTGGCTCTTGCTGTTTTTTTGTGTTTGTGTTTGTATGGCTTTTTCTCTCTCTCTCTCTCTCTCTCTCTCTCTCTCTCTCTCTCTCTCTCTCTCTCTCTCTCTCTCTCTCTCTCTCTCTCTCTCTCTCTCTCTCTCTCTCTCTCTCCACTGTGATGGAACTGAGGGAGAGATGTCTGTGTGATGCTGAGAGGTGAGGCAGAGACCTCTATTTGTTCCAGCTATAGCCTAGTGGTGTTGGGCAGAAGCTGAAGAACACTGCAGGATGGAACATTTCCAAAAGTCTCCTTATTTTCCCTCCCAATAGTTGTCTATGTTTTTAGATCTATGACCATGGCTTTGTACAAGTAGATTACATACCAAGTCATTCAGGTGAATTGTCAACAGTGTATAATTGTACAACAAATAACAACAAAACTGTACCTGAAATCTTCCCCAAAAATATAATTAGTGAAGGTTAAGGCTACTGTGGTGCAGGTTAGTTTTGTGGGCACATTGTTACTTTGTAAATGTCCTGATATGAAGGAGAGGAGAATATTAGTTGTGACTCAACTCTCAGTGGGTTTATGCATCTTAAATAATGATTCCTCTGCAACAGATTGTTCAATATAATCCTGGTACGCTGAATAGGCCTTGTCTAGAAACTGTATATAAAAAGCCCATTCCAACCCAGCTTTGGTTTCACATTGGCCCTGGAATCATAACATGTAAAAGGCCTTCAGAAGGAGAGCCCAAATAGTCTACATCCCAAATGGCACCCTATTCCTTATATAAGAGCACTACTTTTGACCGGGGCCCATAAGACTGTTCAAAAGTAGTGCACTATGTAGGGAATGGGGTGCCATTTTGGCCACAGCCTGAGACTGACTGACTGGGAGGAGAGAGAAGCCTACGCCTCGGCGGGCCAAACAGCCTTCACATTAATTAACTGAGATGCCCAGTTGTCTCCTATCACACAGGTTGTTTGCCAAGCTGGCACCCTCTCTTTTATTTCTCTTCCAAATGTAAATGTTCCCTGTTCTGACAAAATGATCTGTGTTTAGATATTATAGTGGTGGCCATTGTGTTGTGTCCTCATGGCATTATGTAAGTGGGTATAGATGGAAAGTGGCAGAAGTTTTTATAAACTCCAGGAGGAGGGACTCACTCATTTAGCCAATGAGCTTGACAACACGTTTATCTTGCAGAGCACGGAGATTGGTGATTGGTAAAAAAGATCTGTGCTCAACCACTTAAATGCTAAAAACATAAAACGTTCCTCATCAGACTTGTTGTTTTTGGTAAACTATATGAATTGTTCATACAAAAAAGATTTAGTTTGATTTGCAGAGTTATTTCTCACGCTGATGCTTTTCAAAAGAACAATTGCTATAGATTTTTCATGACTATGTAAAAAGCTTGAAACAAAACTATACTATATTGGAACTAGAAGCGCTTTGTCTAAACTCTAAACTCATTATTAATTTACTGTATATTTACAATTTAAAGTTTCATAAAAGATGCTTGGAGAAAAACAAACGTTTTGGCAGCGTTGGATCTAGAACATCGTAACCTTTTTTATTTACATTTTTTTCTACTGTTTTGTCACGACTTCCACCGAGGTCGGTCCCTCTCCTTGTTTGGGCGGTTTTCGGCGGGCGACGTCACCGGCCTTCTAGCCATCGGCAATCTAGTTTTCATGTTCTATTTGTTTTATCTTTGTTTTACACACCTGGGTTCAATTCCATAATTCCATATTCATTATTTAACCCTCTGTTTTCCCCATGTTTGGTGTGCGTGATTGTTTGTTGTAGGTTTTTGGTTATGTTTATAGCTGGCATTATTTTGCCCGTTTGTTTTTTGGGCGCATTGGATTTGTTATCCTGTTCTCCCATATTTTATTAAATACGTTGTTCACTCATCTCTGTTTTCCTGCGCCTGACTTTTCACCAGCTACACACACCAACCTGACATTTTTACCCCTTTTTCTCCACAATTTCGTGATATCCAATTGGTAGTTACAGTCTTGTCCCTTCGCTGCCACTCCCGTACGGACTCGGGAGAGACGAAGGCCAAGAGCCATGCGTCCTCCAAAACACGACCCTGCCAAGCCGCACTGCTTCTTGAACCCGGAACCAGCCGCACCAATGAACATCATAACCTTGATGAGAAGTTTCTTCTGATTAAGAAACACACTTTAATCCATCTATAAGACTGTGGCTATGTGAAACAGAAGTTCAGAGGAAGAAATTCAAAGGCTTGGACATCTCTGTGGATTGATCACTTACAGTATCAGTAGTGCTGAGTGTTTAAGGTGTGGAGCGAGTACATGAGAGAAAGCATCTGGAGGACAAGGCCACACACACACACACTTTAAGTCCCTCAACGTATCCCCTAGCAACACAAAAAACATTAAGATGACTGACAGAGATAATTTCAAAGTCACACCAAACAAGCCGTTGGCATCTTTACCAATGACTGTTTTCCCCCTTGAAACTAGGAACTAAATGATTGTGATACATGAGTCTTTCAGTGGAGTCTACATGTCAGTGTTTTGAATTCTCCATACTTAGACTTAGGGCTCTATTCAATCCGTATAGTGGAAGTTCAGCATTACAGCGTGATACAAATTTAAAGGCAATGATCCTGCGTTAGTGGTAAATGCTGCTTTACATTTCTATCACGCAATTTGTAACGCTTCAGCAATAAATATTGAATATGGCTTTTAGATTGGAAAGATAATACATCTTGGAAAGATGATACAGAGATGAAGAGAGATAGAGAGAGATTAAGAGAGAACGATATAAAGAGAGAGCTAGAGAGCAGAGAGAGAAATAGAGAAAGAGTAAGATAGCGAGAGATAAAGAGTTAGAGATAGAGAGCGATAAAGGAAGAGAGATAAAATAGAGAGAGAACGAGAGATAATGAGATAGAAATAAAGCTAGAGAGAGAAAAAGAGAGAGAGAGAGATAAAGACAGAGATATAAAGAGATAGAGAAAGATAACGAGAGGGATAAAGACAGAGATTAAGAGAGAGATATACAGAGATAAAGAGAGAGAGAGAGAGATAAAGAGAGAGCTAGAGAGAGCTAAATAAAGGGAGAGAGAGAGAGAGAGATAAAGACAGTGATAGAGAGAGAAATAAAGACAGAGATAAAGATGCAAAGAGAGAGAAAGAGAACGAGACAGAGCATCACAGCCAGAGAGAAACTCCGGGGCCATTTCAACTGGTAAAGCAACCTGAAGAGAGAATAACTTACATAGAGTTGAAAGTGAGAGCCAGAGAAGACTCAGAGTGCTCTGCTCTCACGTATTGTTTTCCACTGAATGAAAGGTGGCTTCCTATTCTGGCCGAGTGAACAAAGCCAACATGAGGCACAAACTTGGCAGAGGTGGAATGGAACAGTTCTCTTCACACACCGAGGTACAGACAGGGCCAATGAGGTGGGATAATACCATACGGATTTTAAGGGAAAAGCACTGCAACACACTCAGGTTGTAAGCACCTTAGGACCTTAGGACTTTTTTTTGTTTGTTTCAGATGGCTTGTCACAGATAGGGGACTTGTGGTTTAACTTCAGTCAAGTTTTAATCTGATATTGACATAGCTACACAACAGAACAATTTCAAGACTTCTTGCTAAGCCTTTTGTTAGCGCAGGTTTCAAAAACAGCTGCTACAAGATGATAAGAATGCAACCAACACTTGGAGACTGCTGAATCAACGGAAGTATCCGTTGGTATAAGCTGTATCTGTTAGATTGGATTTGTGAAGACGGAACGGAATTAATATCTTCCGACTTGAACTTCAATCCAAACATCACTCTGACTGAGGCTTTGAAATGTTAGAACATTTGCGGCTACATAAATGTGAACATACGATTAGAGCGCATCGTTTAAGATTGTAAAGGTCTGTGAGTTGCACTGTAAATGTTGTGAACATTGTTCACATAAATGTTTTGAACAATATCGGCAGTATCAAAACTCTTATTCCTGTAAGAATACAAAGTATTGCTGTATTATGTCGATATATTTTGGTTCTTGTCAACCTTTCTTCATTGCCAAACTCCCACTGATGTCACATCTAAATCCATATTTATGACATAGCTATAAGAGTCAGTATTCTATTCGAGTTGTATGTTGACATCAAACTTGATCTCTTAGAAATAGATTTACATCCCGTTGATAATGGGGGAATAGAGCCTATCCATTGTGAAGTGATTGCCATCCTAATGGACACCAGTAAGGATCCTTTAGTTGTAATCTTAGACCACGAGCTAAACACTTAACAACACTCAGCATTGCCTACTGCAAGCCTCAAAATGGAGAGAATTCTTGATGACCTCATTAATGTTTATTTTCCAGGAATCGTGGCAGTGCACTAATACATCGCTCTAGATTGGAGAGTCTGGTAGGTTTCCACATACTGTGGCCTGGCCTCTTATTGTGTTCAAGTAGAGCTGTGTTCTGCACTGCATGTTGTTGCTGTCTATTTTGTTATTGAACTAATTAAATTTTTCTCAATATTCCTTGACGTCTTCACTTTGTATTTTATGAATTTTGTATTTCTTGTCGTATAAATCTACCTCTAATGTTGTATAAATAAAAGGGCTGAATGAATCGTATTTACTTGTCCTTAAGAAAATAAAACATAAGCACTACTTTCAGAGTTATATATCGAATGTAAAGCAAACTGTAATGACTTTTCTCTAGCCGCAATATAAAAATTAAATCTGTATTAAATAGTGAAGCATTATTGGTAACTATTCTCCAGGTCGTTGCTGTAAATGACAATGTGTTCTCAGTCAATCTACCTGGTAAAATAAGGGTTAAAAAATAAATAAATAATGATATTTTTTCACTTCTTTGGTTTGGATCCAACTGAGAAACACAGGAAGATTATGTTTGTCAGTCAGAGGCTCAACAGACGTGTGCATTACTGCAGAAGGAAACGAGAGCGCTACCAAAGACTTTAGATTTGTCATGAGATTTCATGAGGGGATGGCAATGGTGATGGGGAGTTTGTGTGAGTGTGTGCCTGTGTGTGCGTGCGTGTGTGCTGGCACAATTACTGTATAATCATGTAACCGACAAGGATGGATGAAGACCGTCATGAAAATAAAATAACTGTCATAACCGTAAAATAAAAAAACAGCTGACTGAAGATGGGACGGCTGGGCATTCGTGCGGTTGAGTCCGTTTCCATGGTAACATGTACTCTTTACAATCATAATGCAATTTTGTTGCTCCTTGCTGAAACAAGCAAGGTGTTGTATCGAACAAGTCTTTGGTTGCCTAGGCAACGCCCCCTTCCCCGCAGTCAGGAGTGAGAATGATGTTACCGGTGACCAATAACCATGATCCAAAATTCCATGACTGTCACAGCCCTAGCGTACATGCATGTGTGTGCGTGTGTGTATGGGAGGGGATCCTAAATAAACATTTCAGATGAGGAGGGTAGTTGGAGGGTCTTATATTATGACATGGCACAATTACAAGTGTCACGATCTTCTATAGGGACGGACCAAGATGCAGCGAGGTTTCCAGTGTACATACTTTTATTACAAAACGTAACTGGCAAAACAATAAACAAACAAAGATCGTAACTCCGGTGTGGCCAAACGTGCACACACCACTAAACGTACTATACTAACATTCATAGAAAACATTCAATGACCCACAAAACCCCAGCGAAAACCACAAACATATATATGGTTCCCAATTAGAGGTAACGAAAATCAGCTGCCTCTAATTGGGAACCATCAACCCAACATAGAAATATCACACCTAGAACATAAAACCCTTCTAACCCAAAACTCAAACTAAACTCCAGCCTGCTAAACCAGGCCTGGACGTGACAACAAGAGTTTTATTGTTCTTCACTCAATGCTGTTCTTCATGCAAATTGATCTTTTCACCAATTTAACATTTTCACGTAACATTAGATAAATATAGCATTGTACTGTAGTTTACAACTTCGGTTTAAAAGAAGTGTATGGTGTATTTTATTCATTATTATATATTCAGTGGCATAACTTTGAGTTCGTGACCATTCTCGTGACTTCACTCTGCATCTTGTCACATCCAGGCCTGAGAAGACAGGCTGGCGTGTTTTGTTTTCTTTTGGTGTAGGGTTTTTTCTGTTCTAGGTGTTGTATTTCTATGTTGGGGTAATGGTTCCCAATTAGAGGCAGCTGTGTGTCGTTGTCTCTAATTGGGAACCATATATATGTTTGTAGTTTGCACTAAGGGTTTGTGGGTTGTTGTTTGGTCATAGCTTTGTTTTGTGAGACACGTTATGTTCAACATTACGATCTTTGTTTGTTTTGTTGTTTTTGTCCCAGTTACGTTGATTTAATAAAGATGTATACTGGATGCCTCGCTGCGCCTTGGTCTGTCCTTTCCGGAGATCGTGCCAGAATAACCCACCTTAAAAAGACCAAGCAGCGAGAGACCCGGGAGTTCTGGACTTGGGAGGAGATTTTGGATGGAAAGCATCGTCACCCCAGGGAGAAAAAAGTAGCGGGGACTGAGCGGAGCAGGTGTGAGGAATATTACGGAGCATGGAATCCAGAGAGAGAGAAGTTTGTTGGGACTCGCCTGGCTAGGAAGCCCGAAAGCAGGGGGGGGGGCACACGAGGAGTTTGACCTCGTGCTCTCTGGAGGGAGCGTCGGAGGGAGCGTCGCACTGGTAAGACGCCGTGCTATGCAGTTTTGCGCACGGTGTCTCCAGTGCGCGTTCACAGCCCGGTGAGAGAGATTCCAGCGCCACTCATCAGTCAGGGGAGGGTGAGTGTGCAGCCTGGAAGAGTGGTGCCGGCTCAGCGCTCCTGGTCTCCAGTGCGCCTCCTTGAACCAGGATATCCTGCACCGGTTCTGCGTGCAGTGTCTCCGGTGAGTGTCCAGAGCCTGGTGCGTGAGATTCCAGCTCCACTCATCTGCCAGGGGAGGGTGAGTGTGCTACCTGGTAGAGTGGTGCCGGCTCTGCGCGCTAGGTCTCCAGTACACCTTCTGGGACCGAGATATCCTGCACTGGTTCTGCGTGTGGGGTCTCCGGTTCGCTCCAGGATCCCTGTGCCCGTCATGGACCCAGCACGTCCTGTCCCTGCTCCACGCTCCAGGATCCCTGTGCCCGTCGTGGACCGAGCACGTCCTGTCCCTGCTCCACGCTCCAGGATCCCTGTGCCCGTTGTGGACCCGGCACGTCCTGTCCCTGCTCCACGCTCCAGGATTCCTGTGCCCGTCGTCGACCCAGCACGTCCAGTCCCTGCTCCACGCTCCAGGATCTCTGTGCCCGTCGTGGATCCAGTACGGCCGGTTCCTGCTCCCCACACCAGAGTTCCAGTGCTCGTCATGAGCCCATCATGGCCGGTTCCTGCTCCTTGCACCAGAGTTCCGGCTAATAGCCCAGGGCCTCCGGTGCGGGACATCAAGTCAGCACGGCCGGCACCGGAGCCGCCACCTGGGACAAAAAGACCCACCCGAAGGGGGGGTACTGTCACGTCCAGGCCTGAGAAGACAGGCTGGCGTGTTTTGTTTTGTTTTGGTGTAGGGTTTTTTCTGTTCTAGGTGTTGTATTTCTATGTTGGGGTAATGGTTCCCAATTAGAGGCAGCTGTGTGTCATTGTCTCTAATTGGGAACCATATATATGTTTGTAGTTTGCACTAGGGGTTTGTGGGTTATTGTTTGGTCATAGCTTTGTTTTGTGAGACACGTTATGTTCAACATTACGATCTTTGTTTGTTTTGTTGTTTTTGTCCCAGTTACGATGATTTAATAAAGATGTATACTGGATGCCTTGGTCTGTCCTTTCCGGAGATTGTGACAATCTGATCTAGAATGTTGTGCATGGTAGTATACATAAACAAACGCCTTGTGATACTTTAATAAAAAGGCCTTGAGAGTGATAATACATTTTTTTATGAGCACATGACAAAATAAGATAACAGTGTAAATGATCTTAGATTGAGGATTATATGAAAGAGAGGAATTTGTTTTACATTCACCCTCTGAGTCATAATGAATAATAATTACTTCACTACCTTACAATATGTTAATGAGGTAAGAATGGCGCAGAAGGAGATGGCTGCCGTTTTACGACCCCGTAACCAATTGTGCTATTGTGTATGTTTTTTTTGTGTTATTTGTAACTTATTTTGTACCTAATGTTTCTGCCACCGTGTCTTATGACCGAAAAGAGCTTCTAGATATCAGGACAGCGATTACTCACCCAGTACTGGAGGAATACTTTTTTCTTCAACGAGTTGAACGGGAAGGATTTACTTCAGATGCCCGACAAGGCCCTCATCCTCATCATTCGCAGAAGAAAGAGATGGAGAAACCTGGGACGAAGGTCAGGGTGCCTTGTAAGGATCATAACAGTACCATGACAGGGTAATCTACCTTTACCATCGGTTCTATTAGCCAACGCACAATCAATCAATAATAAAATAGACAAACTACGATCACGTATATCCTACCAACGGGACATTAAAAACGGTAATATCTTATGTTTCACTTTGTCGTGGCTGAACGACGACATAAATAACATACAGCTGGCGGGTTTTAAGCTAGAGTATCTCAGGCACGGCCTGTTCCTGCTCCCCGCACCAGAATCCCAGTGCGCATCGCGAGTTTGAGTTAGAGTATCTCTAGACCACACTATTTACCAAGAGAGTTTGCGTCTGTATTTTCGTAGCTGTCTACATACCACCACAAACTGATGCTGGCACTTAGACCGCACTCAATGAGCTTTATATGGCCATAAGCAAACAGGAAAACGCTCATCAAGAGTCGGCGCTCCTTCGGCGCTCCTTTTTAACAGCTTCTATCCCCAAGCCATGAGACTCCTGAACATCTAATCAAAGGGTTACCCAGACCCCTCTTTTACGTTGCTGCTACTCTATGTTTATTATCTATGCATAGTCACTTTAACTCTACCTACATGTACATATTACCTCAATTACCTCGACGAACTCGTGCCCCCGCACATTGACTCGGTACCGGTACCCCCTGTTTATAAACTCGCTATTGTTATTTTACTGCTGATGTTTAATTATGTTACTTTTATTTTCAATTTGTTACTTAAGGCATTGTTGGTTAAGGGTTTGTAAGTAAGAATTTCACTGTATTATTCTGCTATCTTAGGCACGTGTGACAAACAACATTTTATTTTATTTTTTTTGTCATGGTACTGTTATGGTACTGTTATGGTTATGTCACAGTATGGTACTATTATGGTACTGTTATTGTTCTGTCATGGTACTGTTATGGTTCTCACATGGTACTGTTATGGTACTGTTATGGTTCTGGCATGGTACTAATATGGTGCTGACATGGAACTGTTATAGTACTGTTATGGTTCTGTCATGGTACTGTTATGGTTATGTCATGGTACTGTCATGTCACTGTTATGGTTCTGTCATGGTACTGTTGTGGTTCTGTCGTGGTACTGTCATGGTACTGTTATGGTACTGTTATGTTTCTGTCGTGGTACTGTTATGGTATTGTCATAGTACTGTTGTGGTACTGTCATGGTACTGTTATGGTACTGTCATGGTTCTGTCCTGGTACTGCTATGGTTTTGACATGGTATTGTTATGGTACTGTTGTGGTTCTGTCATGGTACTGTTATGGTTCTGTCATGGTATTGTTATGGTACTGTTATGGTTCAGTCATGGTGCTGTTATGGTTCTGTTATGGTACTGTTCTGGTTCTGTCATTGTACTCTTATGGTTCTGTCATGGTACTGTCATGGTACTGTCATGGTTCTGTCATGGTACTGTTATGGTACTGTCATTGTACTGTTATGGTTCTGTTATGGTACTGTCATGGTACTGTTATGGTACTGTCATGGTACTGTCATGGTACTGTTATGGTACTGTCATGGTACTGTTATGGTACTGTCATGGTACTGTCATGGTACTGTTATTACCTTACCTACTGTATAATTCTGTTATTGAGCCACAGGAGATGCCAGGTGTTGTGTTTGAGTGCCTGGCTGGTCATTATGGCAGTAAAAAACATATATTACAGATGTTAATCTTAATACCTGATCAGGTTAACTAGTGTTTAATATTCAGAGGGAGATCTGATTTAATTTGAGCCTCAAATGCTCTACACACTAACGACAGTGATCTAAGGTGACATTACAGCAGCCAGGACAAAACTATTTCCCTTTCTCTTACACATCGTATAGTGTGTAAGAGAAAGGGAAATATCATATTATATTAACTGCTTATCAATTTGGCCATATGCAATTTATAGTACCATTTTACGATATCTAGGAAGAGTATATTTTTTTATTGACACTATCAGACTGCCGTTAGTCATGGGATGATATCCATGGTCATTTGCGCACCTTTAAATTTATTGAATTTCGCAAGACACAGCTGTGCATCATAAACTTTACCACCCCAATTTGAACCACTTTTCAAAAGTATGCATCAATATATGTAAAATACATCTTTTGAATAATTAAGATAACTCCTACTGATTCTCTTATTAGCCAACATATTTATTTATGAGTGTGAGTTTTGTCTGCGAGACTTGCAATTTCCATGGTTATTGTTCAGAGCTGACTGACAAACCAGGGACATCTTTTGGAGATGCACAGACAAGACAGACTGAGATATTTATGAGCTGATTATAGAGAGGATGGCATTCAATTAATATCTGGAAATGTCATGCCAATTACCTGTGTCAATCATTTTTATATGAGGCTCAGTCGTCAGTTGGTCATGCAGGTTTGTCACTCCCATGGCAATGAGCCACGACCTTGTCTTGGTCTGCATCCCAAATGGCAAACTATTCCCTACGGGCCCTGGTCAAAAGTAGTGCATGCACCACAAAGGGAATAGGGTGCCATTTGGGACGCAGAGGGGTTTTGGCCATCTTTCTTTCTGAATTAAAAACATTCTCCACCTCCTATTGGATGAAAGGTCAGGGCTATTAAGGAGATAAAGAAAGACAGAATTATTACACACACTTTAATCATACCCTAAAATCATTGTCTTACGTCAGATAGCGCAACATCCGTCTGCACATTTGTCGCGTAGGAGTGACGTTGCCTGGCGGAAGACAATGACCCCAAAACGTCCTATGCTATTTAAAAATCTATTTAGTATATCAGAAGATAATAGCTTTAGAGGGTGTTTTTAATTTTTCAGTAATGTTTTCTGTTTAGAGCCTATAACAACACATTATATCAAGTATAATTGATTTACTGAGTGTTAACCCTACACATCCACCATACATTATTATTGGGTGGTAATATGTATGATTTTCACATGGTGATATTGACTGTAATATTGACAAGTACATTAGGAACACCTTCCTAATATTGAGTTTTTGCCCTTTGCCCTCAGAAAAGCTTCAATTCATTGGGGCAAGGACTCCACAAGGTGTTGAAAGTGTTCCACATGGATGCTGGACCATCTTGACTCCAATGCTTCCCACAGTTGTGTCAAGTTGGCTGGATGTCCTTTGGGTGGTGGACCATTTTTGATACACACAGGAAACTGTTGAGCATGAATAACCCAGCACTGTTGCAGTTCTTGACACAAACCGCCTGGCACCTACTACCATACCCTGTTCAAAGGCACGTAAATATTTTGTCTTGTCCATTCACCCTCTGAATGGCACATATACGCAATCCATGCCGCAATTGTCTCAAGGCTTAAAAATCCTTCTTTATCCTGTCTCCTCCTCCTCATCTACACATATTTAAGTGTATTTAAGAAGTGACATCAATAAGGGATCATAGCTTTCACCTGGATTCACCTGGTCAGTCTATGTCATGGTGTTCTTAATGTTTTGTATACTCAGTGTATATATAGTTATTTATTTCCAGATTTATTAAATATGTGTAGAGCTTCCTAATTTTTTGGGCCAGTGCACTCAATTATTCCATTTTCTCTGTCTTACCAGGGAGAATAGTCATGCTTCTCATGTAATGAGTCTCATTTGTGAGTGATCAGTTAGTCATGGTTGCTGTGTGGATGAGTAGGCTGGGCCTCCCCAGAGACTTCCTACTAATGACAGAGCAAAAATAAAACCTCTCGGGAAACAGCATCTACAGTGCCTTCAGAAAGTATTCATACCCCTTGACTTATTCCACATTTTGTTGTGTCACAGATTGAATTCAAAATGGATTCAATAGATGTTTTTTCTCACCTATCTTCACACAATACCCCATAATGATGAAGTGAAAACAGGTTTTTAGAAAAGTTTATTTGTTTTATCCTGAAAAACTCCCCAGTCCTTAACTATTACAAGCATACCCATAACACGATGCAGCCACCACTATGCTTGAAAATATGGAAGTGGTACCCAGAATTGTGTTGAATTGGATTTGCCCCAAACATAACACAAAAAGTGAATTGATTTACCACATTTTTGGCAGTATTACTTTAGTTGCAAACAGGATGCATGTTTTGGAATATTTAATTCTGTACAGGCTTCCTTCTTTTCACTCTATCAATTAGGTTATTATTGTGGAGTAACTACAATGTTGTTGATCCATCCACAGCCATTAAATTATGTAACTGTTTGAAAGTCACCATTGGCCTCATGGGGAAATCCCTGAGCGGTTTCCCTCCTCTCTTAGGAAGGATGCCTGTATCTTTGTACAGTGGCTGCCGAAAGTATTCACCCCCCTTGGCATTTTTCCTATTCTTTTGCCTTACAACCTGGAATTAAAATATATTTTTTGTGGCTTTGTATCATTTGATTTACACAACATGCCTACCACTTTGAAGACGGAAAATATGTTTTATTATGAAACAAACAAGAAATAGCACAAAAAAACTATTCACCCCCCCAAAGTCAATACTTGTAGAGCCACCTTTTGCAGCAATTACATCTGCAAGTCTCTTGGGGTATGTCTCTATAAGCTTGGCGCATCTAGCCAATGGGATTTTTGTCCGTTCTTCAAGGCAAAATTGCTCCAGCTCCTTCAAGTTGGATGGGTTCCTACAGCAATATTTAAGTCATACCACTGTTTGTCAATTGGATTGAGGTCTGGGCTTTGACTAGGCCATTCCAAGACATATAAATGTTTCCCCTTAAACCACTCAAGTGTTGCTTTAGCATTATAATTAGGGTCATTGTCCTGCTGGAAGGTGAATCTCAATCCCAGTCTCAAATCTCTGGAAGACTGAAACAGGTTTCCCTCAAGAATGTCCCTGTATTTAGCGCCATCCATCATTCCTTCAATTCTGACCAGTTTCCCAGTCCCTGTCGATGAAAAACATCCCCACATCGTGATACTGCCACCACCATGCTTCACTGTGAGGATGGTGTTCTCGGGGTGATGAGAGGTGTTAGATTTGCGACAGACATAGCATTTTCCTTGATGGCCAAAAATCAACATTTTAGTCTAATCTGACCAGAGTACCTTCTTCCATATGTTTGGGGAGTCTCCCACATGCCTTTTGGCGAACACCAAACGTGTTTGCTTATTTTTTTCTTTAAGCAATTGTTTTTTTCTGGCCACTCTTCCGGAAAGCCCAGCTCTGTGGAGTGTGCGGCTTAAAGTGGTCCTATGGACAGAAACTCCAATCTCCGCTGAGGAGCTTTGCAGCTCCTTCAGGGTTTTCTTTGGTCTCTTTATTGCCTCTCTGATTAATGCCCTCCTTGCCTGGTCCATGAGTTTTGGTGGGCGGCCTTCTCTTGGCAGGTTTGTTGTGATGCCATATTCTTTAAAAAATGTAATAATGGATTTAATGGTGCTCCGTGGATGTTCAAAGTTTCTGATATTTTTTATAACCCAACCCTGATCTGTACTTCTCCACAACTTTGTCTCTGACCTGTTTGGAGAGCTCCTTGGTCTTCATGGTGCCGCTTGCTTGGTGGTGCCCCTTGCTTAGTGATGTTGCAGACTCTGGGGTCTTTTGGAACAGGTGTATACATACTGAGATCATGCGACTCCGGGATGCTGGCCTTCTAGGCAGAGTTGCAAAGAAAAAGCCATATCTCAGACTGGCCAATAAAAATGTAATATTAAGATGGGCAAAAGAACACAGACACTGGACAGAGGAACTCTGCCAAGAAGGCCAGGTCGCCTCTTCACTGTTGACGTTGAGACTGGTGTTTTGCGGGTACTATTTAATAAAGCTGCCAGTTGAGGACTTGTGAACACAGATTCAACCACAAAGACCAGGGAGGTTTTCCAGTTGAGGACTTGTGAGGCATCGGTTTCTCAAACTAGACACTCTAATGTACTTGTCCTCTTGCTCAGTTGTGCACCAGGGCCTCCCACTTCTCTTTCTATTCTGGTTAGAGACAGTTTGCGCTTTTTCAAAAAAATCAGCTGTTTCCAGCCACAATAGTCATTTACAACATTAACAATGTCTACACTGTATTTCTGATTAATTTGATGTTATTTTAATGGACAAAAATGTGCTTTTCTTTCAAAAACATGAACATTTCTAAGTGACCCCGACTTTTGAATGGTAGTGTATATTTTATTCAGCTCTGTTAAATTGTATTCTTCATACTATAAAATAATATCAAATAATGCCACCGAATTCTAAGCAAATCTCGTCTGCTAAATGAACTACTGTAGCCCACAGCCATTTGACAAATCCACATCAGGACCTAACATAAGGACAATTCAGAGTATGCTATTCTGTTCTTCTGAAATAGACTAAATTTTCTTCATATCACGCTTCTTTAGACCTGTCTAAAATAAATAATGGATTTATTGTGAAGGTGTAGGATATATTACATGGATTTACTATACTTTTTAAAATGTAGATGTTCCAACGGTCTGTATCAGTGGCTTGCAGGTTATGTGTGGAAGCCAGGAGATGCTACATGTGTTTATATTAATTAACGGTCAATTTCCATGAGACAGGTATTTTGTTTGACAATCAAATTTTGTTACCGCCACAGCCCTACTGGCTTCCGTCGGGCCACTCGACCATGAAGGCCTGATTGGTGGAGTGCTGCAGAGATAGTTGTCATTCTGGAAGGTTCTCCCATCTCCACAGAGGAACTCTGGAGGTACTGTATGTAAGAGTGACTATTGGGTTCTTGGTCATCTCCCTGACCAAGGCACTTCTCCCCCGATTGCTCAGTTTGGCTGGGCGGCCAACTCTTAGAAGAGTCTTGGTGGTTCTAAACTTCTTCCATTTAAGAATGATGGAGGCCACTGTGTTCCTGGGGACCTTCAATGCTGCAGAAATGTTTTGGTACCCTTCCCCACATCTGTCCCTCGACACAATCCTGTCTCGGAGCTCTACGGACAATTCCTGGTTTTTGCTCTGACTTGCACTGTCAACTGTGGGACCTTATGTAGACAGGTGTTTGCCTTTCCAAATCATGTCCAATCAATTGAATTTACCATAGGTGGACTCCAATCAAGTTGTAAAAACTTCTCAAGGATGATGGAAACAGGATGCACCTGAGCTCAATTTCTGAATACTTACTTAAATAAGGTATTTCTTTTTAAAAAAATTATAAATTTGCTAACATTTCTAAAAATCTGTTTTCACTTTGTCATTTATGGGGTACTGTGTGTAGATTGATGAGGATTTGTTTTTATTTAATCCATTTTAGAATAAGGCTGTAACGTAACATGTGGAAAATGGTAAGGGGTCTGAATACTTTCTGAATGCACTTTATACTTCATATGCTTAGGATGCTCTTGGTAAGAGATTTAAGTAAGACAAACACTGTCTAAGAGAGGTTTAATACCATCTCAATCCCTGGCTGAGTGATATACTTCTTGACATTGACTACACTTCTTGACATTGACTGCCACATATCTGACTGTCACAAGTGCTGGGATTTTAAAATGGTGAACCTCGACTCTAAGATCATGTTTCTGTCTACATGTCACGTCCAGGCCTGAGTTGACAGGCTGGCGTGTTTAGTTTCGTTTTTGGTGTAGGGTTTTTTCTGTTCTAGGGTGTGTATTTCTATGTTGGGGAAATGGTTCCCAATTAGAGGCAGCTGTTTGTCGTTACCTCTAATTGGGAACCATATATATGTTTGTAGTTTTCTGAAGGGTTTTGTGGGTTATTGTTTGTTCATAGCGTAAGTGGTCAGTCTATGTTACGGTCTATGTTACGGTCTATGTTACGGTCTATGTTACGGTCTATGTTACGGTCTATGTTACGGTCTATGTTACGGTCTATGTTACGGTCTATGTTACGGTCTATGTTACGGTCTATGTTACGGTCTATGTTTGTTGTTTTTCCCCAGTTACGTCGATTAAATAAATATGTATACAGGAAGCATCGCTGCGTCTTGGTCCGTCAATCATGAAGATTGTGACACTACATCTGTACTTCTTCTTCTGTTTTGTTTTCCAGTCAGTTTCCCCACAGGGCTGTCACACTAAATGTAAGTCTACAGACTGTAGAGCCGAGGACCCCAATGCTTCACCTCCTCTTGACTCCTCTATAGCAGCAAGCCTCAGAAGGGCTGTCATCAGACTCTCTTTGTGGGCCGACAGCCACACTCAAATCCTCTTTACAATAGCTGGAAGCATGCCAAGTGAGCAGTACCTCTGCTATGCTGCAGCCTCAGCCATACTGAGAATAGGTTACATGACGCCGGCTTCAGCACTTTATCCCAGTTAGGTAGCATCAGTAACACACACGCACAGGCACGCATGGAAGGAACACACAGACACACGCAGGCACGCACACACACTCCCCAAGTACAGTCTGAGTACCAGTATCTTTAGCTAACATTCAATTCCTTGACATTCCTTTTCATTGCCAAAGAGACTGGCCTTTCAGCAATCTCACCGTTCAATATCAGTCACTATATTTTCTTTATTGCACATTTAATTAAAAGGGCGCATTTGGCGATGTTCAAGTTCAGTTCATTGGCACAAAACATGCGTCAGAACAAAACATAATTTGTATCTGGCTTGCATAGCACAGGTGGTGGTCGCTCAAATTCACTGTAGTCGGCTAGGCCTAATATAGGTCAGCATACTATTGGTGGATTAATAGCCCAGCCTATGAATTAACTTCAAATTTACGCATCTCTGTTTACACTGTTCCCTTCTTGTGCAATTCATGCTTCTCTGCTGGCATCTCCACTGGCCTCTCTCTTCCATCCCCTCTCTATTCCTCTTATAGCTGTTGAACCAGTATCCTCACCCAATGCGTGTCCCCGAAGTAGCAATATATTTTGGTCACTTATTTTGAGCATTTAAAAATGATTTTTACTCGGGGAAAGAAGCACAATGCTCTTGGTTGCTGGATATAAAATAGGCTACAGCGTTCACAATGAACTGGCGGGGAAGTTTGAATGGCAAGAGCTACTCTAGTATGATGTGATCACATTGGCTGGTGGTAAAAATGCAGGAATCCTCTGTTGTCCCTTGCCCAATGTTTATGTTAACAATGAAATGTATTACGTCAGAATACCCAATGTTAGAATGTTTCCAATAAAATGTATGAATTAAGTTAGAACGTTTTCCTATCAGTCTAATTTGCATAAACATTGTGATTGGAGTATAGCTGTGAGCGTTATCGAATCACGGTCAAATCCTCTGATCTCCTTGA
This sequence comes from Brachymystax lenok tsinlingensis, assembly GCA_030435695.1. Lineage (NCBI taxonomy): Eukaryota > Metazoa > Chordata > Actinopteri > Salmoniformes > Salmonidae > Brachymystax > Brachymystax lenok. The sequence goes on from CM059790.1 coordinate 31,047,501, forward strand.
GTTCATTAATGATAGAATGTTCATATTTGAAGATTGCCAAAAGTCCAGTCTCGTTGGCAATGTCAAGGAGTGGCAAGGAGTGGAACGTTAGCTGAAGAGACTGGTACTCAGGCTACAGTAAGGATCAGTCTCCAATACTGCAGACTAGAAGCAGCATGTTATAACAACATGCTATCAGGCTAAGAGAGAAAGATGTACCCCACTAAACTCCGGGAGTGAAGGCACGATGGTCACTGACAGTGAGACTGGGAGCGAAGCGCTGTAGTCAGTCTCAGGTAGCAACAGTAACGAAACACACACACACACACTTACAGTCACAGTCATGGCTATTACTGTCAGTTTCATAGAAACCAGCCAGATAGATGGTAGAGGGGACAGGAACGTAATCATAATCTGGACAGACAAGATGGAAACGGTCTCTGATGCCCCGCATGTCTGTCTGTGTGTCTCAGTCCATGTTCATAAGATCTAGAAAACAATACAATGCATTTCTGAGAAAGGTACTGTAGCTACGAAGCTGAATGGATGTTCTCAGGCAAGACAAATTCTAACGGAAGCGTCAGGATCCAAATCAGAGACAGGGAGGTGCATTTCTTACCATGTCTGTCAGGCCATATCTAAAAGTATGACTAAATAAGAGTGTCATCCTGAGAAGGGTCATTTAGCAAGCACACAAAAAGCTTCTTGCCAATCAGTGTGTGACCATGGTAACTGTTATGTTGGTGCAAATCACAAGATATTGAACTTGATGATTCCATCCTATGACTGCCTTCAGCCTGTGACAAGTTCATGGGTAACACTTATATGTTTCAGAGTGAGCGAAGTGTTTAAATATACTGAAATGTAAAACCCCTAACTAATGTGGTTAGATATGCAAGGTTTACTGCCTCCCATAGTTTTGGATTGATTATTAAGTAATGTTTAAAAAGACTGAACTCTCAGAGGAAGAGGAAAGTCGGTGTTGTTCAGTAGACCACTTCATGTTGCTTTTTACTGGCCGTGTGATGCAGTATTACTTCTACAGAGGAAAATGGAAACATAAGGACCCTTGTGAACTTCCAGGGCTACTGGTCTACTTAAGTGGTTATGCCCGAGAAGCCGGTGTTTGGAGGATATATTGGCACGGATGTTGTTAGGCCCGAGACTAAGTCTGTATGCTAATGTTCTACATGTCAATATATACAGTACATCATTTCATTTTGCTTTAGGCTACAATGCAGCTATGCAGCACAGTATGAAATAACTACTGAATGGTAAACTGCAAATCAGTATTAGAAAGGTGTTCTTAATGTTTTGTGCACTCAGTGTATATCTTAAACTGTTTATGTGTTTAAGTTGTTAGTAGCAGGTTTTTAATTAGAAACTATTTATTTTCTCAGGGCGCAGACAAAGTCTAATTACGGTGAGATACCGAGCAGATTATTTCTGCCGCTCTTTGATATTTCTGTCACTTGTAATAATATTTCTGGGGCCTTATTAGGAAAGAGAATGGTTCCGTTAATAGATTGGGGGCCCTTGGGCCCTGGTCAAAAGTAGTGCACTATATTGGGAATAGGGTGCCATTTGGGATGCATTCAGAGTGATAAATCATTACAGTCAGCCAAACCCAATGTATTGTGGCTTAATCTGCTTATATGAGCCTGCAGAGGACGATCTTGAAATACAGCAAGGTCCCTTACCTGCCCCCCTTCCCCTATACCCCTCTGGATCACAAATGGAACATATCAACATATCATCAAAACTCTAGTCCAAAAGGCCATTAGGCAGACGCTGGGAGGTTTATGCTAATAACAGATACACCCACATGATTGCAAGTGAATGATTAATAATGATGTATTACTGTGTGTGAAGTATTGAAATTGATTGCAGCTTTGGTCAAGAGGGTATTTGCATAAGAAGGACCAATAACATTAAGATCCCCCAGGCTCTTATCATCACTGTGTATCTAAACCAGGGTGATGAGACGGTTGGGTAATGGTTGACTAATGTTTGCTCTACGAGATGTGAATGCTTTGCCCAGGGAGGGAAATTAGAGAATGGTCAGGGAGGGGATCAAAGGAATGAGAGAGAGAGAGAGTCTTTCTAGTTAAGGCTAGTTAATATAGGTTGACATTTACAGGGGAAAATGCGTATTATATTCTAATTGAATGTCTCTCTCTCTTTGTCACTGTCTCTCTCTCTCTCCCCTTCTCTCCTTCTTCTCCACCTGCCTCCCTCCTCATCAGGCCCTCTCCATTTCTCTAACACATTAAGATTCGGAGTGCAGCCTCTCCTCCTATCCTTCAAGTGAAAAAAGATTGTTGGGAAACAATTGGCTGTAATGACTAGCCGGGTCACCAGTGAATTCAGTCTTAATGAAAGCTGATGTCTTCTATACTGCTGATGAAACAGGAATGGGCAACATGCCTGGAAATGTTATGTCCATAGAGAACACACAACAGTAAACCTCCTAACACTGATCCTATTGTTCACCACTGGAGCAGGTCCAGAAATGCATAATAATATGACATCATACTGAGCACTGAACACAGTAATTATCCCAAACAGAGATTGAATGTGTCTCAGTGAAGAGTCATTTTTTTTTTTGTCACCCTGTCTCTTAGGACCCTTGTATCCAGATGTCTGAAGATGGCTTCACTGCAAAGATATCAAGGTGTCTCATGTGATGTAATTGCTTATACAGATAGTTATGGAGACAGATTATGGACCTGCTTTGTCTCAATCTAGCCTGGTCCTGTCATGACTTCCACCGAAGTCGGTCCCTCTCCTTGCTCGGGGCGGCGTTCGGCGGTCGACATCACCGGTTTTCTAGCCATCGCCGATCCACTTTTCATTTTTCCATTGTTTTTGTCTTGTTTTACACACCTGGTTTCAATTCAACAATTACTTGTTCATTATTTAACCCTCTGTTCCCCCATGTTTGTTGTGAGTGATTGTTTGTATGTATATACGGTCCGTTATTTGTGGGCTCGTATTATTTGAGTTGTAATCTGTGATTATTTGAGTAAATACGTTTTTTACTCATATCTGCTGTCCTGCGCCTGACTCCTATACACAGCTACACACAGGATCCGTTATAGGTCCCAGATCTGTTTGTGCCGTCTTGGCAAATCATATGGTCATTGGAGTTGGCTTTACAAAAAAAAGATCTAGGACCACTCAGTTCAATTGACTAAAGGTAATATGTCATCCTGTTATGATTCACAGTTGTAGGTGGTTCAACATTTTCCTCTTAGAAGAGGTTAGTAAAGTGATCATAGCTTCCACCCACATAGCAGGCTAGCCTGAGGCCATGAGATCCACAGACAAGTCTACCACTTGTGATGAGCTACACAGCAGGCTGGCCTGCAGATATGACTATATCAGTGTTGTAGTCTCAGACACAATCCCTGTCAAAGACGTTTTGTAAATGACATGTATGGTCAAATTGTGCAGGTGGCATAATAGACTCATCAAGGGATATCTCCCTGAACTTTTTAAACCCTTTTAAGTAATTTTACATCACGGATTCAACTCATGTGTTAATGGAATAGGTCCTGTGTTTCGTCCCAAATGGCATCACTATGTTGGGAACAGCCCTGATCGCTCATGTAGTTCATATCTGACGTGCTGCACGGCCAAGGTCTGACCTACCTGTGGCAGAATACATTAGTGGAGCTGTCCTTCTCTCTCACCACACCACCCTGACCCTGGCCTGAGCCCAACACACTCAATTACACCACACCAGCAAGTAGTTTTAGCTATATATTAGGATCACTTGGGGGCAATTGGTCCACAGCCAGTCAGTCAGTCAGCGGTGTTGAGGTGTTCCTGTGCTTTACTATAGCAATTATACCCCCTGATCTGACTCCTTGCCTGGGGAATAGGACGACGACAGTGGTTGCATCCTAAATGGAACCCTATTGTCAATGTAGTGCACTACATTTGACCTGGGCCCTATGGGGAAGTAGGGTGCCATTTGGGACACAGGCAAGTATGCTTGGGAAATAGGGTGCCATTTGGGACACAGATGAGTAAGCTTGGGAAATAGGGTGCCATTTGAGACACAAAATGAGTATGCTTAGGGAATAGGGATCCATTTGGGACAGAGTATGAGTATGCTTGGGGAATATGATGCCATTTGAGACACAATATTAGTATGCTTAGGGAATAGGGTGCTATCTAGGCATCCATCTTTATCCTGTACATCATCATTATTAAAGTTGACTGTTGGTGAACCGACTTATGTTTGAAATGTTTTGAATACAATTACACTTTGCAAACTCTGATTGGTTTTGTGCTGATGTTTATTTTTTGTGTTGGTTTAAATATTTCCTAAAACTGCTGTAAGACACTCTTCTCAAAATGTACTGGAATGACAGATGGTGTTAGACCTTTTTAAGCTAGAGGTAAATTGCTGTTGCCAAGTTATTGCCAGTCATTTCGTTGCTGGGTGGACAATTATTGACCATTACAGTATATCGTCCATTAGCTTTGTAAGCAATATCACCTCAAAGGGTAAAGCTTATAAAGATGACATATATCAGATATGAAGGTAAGACCCAGATGCAGACCGTGTCGAAGTAACAATGTTTATTACAGCAACAGGGGCAAAGGTACAGGACGGCAGGCAGGCAGGCACTAACCTGGCTGATGCGACCCACGTGACTCACAGAGCAGGAAGAGTGACTCTACTTTGTCTCTATACTGACGCTTAGCTAGTTCCCTCCACAAGGCAATCAAACTAGCTAAGCGTCAGTATAGAGACAAAGTAGAGTTCGCAATTCAACGGCTCAGACACGAGAGGTATGTGGCAGGGTCCAAAAATAAAACCAGCCCCGTCGCGGACCCCGATGTCCTGCTTCCAGACAAACTAAACAACTTCTTTGCTCGCTTTGAGGACATACAGTGCCACCAACACGGCCCGCTACCAAAACCTGCGGGCTCACCTTCACCGCAGCCAAAGTGAGTAAAACATTTAAACATGTTAACCCTCGCAAGGCTGCCGGCCCAGACAACATCCCTAGCCGCGTCCTCAGAACATTCAAGAGGACCACCATTGTCCCTGTTCCCAAGAAAGCTAAGGTAAGGTAACTGAGCTAAATATCTATCGCCCTGTAGCACTCACTTCTGTCATCATGAAGTGCTTTGAGAGACTAGTCAAGGATCATATCACCTCCACCCTACCTGACACCCTAGACCCACTCCAATTTGCTTACCGCCCCAACAGGTCCACAGAAGATGCAATCACAACCACACTGCACACTGCCCTAACCCATCTGGACAAGAGGAATACCTATGTAAGAATGCTGTTCATCGACTACAGCTTAGCATTTAACACCATAGTACCCTCCAAACTTGTCATTAAGCTCGAGACCCTGGCCCTGTGCAATTGGGTCCTGGACTTTCTGACGGGCCGTCCCCAGGTGGTGAGGGTAGGAAACAACATCTCCACCACGCTGATCCTCAACACTGTGGCGCCACAAGGGTGCGTTCTCAGCCCTCTCCTGTACTCCCTGTTCACCCATGACTGTGTGGTCATGCACGCCTCCAACTCAATCATCAAGTTTGCAGACGACACTACAGTGGTAGGCTTGATTACCAACAACGACGAAATGGCATACAGGGAGGAGGTGAGGGTCCTCGGAGTGTGGTGTCAGGAAAATAACCTCACACTCAACGTCAACAAAGCAAAGGAGATGATCGTGGACTTCAGGAAACAGAAGAGGGAGCAGCCCCCTATCCACATCGACGGGACAGTAGTGGAGAAGGTGGAAAGTTTTAAGTTCCTCGGCATACACATCACGGACAAACAGAAATGGTCCACCCACACAGACAGCGTGGTGAAGAAGGCGCAACAACGCCTCAGAATTGTGGCTTGTCACCAAAAACACTCACAAACTTTTACAGATGCACAATCGAGAGCATCCTGTCGGGCTGTATCACCGCCTGGTATGGCAACTGCTCCGCCCACAACCGTAAGGCTCTCCAGAGGGTAGTGAGGTCTGCACAATGCATCATCGGGGGCAAACTATCTACACCCCCCGATGTCACAGGAAGGCCGAAAAGATCATCAAGGACAACAACCACCCGAGCCACTGCCTGTTCACCCCGTTATCATCCAGAAGGCGAGGTCAGTACAGGTGCATCAAAGCTGGGACCGAGAGATTGAAAAACAGCTTCTGTCTCAATGCCATCAGACTGATAAACAGCCATCACTAACATTGAGTGGCTGCTGCCAACATACTGACTCAAATCTCTAGCCACTTTAAAAAATGTAATTGGATGTAATAAATGTATCACTAGTCACTTTAAACAATGTCGATTTATATCATGTTTACATACCCTATATTGCTCATCTCATATGTATATACTGTACTCTATACCATCTACTGCATCTTGCCTATGCCGTTCGGCCATCGCTCATCCAGATATTTATATGTACATATTCTTATGAATTCCTTTACACTTGTGTGTATAAGGTAGTTGTTGTGAAATTGTTAGATTACTTGTTAGATTTTACTGCATGGTCGGAATGAGAAGCACAAGCATTTTGCTACACTCACAGAGACCCATCTGTTTTGAGACCCATATTTTTGCCAAAAATAAATAAATACAAAAATATATACATTTCTTATGGGGAAAATACGTCACCAGTCCTTAATAAGTGTAGACATAAAAAATTCTAGCCCTCTGGGTCTTGCCATATAGGCTGCATTTCAAACACTTAACAGACACACCCTCTCCCCTCAGCCCTCAAATTAAGTGGACACTTCTGATGACGTATCATGATGTCTGACGAGTATACACTTGCTGGGTAAGGGGGAGGGAGGAATGATTTTTAAAAATGGACCACCCTTCCCCGGAAATTCGTCACTCGTTCATCCCACGATGATTGTGTTTTCAGCCACCAGTAGCTTGTTGGTGCTTTATATGCACTACAGTCAATTGCATGTCTACTTACATTAAATATATAATTATTAATATTCGCCTACTGTATGATAGCTAGCAAATTAATTAGTTAAATAACATTAGCCTGCCTAGCTGGAACTTCTGATGAAGGAACATGTTTCATTTCTAGAATTTCCAAAAGCTGACAAAACAAAAACATAATTACTTTTACGAAACGTGTTTTTGCCGTTATGTGCATTAGTAGCACAATTTCTAACTTATTTACATTTGTTTTTACTTACACTTGTATGTTGACTCCATATTGACGTTGAGGTTTTAAGTTTGGCTGACTTTTCTAAGCAGATGTACAATCATTGAGAATTGAATCATGGGGCATTTCAGGCCCCGAAGTGAACATAATTGTACACTGGCAAACTCCATTACAAATGAGGGCTGAGGGGCTTACTTTGCAAACTTCCCTTGCTTGGCTAATCATTTGGACCGACGACAAATATGGCCGCGGGGATTCTCCCAATGTCATAAGGTGAGGGTAAGTGGACGAGAGTGTGTCTTTTATGAGTTTGAACACAGCCATAGTTACATTAGTAGTGCCCTTCCAAGAAGGCTCAAGGAAATTGGCCACAGATAAAATTACATCAAATCACTTTATATGTACAGTAGCTTTGATTGGACTTAGCTAGCAGTCATCATCATGAATCAAGTCGACAATCTACTGGCAAATCCTTTTTGATCCTGTCATATGAAGATAAATAATATTAAAGATAAATAGATTATATTATAGATAAAACATATCGGTGCTCATTGGCCATTGAACATAAACATTACAAAGCAAGTTGGAAATCGCAAATTCAACAATGAGTGGATTGGAAGGAATCAGTGACAGTGGCTAACCGCAAGCATTGCAAATGGGAAGTCGGGGAATAAACGAGCTCAGACTGTTCTGACTCAGTGGTGCACATGTAGCCTATAACCTGTTTTTCAGAAATGTCATCATCTAATATTGCTTTCATTGTCTGCTTATATGCCCCCTTTATTTATCCTATGGTTCTGACTTGGTGTACAGGAAAGATACTGTAAGAGCAGCCCATGTTCCGCATTCTGTCGCTGTACATTTCAAAAGTGCTGAACACATAGTTAAATTGACTACGTCCGTATTAGCTCGCTCATTAATGTCTTAATCAAAATAAGTATTCACTCCATGGTGCTGAAAAGGAAGCTCTGCTGTTGGGACAGCTTTTATGTAGGCCCTAACAGTTTGTGGGCACCGCTTGTCGCCGTTATACTGCAATGAATGTATTGTTTAGTGTTGCGTTGTGTAGTGGCTTTGCTGGCATGCATTTAAAAAAAATCACATGGTTTTTGTGCGTGATTGTTTGTTGTGTTCTTTGCCGAGTTCTACGCCTGTGTATTTTTAAGGGCACGTTGGATTTGTTATTTATTTTCCGTATTTTATTAAAATACGTTGTTCACTCATATCTGCTTTCCTGTGCCTGACTTCTACACCAGCTATACACACCGGCATTGACAGAATCAGGCACCAAAAACCATGAAGTCAACAGGAGCAGAAGCCCTCCCAGCAGTTGAAGAGTGAGTCCAGCAGCACGCGAACATGTTGCAATGTCTGGGCACTGCCATTGATCGCGTGCTGCAGACGATGGATAGATGGGAGAGAGAAGGAGGTCTGCCAGCGCCTCCACCACCTCCTCTACAGCCGGTTCCACTGTTCTCCCCTCCTTCACCCGGTCCCAGCGGGATTCAACTCGCGCTCCCGAGGGAGTATGATGGGAAAGCTGCCGGATGCCAGGGGTTCCTACTCCAGCTAGAACTCTACCTGGCGACCGTCCACCTGGCTCCTTCGGGACGTGAGAGCGTGTCCGCCCTCGTCTCCTGCCTCTCAGGCAAAGCAGTGGAATGGGCCAACGCCTTTGGGGGAGACGCGACATTGGATCATTACGCAGAGTTCACCCGCCGCTTTCGGGCAGTTTTTGACCATCCACCTGAGGGTCGAGCGGCGGGTGAACGTCTGTTTCATCTGAGGCAGGGGACGAGGAGCGCACAGGACTTTGCTTTGGACTTTTGGACCCTGGCTGCCAGCGCGGGATGGAACGACAGGGCCCTGATCGATCACTACCGGTGCAGTCTGCGCGAGGACGTCCATCGGGAGTTGGCCTGCCGAGACACCACCCTCACATTGGACCAGCTGGTGGACCTGTCCATCCGGCTGGACAACCTGCTGGCCACCCGCGGACGTCTGGATCGGGGCCTGTCCGTTCCATCCCCCAGCACCTCCGCTCCGACGCCCATGGAGCTGGGAGGTGCCGCACTTAGGGTGACCGGAGGAGGGGCCATTCCCTGCACCATCTGTGGCCGCAGAGGGCACACTGCTGGTCGGTGCTGGGGGGTTCTTCAGGGAGTAGAGTCAGCAGGCAGGGCACTGTCGTGTCACCCCAGGTGAGTCGGCACCAGGCTCACCCAGAGCCCCCTGTTGCTCACATGTATGTGTTTATTGAATTTCCTGAGTTTTCCCAGCATCAGGCGCTCGTAGATTCAGGCGCAGCTGGGAATTTAATTGACCGTTCTTTTGCCCATAGTTTAGGGATCCCCATTGTTCCTGTTGATATGCCCTTTCATGTGCACGCCCTAGATAGTCAACCATTAGGGTCAGGGCTGATTAGGGAGGCCACCGCTCCACTAGACATGGTTACGCAGGAGGGTCACAAGGAGAGAATCAGTCTCTTCCTTATTGATTCTCCTGCGTTTCCCGTGGTGCTGGGCCTACCCTGGTTGGCCTGTCATGACCCCACTATTTCGTGGCAACAGAGGGCTCTCAAGGGGTGGTCATGAAAGTGCTCAGGTAGGTGTGTAGGGATTTCCATCGGTGCGACTATGGTGGAAAGTCCAGACCAGGTCTCCACCGTGCGCATCCCCTCAGAATATGCCGATTTGGCTCTCGCCTTCTGTAAGAAGAGGGCGACTAAATTACTACCCCATGGAACGGGGGATTGTGCGATAAATCTCCTGGTAGACACAGCACTTCCCAGGAGTCACGTGTACCACCTCAGGGCACTATGAATACCTCGTCATGCTGTACGGGTTGATGAATGCTCCATCAGTCTTTCAGGCCTTTGTTGACGAGATTTTCCGGGACCTGCACAGGAAGGGTGTAGTGGTGTATATCGACGACATTCTGATATACGTAACACACGCAGAGCATATGTCTCTGGTGCGCAGGGTGCTTGGTCACTGTTGGAACATGACCTGTACGTCAAGGACGAGAAATGTCTGTTCTTTCAACAGTCCGTCTCCTTCCTAGGGTACCACATTTCCACGTCAGGGGTGGAGATGGAGAGTGACCGCATTTTAGCTGTGCGTAATTGGCCGACTCCCACCACAGTAAAGGAAGTGCAGAGGTTCCTAGGGTTTGCCAACTATTACCGGAGGTTTATCCGGGGCTTTGGTCAGGTAGCGGCTCCAATTACCTCACTGCTGAAGGGGGGACCGGTGCGACTGCAGTGGTCGGCTGGGGCGGACAGGACTTTTGGTCACCTGAAGGCTCTGTTTACCTCGGCTTCCGTGCTGGCTCATCCGGATCCCTCTTTGGCGTTCATAGTGGAGGTGGACGCGTCACCGAAGCTCCGCCCCTGTGCCTTCTTTTCGAAGAAGCTCAACCTGGCGGAGCAAAACTGGGAGCTGTTGGCTGTCGTCAAGTCTCTGAAGGCGTGGAGACATTGGCTTGAGGGGGCTAAACACCCTTTTCTCATCTGGACTGACCACTGCATTCTGGAGTACATCCAGGCGGCGAGGAGACTGAACCCTCGTCAGGCAAGGTTGGCCACGTACTTTAGCCGTTTTGTTTTCACCCTTTCCTACCAACCAGGTTCCCAGAACGCTAAGGCAGACGCACTGTCCAGGATGTATGACACAGAGGAGCGGTCCATGGATCACACTCTCTTACTCCCGGCCTCTTGCCTGGTGGCACCGGTAGTGTGGGAGCTGGACGCGGACATCGAGGGGTGTTACGTACAGAGCCCACTCCCTCTCAGTGTCCAGCTGGGCGTCTATACATTCCGTCTGCTGTCAGCAACCGGTTGATCAATTGGGCCCACACGTCACCCTCCTCTGGTCATCCTGGCATCGGTCGGACAGTGCGCTGTCTTAGTGGGAAGTACTGGTGGCCCACTTTAGCTAAGGACGTGAGGGTTTATGTTTCCTCCTGCTCGGTGTGCGCCCAGTGCAAGGCTTCTAGACACCTGCCCAGATGGAAGTTACAACCCCTACCCGTTCCATAGGGGCCGTGGTGGCACCTGTCTGTGGACTTCCTGACTGATCTTCCTCCTTGTTTTCCCCATGGTTTTTGTGCGTGATTGTTTGTTGTGTTCTTTGCCGAGTTCTACGACTGGATATATTGGCCCGTGTGTTTTTAAGGGCACGTTGGATTTGCTATTTGTTTCCGTATTTTATTAAAATACATTGTTCACTCATATCTGCTTTCCTGCGCCTGACTTCTACACCAGCTATACACATCGGCATTGACAGAGCTTGTTAGGGCATGAATATTTTTGGTTCATAAAAGCACATTGCATCATTGGAAAGAGAGAGAAAAGGCATGCTGTGGGTGAGCTTTTACACAATACGGAGGGTGATCAGCTGAATATTATTTACACACACACAGACACACAGACACGGACACCTTGAACCCGAGGCCCCATGTGATTATACACATTCTCTTCCCCACTGTTTTACTTTACATAAATTACTGGAGTAATGATGGAAAAGTTTGTTTGAATGTGGTGTTATTTCCATTCCGCAGCAGGTTGGGCTGAAAGAGCAGAGGGTCTCAGAGCACAGTGGGTGGAGGTTGTGGAAATATAATGACTCTGAACATCACACAGAGCACTGGGGCTCAAAGTTACACGGCAGTGGAGAGCCACTGAAGTTAAGTGCACTCTGGTGACATTACAAAGCCAGCCAGACAGTTGTTCTGTAGGCAGACAGTCGATGCTTACTGTAAAGTGTGTTGAATAATTCTAGCCAAGAAAGGAATCGATTCCTAATGTGAAGTACTGTATCAAGAACAACTGGAGAGTTCCAGAAGGAGGAGAGCAAATGTCACATGGTTTTAAGGCACACCCCAAGGACAGCATCCTCTTCTGTATATGGGTCGTTCCATTTCATTTCAGCAATACATGACAACCACCATCTCTGATAATCTGATAATGGCTTCCGTTTTACGGGCTCCTAACCAATTGTGTGTTTTTTTTCGTTATTTGTAACTTATTTTGTACATAATGTTTCTGCCACCGTCTCTTATGACCAAAAAGAGCTTATGGATATCAGGACAGCGATTTCTCACCTCGTTCTTTAACGAGTCGGACGCAAAGGATTTACATCAGACACTGGACAACGCCCAAATCTGTAATATTTTGTCTGAAGCCCCTTGACTTTACCACTAGATGGCGTTATTTCAACCCAGATTGATTCTCCTGTGTTAATTGTTGTAAGTAATGCCCTCACCTGTGTTGAATTACTTCTAATGACAAACCCTATTTAAGGACGTGAGGTTTTATGTCTCCTCCTGTTCAGTATGTGCCCAGAGTAAGGCTCCTAGACACTTACCTAGAGGGAAGTTAAAGCCCCTCCCCGTTCCACAATGACAGTGGTCTCATCTGTCGGTGGATTTTCTCACCGACCTTCCCCCGTCTCAGGGAAACACTACGATCCTGGTTGTTGTGGATCAGTTCTCTAAGTCCTGCCGTCTCATCCCGTTGCCCGGTCTCCCTACGGCCCTACAGACTGCGGAGGCCCTGTTTACCCATGTCTTCCGGCACTACGGGGTGCCTGAGGACATAATTTCTGATCGGGGTCCTCTGTTTACTTCCCGAGTGTGGAGGGCGTTTATGGAGTGTCTGGGGATCTCGATTAGTCTGACCTCGGGTTTCCACCCTGAGAGTAATGGGCAGGTGGAGAGAGTGAACCAGGATGTGGGTAGGTTTCTGCGGTCGTATTGTCAGGACCGGCCTGGTGAGTGGGCGAGGTACGTCCCATGGGTGGAGGTGGCTCAGAACTCACTTCGTCATTCCTCCACTAACATGTCACCTTTCCAGAGCGTGTTGGGCTACCAGCCGGTCCTGGCACCGTGGCATCAGAGCCATACTGAAGCTCCTGCGGTGGACGAGTGGGTGCAGCGCTCAAAGGAAACCTGGAAAGCCGTCCAGGACCATATTAAACAAGCTGGTGGGCGACAGAAGAAGAGCACTGACCGTCACCGCAGTGAGGCCCCCGTGTTTGCTCTGGGGGACGGGTCTGGCTCTCGACCCGGAACCTGCCCCTCCGCCTGCCCTGCCGGAAGCTGGGGCCGCAGTATGTGGGGCCATTTAAAGTCCTGAGGAGGATAAACAAGGTGTGTTATAGGTTACACCTTCCTTCTTACTACCGTATTAACCCCTCGTTTCATGTGTCTCTCCTCAGGCTGGTGGTAGCTGGTCCCTGCAGGAAGGTGAGGTGCTGGGGGTCCCTCCGCCCCCTCTAGACATCGAGGGGTCCCCGGCGTACACAGTACGCTCCATTCTGGAGTGAGTTCCACCGCCTTCACCCGGATCGCCCTGCGCCTGCTCTGCCTGTTCGGACGGCGTTCGGCGGTCGTCGTCACCGGCCTACTAGCTGCTACCGATCCCTTTCATTCATTGTCTATTGTATTGGTTTTACCTGTGTCTTGTTTGGTGTTGTGGGCTAGGGCTATTTAAGCCGGTTAGGCCCGCTTCCTTTTGTGCAGGCTTGTATTCTGTTAGTTGGTAGACGTTAGTTTGTGTTTCACTAGCCGTTGTTCAGTATTCTGTTTCTTTAGCCGTCTTTTGTTCTAGTGCGCCTGTTTTGTGTGTTTTGGTATTTTCATTTTTTCGCACTGTATTAAAAGACGGTTCTGCATCAATCCTCTGCTCTCTGCGCCTGACTCCACACCCTACACTCCTACCGTGTGACACTGTGTGTGGAGTAAAGGGGGTCTAGAGTTTTTTTTCTCTGGTTGCACATGTAAAATGGCGGTAGAAATGAGGTAAAATGGATTTAAGTTTTCCTGCATTAAAGTCCCCTGCCACTAGGAGTGCTGCCTCTGGATGAGCATTTTCTTGTTTGCTAATGGCCTTATATAGCTCGTTGAGTGCGGTCCTAGTGCCAGCATCGGTTTGTGGTGGTAAATGGACAGCTACGAAAAATATAGATGAAAACTCTCTTGGTAGTGTGGTCTACAGCTTATCATGAGATACCTCAAGACTTCCTTAATATTAGATTTCGTGCAACAGCTGTTATTTACAAATAGACAGAAACCGCCACCCCTTGTCTTACCAGAGGGAGCTGTTCTAGCTTGCAGATGCATTGAAAACCCAGCCAGCTCTATCTTATCCATGTCCTCGTTCAGCCACGACTCTGTGAAACATGAGATATTACAGTTTTTAATGTCTCGTTGGTAGGTTTATCTTGATCGGAGCTCATCCATGTTTTTATCCAATGATTACACATTGGCCAATATGATTGATGGTAGATGCAGATTACCCACTCGCTGTCAGATCCTTACAAGGCTCCCCGACCTACATCCCCAATATCTCTGTCTCTTCTTCATGTGAATGACAGGGATTTGTGTTATGAGCCAGCTGGGGATCGAACTCGGGTCCCTGATGTATGTGTGTGTCCCTGATGCGGACCACTCCACTACTGGAGGAGGTTGAACCCAAGTGCAGAAGAATAGAAAACAATGAGATCTCAAAAGTCTTAGTTTTAGCTTTGGCTCTTTACTTCAGAGAAAAAAGCAAAACATAGCAACAGTCTTAGGCAACACTTCAAATGAATGTGTCCCGGGGTAACTCAAACAACTCCTCTTGGGAGGCAATACAAAAAGGTAATCCAAAACAGAAGAGAAATCCTTAAGGGCTTGTAAGTAAACATTTCACTGTGAGGTTGTATTCGGCCCATGTGACAAATAACATTTGGATTGATTTGATTATTCTGAAATGGTTTCTGTAGTTAGAAACAGACATGATAAGCATTCCTGCAACATTATTTCATTGAATGACAATTTTTACTCTGCGAGCTGATTGATTGCACCCAACTTGTACATTTGAATTTATAGGATTCGTATAATATTCAATAACTATAGTACCCAATATCCGATTTGGACCAAACCTCTTCTTAACAATGATTAAGTCGTGAGGATTCCAAACAATCTAAAGCCACCAACGGACCCCACAGACCACACACCAAGCCCACCCCAAAGGCCAGAATACAGTATCAGTTCTCTATGTTTGCCAAGGAATATGAAGCTGCGGTTTGGAGAATTGTTTATTCAATCTATGTAATGTATTGTTAGTGAATTTTGAGAAATTTGTCATTTAAATTTAAGTTGTTAGGTTTATGTCCCATCAAACACCCTGATATTACCAGGTTCTGCTCATTAGATAGTGATGTTCCTGGTATTCGTTTTTCTCAAGAATCCACCCTGTTAATGTTAATTCAAAAGTTAACCTTCAAGTGATTTCTACATGTAGAGTGAAGAGTTCAAGTTAGATCAATGTATTAGTCCAAATAGATCTAAAACTAAAACTGCATTGAGGACTACTCCTTCTTCATTTAATTCTTTCACTTTCTATTATTTCAGTCAGTGCATCTTCTTTTGCAGTGATGTCGCTACATCCCAAATGATATTGGTGACCAGTTGCAGTGGTTCAAATCAAAAAATCAAATCAAATTTTATTTGTCACATACACATGGTTAGCAGATGTTAATGCGAGTGTAGCGAAATGCTTGTGCTTCTAGTTCCGACCATGCAGTAGTATCTAACAAGTAATCTAACAAATTCACAACAACTACCTTATACACACAAGAGTAAAGGAATGAATACGAGTATGTACATATAAATATATGGATGAGCGATGGCTGACCGGCATAGGCAAGATGCAGTAGATGGTATGGAGTACAGTATATACACATATATATATATGAGATGAGTAATGTAGGATATGTAAACATTATATAAATGGCATTGTTTAAAGTGGCTAGTGATACATTATTTCATCCAGTTATAATTATTAAAGTGGCTAGAGATTTGGGTCGATGGCCGAACGGCATAGGCAAGATACAGTAGATGGTTTAGAGTACAGTGTATACATTTGATATGAGTATGTCGGATACGTAAACATTATATACAAAATTGTTTAAAGTGGCTAGTGATACATTGTTACATCCAATTCCTATGTTTAAAGTGGCTAGAGATTTAAGTCAGTATGTTGGCAGCAGCCACTCAATGTTAGTGATGGCTGTTTAACAGTCTGATGGCCTTGAGGTGGAAGCTGTTTTTCAGTCTCTCAGTCCCAGCTTTGATGCACCTGTACTGACCTCGCCTTCTGGGTGATAGCGGGGTGAACAGGCAGTGGCTCGGGTGGTTGTTGTCCTTGATGATCTTTTTGGCCTTCCTGTGACATCGGGTGGTGTAGGTGTCCTGAAGAGCAGGTAGTTTACCCCCGGTGATGCGCTGTGCAGTCCTCACTACCCTCTGGAGAGCCTTACGGTTGTGGGCGGAGCAGTTGCCGTACCAGGCCGTGATACAGCCCGACAGGATGCTCTCGATTGTGCATCTGTAAAAGTTTGTGAGTGTTTTCGGTGACAAGCCGAATTTCTTCAGCCTCCTGAGGTTGAAGAGGCGCTGTTGGTTGGTGCCATAATGCTGTAGATGATGCGTGTTTTTGGTACATAACATGTATCCTCTCTGTTTGGCCAAGAAAATTACCTTTCTGGATAATTTGGATGCATGAATTTCACCTTTACGTCTGTTTCGTCTGTCATCCACAGCATCCAAAGGTAAAAGGTCAAATTCATGCATCCAAGTTACCCAACAAGGTAATTTGCTTGACCAAACAGAGAAGACACATGTTATGTACCAAAAACAAGCATCATGTGCACCATTTATGAGGCACCAACCACTGCAACTGGTCGCCAATATCATTTGGGATGTAGCAACATCAATATAATTTGAAGGTTAACCCCTAGAGTTGATGTCCGCGCCCCCCGCTGGAATTTTATTAGCATAATATAAAAATCCCTATAAAAATCTGGCAGTTGAAGCTAAAGATAAACGTTTATTTGCATTGGATGTGTCTCAATCAACGGGATCCGCCGATGCCAACTTCTTCCTGTAGTGTCCGAACAGTTTGGGCTACACACTAATAGGAAAGGTGAGACTCTCATGAACACGGACATGTAGGTTATTTTGCTCTTGGACACCAACATACCTCAAAAGACATGTCTGAAGGTCCCCCAGTATGAGTTAAAAAAAGGAATGGAAGTATATAAGGAGACCGTTTAGTGCCAAAAAGAAAAGAGGTTAAATACATAAAAATAATATATATATATATATATATACAGTATACAGTACCCATCAAAAGTTTGGACAAACCTCCTCATTCAAAGGTTTTTCTTTATATTTACTATTTTCTACATTGTAGAATAATTGCAAAGACATCAAAACTATGAAATAACACATATGGAATCATGTTTTTCCAACAGTCTTGAAGGAGTTCCCACCTATGCTGAGCACTTTTGGCTGCTTTTTCTTCACTCTGTGGTCCAACCCATCCCAAACCATCTCAATTGGGTTGAGGTCAGGTGATTGTGGAGGCCAGGTCATCTGATGCAGCACTCCATCACTCTCCTTATTGGTCAAATAGCCCTTACACAGCTTGGAGGTGTGTTGAGTCATTGTCCTGTTGAAAAACAAATGAGAGTCCCACTAAGCACAAACCAGATGGGATGGCGTATCACTTCAGAATGCTGTGGTAGCCATGCTGGTTAAGTGTTTCTTGAATTTTAAGTAAATCACAGACAGTGTCACCAGCAAAGCACCATCACACCTCCTCCTCCATGCTTCACAGTGGGAACAACACATGCGGAGATCATCCGTTCACCTACTCTGCATCTCACAAAGACACGGCGGTTGGAACAAAAAATTTCCAATGGTCTAATGTCCATTGCTTGTGTTTCTTGGGGGGACTATTTGTTGTTTCATGTTGTGAATCTGTTATTCAATGCATTTGTATGGTTTAATAGCAGTAAAGCCAAATAACATTTTTCACCGCTCAAGAAATTATCAAATAATTGTTTTTATTCTTCAAGGGGTCTTAAAATTCAAAATCATATAGGAAAATGATCTTTGGTATGACCTTCTTAAAACAATTCCATATAGCTTATACTACTCGTCAAACATAAAGAACTGATACTGTATACTGGCCGTTGGGATAGGATTTTGGTTTCCTTATGTCTTAATCAGTGTGAAAATCGGACATTGTGTACCAGAGTTATTGAATATTATATGAATCTTATAAACTTTCAAAATAATGTTTCAGAAATGCTAATCTTATATGCTTCTAACTACAGAAACGATATCAGAACAATCTGAGATGGTGGGTGTCGACATCCTTCTTCTTGTGATTTTTGAGGTGGAACGACTCAAATCTAAAATAGTTGTTTAGGTGATTTGTGGAAAACGATAAAGGCTGGAATGTGAGTATACTATCAGTAGTTTGTGATCATACGTGGAACATGTACATGTATGTGACTGAACTTCAAAGGACAGAAGAGCCATCACAATCTGTTTTTAGATTAACCCAACATGGAAACTTGAAGATAAAATGGCAAAAAAAAAAACATCTGACCTGTTACATCTGCTGCTACTCTCTGTTATTATCTATGCATAGTCACTTTAATAACTCTACCTACATGCACATATTACCTCAATTACCTTGACTAACTGGTGCCCCCGCACATTGACTCTGTACCAGTACCCCCTGTATGTAGGTATTTTTCTTAAAACTAAAATGTTGGTTACTGGCTTGTAAGTAAGCATTTCACTGTAAGGTATACACCTGTTGTATTCGGCGCATGTGACTAATACAATTTGATTTGATTTGATCTACTTCAGTAACACCACCTTTAGACCAGATGGCATGGCTTTCTTCCTGTTGCTCCTGAATGGATGGCCTTGGATGCTGTTTGATTGAACAGCTTTTACACAACACCTCTGTTATAGACTAGACACAGCCTGGTAGCTACAGTCTGGTAGCTTGACTCTGGAAATAATCCTGGATTGCAAGTGGCACAACAGCAAATAGGATTTAGTCCATATTGCTTTGTTAAATGGCAGGTGACATGTCTATTTTAATCCAGGGGGTCAGGCCAGCAGGTGGCTAAGAGAAGACAATAAGATACTATGTGAATGCATCCCAAATGGCACCTTATTCCCTATATAGTGCACTACTGTCGAATAGGGTCCTGGTCAAAGTAGTGCACAATGTAGAGAATAGGGTGCCATTTTGGGACACCCCAGGACTTATCCCTCCATCCTGGCTCTCTTCTAGAATCAAGCGTCTTTCCCATGAACTCATTGTCATTCAGGGCAGAGGAGAGGCCATGGGGCGGATAAGGCAGGCAGCTTAGCCTCTGTTGACAAAACCCTGGAACAATTGGGCAAAAGCTAGTCCCTCCGTTTTGATCTGTAGCGCCGGGCACTGTGAGAGGCTCTAAGCAGGGAGACTTGGTGAAGCTCTGGTTGTGTCCCAAATGGAACCCTATCCCCTATATAGTGCACTACTTTTGACTAGATCCCTATGGGTCCACGACAAAATATGGCGCCATTTGGGATGTTACAGCCTAAGTGAAGCTCTATCTTTGTCTTCCACTGCTGGGAAGAGCAGGATAAAAGGTAAAATCCTGGAAACCCACTGTGAGATTCCATGGGTTTATCTACTAATACTACTAATACTAATAATACTAATAATCTTCTGGAGGGGGGAAAACAACGAGAACAATGTCATTTTCAGGACCATTTTGAATTGAATTAAGGTTAGGGTTAGAGGTTAGGGTAAGAGGTTAGAGGTTAGGGTTAGAGGTTAGAGGTTAGGGTTAGGGTTAGGGTTATGGATAGAGGTTAGGGTTAGAGGTTAGAGGTTAGGGTTGGGTAACTGGTAGGTGCAAATGTTGCAAATATTTGGCATTGTAATCGTTTTTTTATAGCAATATCCAATAAGTATTCTGTGCAAAGTTGTTTCTCTGAAATTGGCATTGCTCCATTTTCATGTTCTTGTCCGTGTCATTGTCAGAGCTTTAGCAATGAACTAAAAAGCTTAACATCTTACCTTGCACCCACACAAACACATACATTGCATTCTGGGGGCAGTTACCTTCAGAATATCAGCTCGCTGTCCTACTTTTAATGTGAGTGTCCACAGTGAACTCACATGCTCAGCTATCATACCACTTTTGGGACGATTGGCAATCAGAGAGAAGAAAAGTCAGCTTACTTTTTCTGCTCCCACAGGTGTCCCATCTCAGTAAGCAAAACCACATTGTTTCAACGTTGTGACCATTTGGTGGATTGTAGCAGCCATGTTGCCAGGAACATCGTCCACGTCAGTAAGCTCCTTTATTACAACTTGCCCAAACAAAATATTTAAAAGCTGGAAAGTTGCCATGCTTTTGTGTAGCCACCAACATTAATGTGACTTCTACCCAACTACATCCTAACTGCAATGTTGTTTCACAGTTGTGTCAATATTGTGACAACGTTGTGTCAATGTTACGTGTTAACCAGGATGATGCTGTGTTTAATTGGATCTCTCCCAAGCCTCCTAAGGATGTCAGCCGACTCAGACACGACCCTGGCTGAGGTCCAACATGCCCTGTGACTTCCTGTGGAGTTGATCCACTAAAGACAGACAGATAGTTAAAAGCCAAGGATAATCTCCTGAAGAGGATCTGCTGGCTGTCCAGACTCATATCATCACTATGTCACCACTCTCTAATGCCAATTACTGGACACACCACAGCTTACTGTACGGTGCAAGCCACTGAGCCATGCTGGACTTATTTGCCTTCTGATCACAGTGGATGTGTCGCAAATAGCACCCTATTACCTATTCAGTGCAGTACTTTTGGTCAGGGCCCATACGGATTTGGTCAAAAGTAGTCCCCGATGTAGGGAATAGGGTGCCATTTTGGGTGCAGACAGTGACTGAATGGAGCTCTGGTCTGACCAATGTAGCACAATCTGCATCGACAATCAATATTTAGCTAATTAGCTGTTTTCATAATACACTGTAAGAAGTCATTGTTGTTTCATTATTTTGAATATGGTAGTATAAATGAACTGATAAACTGGTCGGCCACAGAAACAGTTGGGCAACCAAAAGGAAGGCACTCACTGTTGTTGGCGACCCCACCCACCCTCTACACACCCTCAGCAGCCGCCAGTTACGAATGAATGTGTCAATGTGTTTACATGTTCTCCATATGTTTATGCATACAGTGAACTAGCTAGGCTGACTGTTTCTATGTGTATGATGTGTACGGTATGTGGTCCTTTTTATTCTTGTAAGGTGAAGCCATCCCAGATGGAAAATAACATTTTATTCAATTTTATTCCATTCTATTCTAAAATGACTCCACATGAGAAGGGTTCTTAGTTAGTCTAGAGTAGACTCTAGTATACAGTAGATGTGTTCAGGAGAGGTACTGAAATGTCTGTGGCTGTGTTATGTAGGATTTCTGTTGCCCCCTGTTATAGTATCTGCCCGGTGGTCTGGAGGACCACAGGAGGGAATCAGGGTGAGTAGAGTGGAAGGGAGAAGAGAAAGGGACAGGGGGTGGGGTGACAGGCGGGGAGATACGTCATACAAACTTGAGGTAGCTTTTGACAGATTATTTTTCAGGCCTATGAAAGCCAGTATTCCTGGAGGAGCTGATGAGGGAGGAGGATATTGGGTAGACTGACTCTCTCTGCATGCGTCACCAGAGCAGAGAGATTCAGAGCACCAGACACTGCTGGGGTCTGTATCCCCCCATCCCCTTAGCCTCATAATTACCAGACCGATTACCGCTGCGCTATCATTCATGTAAACTAGCGAGATCAGGCGGCTTGTGAGGCTACCACTCAGTAGAAAAACAATCTTATCTTACCCCTTGTACCTCAGACATTATCCCAGACTTCCCTCATAAGCATATAATCAATACAGACCACCAGAGGAGGGTGGAGGAGAGGTTCATTTTGAGATTGATCACTCAGCCTCAATCAAATCATCGGCCCTTTTCTCTGTTAAAGAAATGTTCCAATTCTTTTTTATATAGTATATATTCAAAAATGATATATGGGGGATTGGAAATGATGCAGACAATTACATTAATGGAAGCCACAATCTATCTGCAGTATTAAAGCTGATCTACACCCTGATTCTTTCTTTTTGTTAAAGAATGTGCCAACTTCAAATACTCTGTTAGCAAAGTGTGCCAACCTCACAGCGATTATTCATTGAGGTTATGACAATATGAACATATGGCAGCTGCTTTGGCTTGATTTGTGTGTGTGTGTGTGTCAGTGGAGGCTGCTGAGGGGAGGATGGCTCATAATAATGCCTGGAACGGCGCAAATGGAATGGCATCAAACACCTGAAACCATGTGAGTAGTCCTCCCCTGCCCGTCCTCCCCAGTTAAGGTGCCACCAACCTCCTGTGGTGTGTATGTGTGAGTGTTATAGGCATACTAATGGACATTTATTAGGGGTTGATACATTTTTTGTAAGGGAAAAGTCTGAAATTTCTAAGTGGAAATTACAAACTTCAGAAGCCTTTTTAAACCTCAAATATACTACAAGTTTTACATTTCCTGCTTTACAGGAAAGTTCCCTTGCAACAGGGTGATCAAATTAAGATTCTACATCTGTAGGAGCCAGGAGGTATAATTCAGTGTTTTTAGGAAACAGCTTTATGGCTCCCATCACAAGAGTGTGCCGCAGAGGGACACGGACACTGACAGCTCTGGGACTGTGAACATCAGGAAAGCACACCGGGAGTTGTTGGCTGCCAGGAGTGATAGTAAGATACATGGCCCAGTCAATCTGTGTTTTTGTGTGAGCCTTACCAAATGGCACCCTATTCCCTATTTAGTGCACTACCTTTGACCAGAGCCCATAGGGCATTGGTCAAAAGTAGTGCACTATATAAGGAATATGCTGCTATTTGGGACGTAGCCTTTGTGTGAGCTGTGCCAAAATCTGGGGGAGCTGATTAACTGAGTCCTGTAACTAACAGAACGCTGGTGGGGAGCAGGTAGATGACAAATACATTCCTGGGGAGTTTTGGCAGCAGTAGGGCTTATATTTAGAGAGAGGTCACCTTGGTTGCATCCAACTACTTTTGACCAGAGCCTTGTAGGCCTTTTGGGTCACAGAAATAGTTACACTTCCTGTCTGGGTCTGGTCACAACAGAATGTTGTACAGTAGGCTGCATAGTGTTGTGAAGTTATATCTATGCTGGGAACATTATATATTATATATCATATAATAACTCTATATACATGTTGATATTACCTCAATTACCTCAACTAACCGGTGCCCCCGCACGTTGACTCTGTATACAGCCTTGCTATTGTTATTTTACTGCTGCTCTTTAAATATTTCTTACTTTTATTTCTTGCTTTTTTTAGATATTTTTCTTAAAACTGCATTGTTGGTTAAGGGCTTGTATGTAAGCATTTCACTGTAAGGTCTACACCTGTTGTATTCGACGCACATGACAAATAACATTTGATTTGATTTGATTATATCACTCTAAAGAATTCTATACTGGGCACAGTGTGTTTCCATGTGTTTAATACCATTCCATTCCAGCCATTATTATACGTGTCCGATTATAATAATACAAAGTCAGGAAAGGCAGTAAGCACAAGCCTCTTTGGGACTAGAGTCTCTCTACAAACAAGTTAGGAAGTATTCATGTATTTTTTCAGGGTCATACTTTTAAGAGACTGCTTGGAGACCTATTATCAGCCAGTCATCAAGCAAGCATGTTCAACTATGTCCCCTCTTTTCAGGACCAAACATTTTATTGTTATAAATCCAACAAGCGACCAGGCTGACCAAACCACAGTAAATTCTGTCCGTCCAATTTAATGGTGTCTGCCCCTCCTGCTCTCTCTGGCACAGATAGATCTGGGCTAGGCTCTGGGGCTGGATCAGCCACCACAGAGAGAGAGTGTCTGTTTGTCTCCACCTGGAGACTGGACAGTCTCCTCTCCTGGACTACCCTGACAGCCCTGTTCACTGACCCCTACCCTGAGACGCTGTCGCTGGCCAGGCTTCCAGGAGCTGGCTGATGTCACACCACTCTGCAGGACCCTCTGTCTCCCCATGCCAGGAGCTGGCTGGGGGCTCCAGGGCAGACCGCAGTCCCCTCTCCCTCCCTACCACAGGACAGCCTCCATCATCACCATAATTACAGGACGAGGCTGAGTCTGAAGGATGGAAATGCTCTGAATGGGAAAAGGTTCAGGAGGTTTTCAGGAGAGTCATGAGAAACTCTTGACCTCTTAAAATGTTGTTATGTTCTGAAGTTGCTGGAAATTGCATGGTATCAGGAATTTGAATGAATATCCGAACTATGACACATAAAAAAGCAAAAAGACCCAAGTGTTGTCCTCAAATTGTCTAAATGACTTCAGGATGTAAATCAACATGTATTGTTTGAAGAAAGCATTGCAAAGAATACAAGGTTAAATAGACCTTTGTAGGGACAAGCCTGAGTCATTTATTCTGCATATACCCTCATTCTGCATATACCCTTGTAGTTTCAGGTTCTTATTCATGGAAAAAACGACATCAACATCCTCTTTCTGTGTGTTTATCAGTACCTCCTTTTACATATTCCATTGCCTCATTTCCATCCCATTTAATTAAGTAACTTGGGGTCCATCTAGTCCAGCTCCAGGGAGGTTTGCTGCAGTATAATTATGTTTGGCCCGTGACTCACTTATGGCTCCAGAACTATGCATTACCATTCCTAGGCAAAGCAGGGGCCATAGCATAGTGGCATAGTGAACTCAAAGGGGATTGAGCTAAAAGCTGCCTTTTCCAGAGAGATGGCCTACATCCCAAATGACACCCTATTCCCTATATAGTGCACTACTTTTGACCAGAGCCCATATGACCCATGCACTATATAGGGAATAGGGTGCCATTTGGGACACATGGGCTAACCACAGTCCAGCGAGCTAGACTCAACCTCATCACATGGATACTACTCACTGAAGGTGTCCAGCTGCTCAAGACAATATCAAACACATGTTGATGACTCAACACAACATGGTGTGCTATTTGTTTCTTCCTTGTCATTCCAAAACTAATAGAGGTCGTCCAGGGGAATGTGATGGTAGTGTTACAGGAATGAAAGAGGATTGTGTAAGTCGTACAAAACGCTACCAGAGAGACCTTGTCTCCTGTAGAATATAAAAGGATCTGTTTGGCATTAGGAGAAGTTCACCCAAATAGATCTGCATTCATTTCCAAACTGAAGCAAAGATACATTTATTCATTTACGAAGGTTTGTGGATAAAAAAAGAAGTGGCTTTTGATGAAGACAGAAAACAGTGATTTTAGATGATTAATAGTGCAGGGTTGTAACCAGAACAATTAACCAAAACTCCATCACAAAATTCAGTCCCAAAATCCTATTTTCCCTAACCCCTAAACCTAACCCTTACTCTAACCCTAACCTTCACCCCAAAACCTAACCTTAACCCTAACCCTAAACCTAACCCTAGCTCCTAACCCTAACCCTAAAACTAACCCTAGCTCTTAACCCTGAACCTAATTCTAACCCTAACACCAGCACTAATTCTAACCTTAACCCTAAACCTGCTAAAAATAACATTTGACCTTGTGTGGACAAACAACATGTTCCCAGTTGGTCAAATGTTTCTTTGTTTACTATTCTTCTGGGGACTTCTGGTCCCCACAAGTATAGTTAAACACGTCCACAGACACAAACACACCAGAGATGTGAAATTGGAGTCATTCCCCCCTCTCTCTGTCTGATTATTCAGCTTCAAATCAATGGCGAGTCCCACCAGAGACCAGATCCAGTTTCAGGAGAGGAAGAATGGAACCTGCACAATTCATACAACAGAGAGAGAATGGGACCTGCACACATTACCACAGAGGAAGAATTGGACCTGCACACATCATACCACAGAGAGGGAGAATGGGACCTGCACACATCATACCACAGAAGGAGAATGGGACCTGCACACATCATACCACAGAGGAAGAATTGGACCTGCACACATCATACCACAGAGAGGGAGAATGGGACCTGCACACATCATACCACAAAAGGAGAATGGGACCTGCACACATCATACCACAGAGGAAGAATTGGACCTGCAAACATCATACCACAGAGAGGGAGAATGGGACCTGCACAGATCATACCACAGAGAAAGAGAATGGGAAATGCACACATCATACCACTTAGAGGGAGAATGGGACCTGAACACATCATACCACAAAGAGGGCGAATGGGACATGCACACATCATACCACAGAGAGGGAGAATGGAACCTGCACACATCATATCACAGACAGAGAGAATGGGACCTGCACACATCATACCACAGAGAGGGAGAATGTGACCTTCACACATCATATATACAGAGAGGGAGAATGGGACCTGCACACACCATACCACAGAGAGGGAGAAGTGGACTTGCACATATCATCCCACAGAGAAAGTGAATAGAACCTGCACACATAATACCACAGAGAGGGAGAATGGGACGTGCACACATCATACCACAGAGAGGGTGAATGGGACCTGCACACATCATACCACAGAGAGAGAGAATGGGACCTGCACACATCATACCACAGAGAGTGAGAATGGGACATACACACATCATACCACAGAGAGGGAGAATGGGACCTGCACACACCAAAATACAGAGAGGGAGAATGGGACCTGCACACACCACACTACAGAGAGAGAGAGAGTGAGAATGGGACCTGCACACATCATATATACAGAGAGGGAGAATGGGACCTGCACACATCATACCAAAGAGAGGGAGAATTGGACCTGCACACATCATACCACAGAGAGAGAGAATAGGACCTGCACACATCATACCACAGAGAGGGAGAATGGGACCTGCACACATTATATATAAAGAGAGGGAGAATGGGACATGCACACATCATAAAAAAGAGAGGGTGAATTGGACCTGCACACATCATACCACAGAGAGAGAGAGAATGGGACCTGCACACATCATGCCACAGAGAGTGAGAATGGGACTTGCACACATCATACCACAGAGAGAGAGAATGGGACCTGCGCACATCATACCACAGAGAGGGAGAATGGGACCTGCAAACATCATACCACAGAGAGGAAGAATTGGACCTGCACACATCATACACAGAGAGGGAGAATGGGACCTGCACACATCATACCACAGAGAGAGAGAATGGGACCTGCACACACCATACCACAAAGAGGGAGAATTGGACTTGCACACATCATACCACAGAGAGAGAGAATGGGACCTTTACACACCACACTACAGAGAGGGAGAATGGGACCTGCACACATCAAACCAAAGAGAAAGTGAATAGAACTTGCATACATCATACCACAGAGAGGGAGAATGGGACCTGCACACATCATACCACACAGAGAGAGAAAGGGACCTTCACACATCATACCACAGAGAGAGAGAATGGGACCTGCACACACCATACCACAAAGAGGGAGAATTGGACTTGCACACATCATACCACAGAGAAAGTGAATAGAACTTGCACACATCATACCACAGAGAAAGTGAATAGAACTTGCACACATCATACCACAGAGAGGGTGAATTGGACCTGCACACATCATACCACAGAGAGAAAGAGAGGGACCTGCACACATCATTGCACAGAGAGAGAGAATGGGACCTGCACACATCATACCACAGAGAGGGAGAATGGAAACTGCAAACATCATACCACAGAGAGGGAGAATTGGACCTGCACACATAATACCACAGTGAAAGTGAATAGGACTTGCACATATCGTACCACAGAGAGGGAGAAGTGGACTTGCACACATCATACCACAGAGAAAGTGAATAGAACTTGCACACATACCACAGAGAGGGAGAATGGGACCTGCACACATCGTACCACAGAGAGGGAAAATGGGAACTGCACACATCATACCACAGAGAGAGAGAAAGGGACCTGCACACATCATACCACAGAGAGAGAGAATGGGACCTGCACACGTCATACCACAGAGAGAGAGAATGGGACCTTTACACACCACACTACAGAGAGAGAGAATGGGACCTGCACACATCATGCCACAGAGAGTGAGAATGGGACTTGAACACATCATACCAAAGAGAGAGAGAATGGGAGCTGTGCACACCATACCACAAAGAGGGAGAATTGGACTTGCACACATCATACCACAGAGAAAGTGAATAGAACTTGCACACATCATACCACAGAGAGGGAGAATTGGACTTGCACACATCATACCAGAAAGAAAGTGAATAGGACTTGCACACGTCATACCACAGAGAGGGAGAATGGGACCTGCACACATATTACCACACAGAGAGAGAAAGGGACCTGCACACATCATACCACAGAGAGAGAGAAAGGGACCTGCACACATCATACCACAAAGAGGGAGAATTGGACTTGCACACATCATACCACAGAGAAAGTGAATAGAACTAGCACACATCATACTACAGAGAGGGAGAGAGGGACCTGCACACACCACACTACAGAGCGGGAGAATGGGAACAGCACACATCATACCACAGAGAAAGTGAATAGAACTGGCACACATCATACCTCAGAGAGGGAGAATGGGACCTGCACATATCATACCACAGAGAGAGAGAATGGGACCTGCACACATCATACCACAGAGAGGGAGAATGGGACCTGCACACATCATTGCACAGAGGGAGAGAATGGGACCTGCACACATCATACCTCAGAGAGGGAGAATGGGACCTGCACATATCATACCACAGAGAGAGAGAATGGGACCTGCACACATCATTGCACAGAGGGAGAGAATGGGACCTGCACACATCATACCACAGAGAGAAAGAATGGGACCTGCACACATCGTACCACAGAGAGAGAGAAAGGGACCTGCACACATCATACCACAGAGAGAGAGAATGGGACCTGCACACATCATACCACAGAGAGAGAGAATGGGACCTTTACACACCATACTACAGAGAGGGAGAATGGGACCTGCACACATCATGCCACAGAGAGTGAGAATGGGACTTGCACACATCAAACCACAGAGAAAGTGAATAGAACTTGCACACATCATACCACAGATATGTGTGCAGGTCCCATTCTCCCTATCTGTGGTATGATGTGTGCAAGTTCTATTCACTTTCTCTGTGGTAATATGTGTGCAGGTCCCATTCTCCCTATTACCACACAGAGAGAGAATGGGACCTGCACACACCATACAACAAAGAGGGAGAATTGGACTTGCACACATCATACCACAGAGAAAGTGAATAGAACTTGCACACATCATACCACAGAGAGGGAGAATTGGACTTGCACACATCATACCAGAAAGAAAGTGAATAGGACTTGCACACGTCATACCACAGAGAGGGAGAATGGGACCTGCACACATATTACCACACAGAGAGAGAAAGGGACCTGCACACATCATACCACAGAGAGAGAGAAAGGGACCTGCACACATCATACCACAAAGAGGGAGAATTGGACTTGCACACATACCACAGAGAAAGTGAATAGAACTAGCACACATCATACTACAGAGAGGGAGAGAGGGACCTGCACACATCATACCACAGAGAAAGTGAATAGAACTGGCACACATCATACCTCAGAGAGGGAGAATGGGACCTGCACATATCATACCACAGAGAGAGAGAATGGGACCTGCACACATCATTGCACAGAGAGAGAGAATGGGACCTGCACACATCATACCACAGAGAGAGAGAATGGGACCTGCACACATCATACCACAGAGATGGAGAATGGGACCTGCACACATCATACCAAAGAGAGGGAGAATGGGACCTGCACACATCATACCACAGAGAGAGAAAGGGACCTGCACACATCAAACCACAGAGAGTGAGAATGGGACATACACACATCATACCACAGAGAGGGAGAATGGGACCTGCTCACACCAAACTACAGAGAGGGTTAATGGGACCTACACACATCATACCACAGAGAGAGACTGTGAGAATGGGATCTGCACCCACCACACTACAGAGAGAGAGTGAGAATGGGACCTGCACACATCATACCACAGAGATAGAGAATGGGACCTGCACACATCATACCACAGAGATAGAGAATGGGACCTGCACACATCATACCACAGAGAGAGAGAATGGGACCTGCACACATCATACCACAGAGAGTGAGAATGGGACCTGCACACACCACACTACAGAGCGGGAGAATGGGACCTGCACACATCATGCCACAGAGAGTGAGAATGGGACTTGAACACATCATACCAAAGAGAGAGAGAATGGGACCTGTGCACACCATACCACAAAGAGGGAGAATTGGACTTGCACACATCATACCACAGAGAAAGTGAATAGAACTTGCACACATCATACCACAGAGAGGGAGAATTGGACTTGCACACATCATACCAGAAAGAAAGTGAATAGGACTTGCACACGTCATACCACAGAGAGGGAGAATGGGACCTGCACACATATTACCACACAGAGAGAGAAAGGGACCTGCACACATCATACCACAGAGAGAGAGAATGGGACCTGCACAGACCATACCACAAAGAGGGAGAATTGGACTTGCACACATCATACCACAGAGAAAGTGAATAGAACTTGCACACATCATACCACAGAGAGAGAAAGGGACCTGCACACATCATACCACAAAGAGGGAGAATTGGACTTGCACACATCATACCACAGAGAAAGTGAATAGAACTAGCACACATCATACTACAGAGAGGGAGAGAGGGACCTGCACACACCACACTACAGAGCGGGAGAATGGGAACAGCACACATCATACCACAGAGAAAGTGAATAGAACTGGCACACATCATACCTCAGAGAGGGAGAATGGGACCTGCACATATCATACCACAGAGAGAGAGAATGGGACCTGCACACATCATACCACAGAGAGGGAGAATGGGACCTGCACACATCATTGCACAGAGGGAGAGAATGGGACCTGCACACATCATACCTCAGAGAGGGAGAATGGGACCTGCACATATCATACCACAGAGAGAGAGAATGGGACCTGCACACATCATTGCACAGAGGGAGAGAATGGGACCTGCACACATCATACCACAGAGAGAAAGAATGGGACCTGCACACATCATACCACAGAGAGGGAGAATGGGACCTGCACACATCATACCACAGAGAGAGAGAAAGGGACCTGCAAACATCAAACCACAGAGAGTGAGAATGGGACATACACACATCATACCACAGAGAGGGAGAAAGGGACCTGCACACACCAAACTACAGAGAGGGTTAATGGGACCTACACACATCATACCACAGAGAGAGAGACTGTGAGGATGGGACCTGCACACACCACACTACAGAGAGAGAGAGTGAGAATGGGACCTGCACACATCATACCACAGAGATAGAGAATGGGACCTGCACACATCATACCACAGAGAGTGAGAATGGGACCTGCACACACCACACTACAGAGCGGGAGAATGGGACCTGCAGACTCCACACTATAGAGCGGGAGAATGGGACCTGCACACATCATACCACAGAGAAAGTGAATAGAACTGGCACACATCATACCTCAGAGAGGGAGAATGGGACCTGTACATATCATACCATAGAGAGAGCGAATGGGACCTGCACACATCATTGCACAGACAGAGAGAATGGGACCTGCACACATCATACCACAGAGATGGAAAATTGGACCTGCACACATCATACCACAGAGAGAGAGAAAGGGACCTGCACACATCAAACCACAGAGAGTGAGAATGGGACATACACACATCATACCACAGAGAGGGAGGATGGGACCTGCACACAACAAACTACAGAGAGGGTTAATGGGACCTACACACAAAATACCACAGAGAGAGACTGTGAGAATGGGACCTGCACACACCACACTACAGAGAGAGAGAGTGTGAGAATGGGACCTGCACACATCATACCACAGAAATGGAGAACAGGACCTGCACACATCATACCACAGAGAGAGAGAGGGACCTGCACACATCATACCACAGAGAGGGAGAATGGGACCTGCAAACATTATACCACAGAGAGGGAGAATTGGACCTGCACACATCATACCACAGAGAAAGTGAATAGAACTTGCACACATCATACCACAGAGAGGGAGAATGGGACCTGCACACATCGTACCACAGAGAGGGAAAATGGGACCTGCACACATCATGCCACAGAAAGAGAGAATGGGACCTGCACACATCATACCACAGAGAGAGAGAATGGGACCTTTACACACCACACTACAGAGAGGGAGAATGGGACCTGCACACATCATGCCATAGAGAGTGAGAATGGGACTTGCACACATCAAACCACAGAGAAAGTGAATAGAATTTGCACACATCATACCACAGATAGGGAGAATGGGACCTGCACACATCATACCAAAGAGAGAGAGAATGGGACCTGCGCACACCATACCACAAAGAGGGAGAATTGGACTTGCACACATCATACCACAGAGAAAGTGAATAGAACTGGCACACATCATACCTCAGAGAGGGAGAATGGGACCTGCACATATCATACCACAGAGAGAGAGAATGGGACCTGCACACATCATTGCACAGAGAGAGAGAATGGGACCTGCACACATCATACCACAGAGAGAGAGAATGGGACCTGCACACATCATACCACAGAGATGGAGAATGGGACCTGCACACATCATACCAAAGAGAGGGAGAATGGGACCTGCACACATCATACCACAGAGAGAGAGAAAGGGACCTGCACACATCAAACCACAGAGAGTGAGAATGGGACATACACACATCATACCACAGAGAGGGAGAATGGGACCTGCTCACACCAAACTACAGAGAGGGTTAATGGGACCTACACACATCATACCACAGAGAGAGAGACTGTGAGAATGGGATCTGCACACACCACACTACAGAGAGAGAGTGAGAATGGGACCTGCACACATCATACCACAGAGATAGAGAATGGGACCTGCACACATCATACCACAGAGATAGAGAATGGGACCTGCACACATCATACCACAGAGAGAGAGAATGGGACCTGCACACATCATACCACAGAGAGTGAGAATGGGACCTGCACACACCACACTACAGAGCGGGAGAATGGGACCTGCACACATCATGCCACAGAGAGTGAGAATGGGACTTGAACACATCATACCAAAGAGAGAGAGAATGGGACCTGTGCACACCATACCACAAAGAGGGAGAATTGGACTTGCACACATCATACCACAGAGAAAGTGAATAGAACTTGCACACATCATACCACAGAGAGGGAGAATTGGACTTGCACACATCATACCAGAAAGAAAGTGAATAGGACTTGCACACGTCATACCACAGAGAGGGAGAATGGGACCTGCACACATATTACCACACAGAGAGAGAAAGGGACCTGCACACATCATACCACAGAGAGAGAGAATGGGACCTGCACAGACCATACCACAAAGAGGGAGAATTGGACTTGCACACATCATACCACAGAGAAAGTGAATAGAACTTGCACACATCATACCACAGAGAGAGAGAAAGGGACCTGCACACATCATACCACAAAGAGGGAGAATTGGACTTGCACACATCATACCACAGAGAAAGTGAATAGAACTAGCACACATCATACTACAGAGAGGGAGAGAGGGACCTGCACACACCACACTACAGAGCGGGAGAATGGGAACAGCACACATCATACCACAGAGAAAGTGAATAGAACTGGCACACATCATACCTCAGAGAGGGAGAATGGGACCTGCACATATCATACCACAGAGAGAGAGAATGGGACCTGCACACATCATTGCACAGAGGGAGAGAATGGGACCTGCACACATCATTGCACAGAGGGAGAGAATGGGACCTGCACACATCATACCTCAGAGAGGGAGAATGGGACCTGCACACATCATACCACAGAGAGAGAGAAAGGGACCTGCAAACATCAAACCACAGAGAGTGAGAATGGGACATACACACATCATACCACAGAGAGGGAGAAAGGGACCTGCACACACCAAACTACAGAGAGGGTTAATGGGACCTACACACATCATACCACAGAGAGAGAGACTGTGAGGATGGGACCTGCACACACCACACTACAGAGAGAGAGAGAGTGAGAATGGGACCTGCACACATCATACCACAGAGATAGAGAATGGGACCTGCACACATCATACCACAGAGAGTGAGAATGGGACCTGCACACACCACACTACAGAGCGGGAGAATGGGACCTGCAGACTCCACACTATAGAGCGGGAGAATGGGACCTGCACACATCATACCACAGAGAAAGTGAATAGAACTGGCACACATCATACCTCAGAGAGGGAGAATGGGACCTGCACATATCATACCATAGAGAGAGAGAATGGGACCTGCACACATCATTGCACAGACAGAGAGAATGGGACCTGCACACATCATACCACAGAGATGGAAAATTGGACCTGCACACATCATACCACAGAGAGAGAGAAAGGGACCTGCACACATCAAACCACAGAGAGTGAGAATGGGACATACACACATCATACCACAGAGAGGGAGGATGGGACCTGCACACAACAAACTACAGAGAGGGTTAATGGGACCTACACACAAAATACCACAGAGAGAGAGACTGTGAGAATGGGACCTGCACACACCACACTACAGAGAGAGAGAGAGTGTGAGAATGGGACCTGCACACATCATACCACAGAAATGGAGAACGGGACCTGCACACATCATACCACAGAGAGAGAGAGAGGGACCTGCACACATCATACCACAGAGAGGGAGAATGGGACCTGCAAACATTATACCACAGAGAGGGAGAATTGGACCTGCACACATCATACCACAGAGAAAGTGAATAGAACTTGCACACATCATACCACAGAGAGGGAGAATGGGACCTGCACACATCGTACCACAGAGAGGGAAAATGGGACCTGCACACATCATGCCACAGAAAGAGAGAATGGGACCTGCACACATCATACCACAGAGAGAGAGAATGGGACCTTTACACACCACACTACAGAGAGGGAGAATGGGACCTGCACACATCATGCCATAGAGAGTGAGAATGGGACTTGCACACATCAAACCACAGAGAAAGTGAATAGAATTTGCACACATCATACCACAGATAGGGAGAATGGGACCTGCACACATCATACCAAAGAGAGAGAGAATGGGACCTGCGCACACCATACCACAAAGAGGGAGAATTGGACTTGCACACATCATACCACAGAGAAAGTGAATAGAACTTGCACACATCATACCACAGAGAGAGAGAAAGGGACCTGCACACATCATACCACAAAGAGGGAGAATTCGACTTGCACACATCATACCACAGAGAAAGTGAATAGAACTAGCACACATCATACTACAGAGAGGGAGAGAGGGACCTGCACACACCACACTACAGAGCGGGAGAATGGGACCTGCGGACACCACACTATAGAGCGGGAGAATGGGACCTGCACACATCATACCACAGAGAAAGTGAATAGAACTTGCACACATCATACCAGAGAGAGAGAGAGAGAGAGAGAGAGGGACCTGCACACATCATACCACAAAGAGGGAGAATTGGACTTGCACACATCATACCACAGAGAAAGTGAATAGAACTTGCACACATCATACTACAGAGAGGGAGAGAGGGACCTGCACACATCACACTACAGAGCGGGAGAATGGGACCTGCGGACACCACACTATAGAGCGGGAGAATGGGACCTGCACACATCATACCACAGAGAAAGTGAATAGAACTGGCACACATCATACCTCAGAGAGGGAGAATGGGACCTGCACATATCATACCACAGAGAGAGAGAATGGGACCTGCACACATAATACCACAGAGATGGAGAATGGGACCTGCACACATAATACCACAGAGAGAAAAAAGGGACCTGCACACATCAAACCACAGAGAGTGAGAATGGGACCTGCACACACCAAACTACAGAGAGGGTTAATGGGACCTAAACACATCATACCACAGAGAGAGAGACTGAGAATGGGACCTGCACACACCACACTACAGAGAGAGAGAGAGTGAGAATGGGACCTGCACACATCATACCACAGAAATGGAGAACGGGACCTGCACATACCATACCAAAGAGAGGGAGAATTGGACTTGCACATATCAACCCACAGAGAAAGGGAATAGGACCTGCACACATCATACCACAGAGAGGGAGAATGGGACGTGCACACATCATACCACAGAGAGGGTGAATTGGACCTGCACACATCATACCACAGAGAGAGAGAAAGGGACCTGCACACATCACACCACAGAGAGTTAGAATGGACCTGCACACATCATACAACAGAGAGAGAGAGAATGGGACCTGCACACATCAGACCACAGAGATGGAGAGAGAATGGGACCTGCACACATCATACCACAGAGATGGAGAATGGGACCTGCACACATCATACCACAGAGAGGGAGAATGGGACCTGCACACATCATACCACAGAGAGAGAAAGGGACCTGCACACATCATACCACAGAGAGAGAGAATGGGACCTGCACATATCATACCACAGAGAGGGAGAATGGGACCTGCACACATCATACCACAGAGAGTGAATGGGACCTGCACACACCACACTACAGAGAGGGATAATGGGACCTGCGCACATCATACTACAGAGAGGGAGAATGGGACCTGCACACATCATACCATAGATAGAGAGAAAGGGACCTGCACACATCATACCAGAGAGAGAGAGAATGGGACCTGCACACATCATACCACAGAGAGAGAGAATGGGACATTTACACACCACACTACAGAGAGGGAGAATGGGACCTGCACACATCATGCCATAGAGAGTGAGAATGGGACTTGCACACATCAAACCACAGATAAAGTGAATAGAACTTGCACACATCATACCACAGAGAGGGAGAACTGGAATTGCACACATCATAACACAGAGAAAGTGAATTGAACTTGCACACATCATACCACAGAGAGGGAGAATGGGACCTGCACACATCATACCATAGAGAGAAAGAAAGGGACCTGCACACATCATACCACAGAGAGAGAGAATGGGATCTTTACACACCACACTACAGAGAGGGAGAATTGGACTTGCACACATCATACCAAAGAGAGAGAGAATGGGACCTGCACACATCATACCACAAAGAGGGAGAAGTGGACTTGCACACATCATACCAAAGAGAGAGAGAATGGGACCTGCGCACACCATACCACAAAGAGGGAGAATTGGACTTGCACACATATTACCACACAGAGAGAGAATGGGACCTGCACACACCATACCACAAAGAGGGAGAATTGGACTTGCACACATCATACCACAGAGAAAGTGAATAGAACTTGCACACATCATACCAGAGAGAGAGAGAGAGGGACCTGCACACATCATACCAGAAAGAGGGAGAATTGGACTTGCACACATCATACCACAGAGAAAGTGAATAGAACTAGCACACATCATACTACAGAGAGGGAGAGAGGGACCTGCACACACCACACTACAGAGCGGGAGAATGGGACCTGCAGTCACCACACTATAGAGCGGGAGAATGGGACCTGCACACATCATTGCACAGAGAGAGAGAATGGGACCTGCACACATCATACCACAGAGATAGAGAATGGGACCTGCACACATCATACCACAGAGAGAAAGAAAGGGACCTGCAAACACCAAACTACAGAGAGGGAGAATTGGACTTGCACACATCATACCACAGAGAGGGAGAATTGGACTTGCACACATCATACCACAGAGAGGGAGAATTGGACTTGCACACATCATACCAGAATGAAAGTGAATAGGACTTGCACAAGTCATACCACAGAGAGGGAGAATGGGACCTGCACACATATTACCACACAGAGAGAGAAAGGGACCTGCACACATCATACCACAGAGAGAGAGAATGGGACCTGCACACACCATACCACAAAGAGGGAGAATTGGACTTGCACACATCATACCACAGAGAAAGTGAATAGAACTTGCACACATCATACCACAGAAATGGAGAATGGGACCTGCACACACCATACCACAGAGAGGGAGAATTGGACTTGCACATATCAACCCACAGAGAAAGTGAATAGGACCTGCACACATAATACCACAGAGAGGGAGAATGGGACGTGCACACATCATACCACAGAGAGGGTGAATTGGACCTGCACACATCATACCACAGAGAGAGAGAGGGACCTGCACACATCATTGCACAGAGAGAGAGAATGGGACCTGCACACATCATACCACAGAGAGGGAGAATGGGACCTGCAAACATCATACCACAGAGAGGGAGAATTGGACCTGCACACATAATACCACAGTGAAAGTGAATAGGACTTGCACATATCGTACCACAGAGAGGGAGAATAGAACTTGCACACATCATACCACAGAGAGGGAGAATGGGACCTGCACACATCGTACCACAGCGAGGGAAAATGGGACCTGCACACATCATACCATAGAGAGAGAGAGAAAGGGACCTGCACACATCATACCACAGAGAGAGAGAATGGGACCTGCACACACCATACCACAAAGAGGGAGAATTGGACTTGCACACATCATACCACAGAGAAAGTGAATAGAACTTGCACACATCATACCCCAGAGAGAGAGAATTTGACCTGCACACATCATACCACAGAGAAAGTGAATAGAACTGGCACACATCATGCCTCAGAGAGGGAGAATGGGACCTGCACACATCATTGCACAGAGAGAGAGAATGGGACCTGCACACATCATACCACAGAGATAGAGAATGGGACCTGCACACATCATACCACAGAGAGAAAGAAAGGGACCTGCAAACACCAAACTACAGAGAGGGTTAATGGGACCTACACACATCATACCACAGAGAGAGAAACTGTGAGAATGGGACCTGCACACACCACACTACAGAGAGAGAGAGAGAGAGAGTGAGAATGGGACCTGCACACATCATACCACAGAAATGGAGAACGGGACCTGCACATACCATACCAAAGAGAGGGAGAATTGGACTTGCACATATCAACCCACAGAGAAAGGGAATAGGACCTGCACACATCATACCACAGAGAGGGAGAATGGGACGTGCACACATCATACCACAGAGAGGGTGAATTGGACCTGCACACATCATACCACAGAGAGAGAGAAAGGGACCTGCACACATCACACCACAGAGAGTTAGAATTGGACCTGCACACATCATACAACAGAGAGAGAGAGAATGGGACCTGCACACATCAGACCACAGAGATGGAGAGAGAATGGGACCTGCACACATCATACCACAGAGATGGAGAATGGGACCTGCACACATCATACCACAGAGAGGGAGAATGGGACCTGCACACATCATACCACAGAGAGAGAGAAAGGGACCTGCACACATCATACCACAGAGAGAGAGAATGGGACCTGCACATATCATACCACAGAGAGGGAGAATGGGACCTGCACACATCATACCACAGAGAGTGAATGGGACCTGCACACACCACACTACAGAGAGGGATAATGGGACCTGCGCACATCATACTACAGAGAGGGAGAATGGGACCTGCACACATCATACCATAGATAGAGAGAAAGGGACCTGCACACATCATACCAGAGAGAGAGAATGGGACCTGCACACATCATACCACAGAGAGAGAGAATGGGACATTTACACACCACACTACAGAGAGGGAGAATGGGACCTGCACACATCATGCCATAGAGAGTGAGAATGGGACTTGCACACATCAAACCACAGATAAAGTGAATAGAACTTGCACACATCATACCACAGAGAGGGAGAACTGGAATTGCACACATCATAACACAGAGAAAGTGAATTGAACTTGCACACATCATACCACAGAGAGGGAGAATGGGACCTGCACACATCATACCATAGAGAGAAAGAAAGGGACCTGCACACATAATACCACAGAGAGAGAGAATGGGATCTTTACACACCACACTACAGAGAGGGAGAATTGGACTTGCACACATCATACCAAAGAGAGAGAGAATGGGACCTGCACACATCATACCACAAAGAGGGAGAATTGGACTTGCACACATCATACCAAAGAGAGAGAGAATGGGACCTGCGCACACCATACCACAAAGAGGGAGAATTGGACTTGCACACATATTACCACACAGAGAGAGAATGGGACCTGCACACACCATACCACAAAGAGGGAGAATTGGACTTGCACACATCATACCACAGAGAAAGTGAATAGAACTTGCACACATCATACCAGAGAGAGAGAGAGAGGGACCTGCACACATCATACCAGAAAGAGGGAGGTGGACTTGCACACATCATACCACAGAGAAAGTGAATAGAACTAGCACACATCATACTACAGAGAGGGAGAGAGGGACCTGCACACACCACACTACAGAGGCGGAGAATGGGACCTGCAGTCACCACACTATAGAGCGGGAGAATGGGACCTGCACACATCATTGCACAGAGAGAGAGAATGGGACCTGCACACATCATACCACAGAGATAGAGAATGGGACCTGCACACATCATACCACAGAGAGAAAGAAAGGGACCTGCAAACACCAAACTACAGAGAGGGAGAATTGGACTTGCACACATCATACCACAGAGAGGGAGAATTGGACTTGCACACATCATACCACAGAGAGGGAGAATTGGACTTGCACA
Organism: Brachymystax lenok tsinlingensis; assembly: GCA_030435695.1. NCBI lineage: Eukaryota > Metazoa > Chordata > Actinopteri > Salmoniformes > Salmonidae > Brachymystax > Brachymystax lenok. The sequence continues at coordinate 31,088,285 of CM059790.1, forward strand.
CATCATACCAGAATGAAAGTGAATAGGACTTGCACACGTCATACCACAGAGAGGGAGAATGGGACCTGCACACATATTACCACACAGAGAGAGAAAGGGACCTGCACACATCATACCACAGAGAGAGAGAATGGGACCTGCACACACCATACCACAAAGAGGGAGAATTGGACTTGCACACATCATACCACAGAGAAAGTGAATAGAACTTGCACACATCATACCACAGAAATGGAGAATGGGACCTGCACACACCATACCACAGAGAGGGAGAATTGGACTTGCACATATCAACCCACAGAGAAAGTGAATAGGACCTGCACACATAATACCACAGAGAGGGAGAATGGGACGTGCACACATCATACCACAGAGAGGGTGAATTGGACCTGCACACATCATACCACAGAGAGAGAGAGAGGGACCTGCACACATCATTGCACAGAGAGAGAGAATGGGACCTGCACACATCATACCACAGAGAGGGAGAATGGGACCTGCAAACATCATACCACAGAGAGGGAGAATTGGACCTGCACACATAATACCACAGTGAAAGTGAATAGGACTTGCACATATCGTACCACAGAGAGGGAGAATAGAACTTGCACACATCATACCACAGAGAGGGAGAATGGGACCTGCACACATCGTACCACAGCGAGGGAAAATGGGACCTGCACACATCATACCATAGAGAGAGAAAGGGACCTGCACACATCATACCACAGAGAGAGAGAATGGGACCTGCACACATCATACCACAGAGAGAGAGAATGGGACCTTTACACACCACACTACAGAGAGGGAGAATGGGACCTGCACACATCATGCCACAGAGAGTGAGAATGGGACTTGCACACATCAAACCACAGAGAAAGTGAATAGAACTTGCACACATCATACCACAGATAGGGAGAATGGGACCTGCACACATCATACCACAGAGAGGGAGAACTGGAATTGCACACATCATACCACAGAGAAAGTGAATAGAACTTGCACACATCATACCCCAGAGAGAGAGAATTTGACCTGCACACATCATACCACAGAGAAAGTGAATAGAACTGGCACACATCATGCCTCAGAGAGGGAGAATGGGACCTGCACACATCATTGCACAGAGAGAGAGAATGGGACCTGCACACATCATACCACAGAGATAGAGAATGGGACCTGCACACATCATACCACAGAGAGAAAGAAAGGGACCTGCAAACACCAAACTACAGAGAGGGTTAATGGGACCTACACACATCATACCACAGAGAGAGAAACTGTGAGAATGGGACCTGCACACACCACACTACAGAGAGAGAGAGAGAGAGAGTGAGAATGGGACCTGCACACATCATACCACAGAAATGGAGAACGGGACCTGCACACACCATACCACAGAGAGGGAGAATTGGACTTGCACATATCAACCCACAGTGAAAGTGAATAGGACTTGCACATATCGTACCACAGAGAGGAAGAATTGGACTTGCACACATCATACCACAGAGAGAGAGAATGGGACCTGCACACATCATACCACAGAGAGGGAGAATGGGACCTTCACACATTATACCACAGAGAGAGAGAAAGGGACCTGCACACATCATACCACAGAGAGAGAGAATGGGACCTGCACACATCATACCACAGAGAGGGAGAATTTGACCTGCACACATCACACCACAGAGAGAGAGAGAATGGGACCTGCACACATCATACCACAGAGAGAGAGAAAGGGACCTGCACACATCATACCACAGAGAGTTAGAATTGGACCTGCACACATCATACCACAGAGAGTGAATGGGACCTGCACACATCACACCAACGAGGGGGAGAACTGGAATTGCACACATCATACCACAGAGAAAGTGAATAGAACTTGCACACATCATACCACAGAGAGGGAGAATTTGACCTGCACACATCATACCACAGAGAGGGAGAATGGGACCTGCACACATCATAACACAGAGAAAGTGAATAGGACTTGCACACATCATACCACAGAGAGGGAGAATTTGACCTGCACACATCATACCACAGAAAGGGAGAATGGGACCTGCACACATCAAACCACAGAGAGAGAGAATGGGACCTGCGCACACCATACCACAAAGAGGGAGAATTGGACATGCACACATCATACCACAGAGAAAGTGAATAGAACATGCACACATCATACCACAGAGAGGGAGAATTGGACTTGCACCCATCATACCAGAATGAAAGTGAATAGGACTTGCACACGTCATACAACAGAGAGGGAGAATGGGACCTGCACACATATTACCACACAGAGAGAGAAAGGGACCTGCACACATCATACCACAGAGAGAGAGAATGGGACCTGCACACACCATACCACAAAGAGGGAGAATTGGACTTGCACACATCATACCACAGAGAAAGTGAATAGAACTTGCACACATCATACCACAGAAATGGAGAATGGGACCTGCACATACAATACCACAGAGAGGGAGAATTGGACTTGCACATATCAACCCACAGAGAAAGTGAATAGGACCTGCACACATAATACCACAGAGAGGGAGAATGGGACGTGCACACATCATACCACAGAGAGGGTGAATTGGACCTGCACACATTACCACAGAGAGAGAGAGAGGGACCTGCACACATCATTGCACAGAGAGAGAGAATGGGACCTGCACACATCATACCACAGAAAGGGAGAATGGGACCTGCACACATCAAACCACAGAGAGAGAGAATGGGACCTGCGCACACCATACCACAAAGAGGGAGAATTGGACTTGCACACATCATACCACAGAGAAAGTGAATAGAACATGCACACATCATACCACAGAGAGGGAGAATTGGACTTGCACACATCATACCAGAATGAAAGTGAATAGGACTTGCACACGTCATACCACAGAGAGGGAGAATGGGACCTGCACACATATTACCACACAGAGAGAGAAAGGGACCTGCACACATCATACCACAGAGAGAGAGAATGGGACCTGCACACACCATACCACAAAGAGGGAGAATTGGACTTGCACACATCATACCACAGAGAAAGTGAATAGAACTTGCACACATCATACCAGAGAGAGAGAGGGACCTGCACACATCATACCACAAAGAGGGAGAATTGGACTTGCACACATCATACCACAGAGAAAGTGAATAGAACTAGCACACATCATACTACAGAGAGGGAGAGAGGGATCTGCACACACCACACTACAGAGCGGGAGAATGGGACCTGCAGTCACCACACTATAGAGCGGGAGAATGGGACCTGCACACATCATACCACAGAGAAAGTGAATAGAACTGGCACACATCATACCTCAGAGAGGGAGAATGGGACCTGCACACATCATTGCACAGAGAGAGAGAATGGGACCTGCACACATCATACCACAGAGATAGAGAATGGGACCTGCACACATCATACCACAGAGAGAAAGAAAGGGACCTGCAAACACCAAACTACAGAGAGGGTTAATGGGACCTACACACATCATACCACAGAGAGAGAAACTGTGAGAATGGGACCTGCACACACCATACCACAAAGAGGGAGAATTGGACTTGCACACATCATACCACAGAGAGAGAGAATGGGACCTGCACACACCATACCACAAAGAGGGAGAATTGGACTTGCACACATCATACCACAGAGAAAGTGAATAGAACTTGCACACATCATACCACAGAAATGGAGAATGGGACCTGCACACACAATACCACAGAGAGGGAGAATTGGACTTGCACATATCAACCCACAGAGAAAGTGAATAGGACCTGCACACATAATACCACAGAGAGGGAGAATGGGACGTGCACACATCATACCACAGAGAGGGTGAATTGGACCTGCACACATTACCACAGAGAGAGAGAGAGGGACCTGCACACATCATTGCACAGAGAGAGAGAATGGGACCTGCACACATCATACCACAGAGAGGGAGAATGGGACCTGCAAACATCATACCACAGAGAGGGAGAATTGGACCTGCACACATCATACCACAGAGAGAGAATGGGACCTGCACACATCATACCACAGAGAGAGAGAATGGGACCTTTACACACCACACCACAGAGAGGGAGAATAGAACTTGCACACATCATACCACAGAGAGGGAGAATGGGACCTGCACACATCGTACCACAGAGAGGGAAAATGGGACCTGCACACATCATACCATAGAGAGAGAGAAAGGGACCTGCACACATCATACCACAGAGAGAGAGAGAATGGGACCTGCACACATCATACCACAGAGAGAGAGAATGGGACCTTTACACACCACACTACAGAGAGGGAGAATGGGACCTGCACACATCATGCCACAGAGAGTGAGAATGGGACTTGCACACATCAAACCACAGAGAAAGTGAATAGAACTTGCACACATCATACCACAGATAGGGAGAATGGGACCTGCACACATCATACCACAGAGAGGGAGAACTGGAATTGCACACATCATACCACAGAGAAAGTGAATAGAACTTGCACACATCATACCACAGAGAGGGAGAATTTGACCTGCACACATCATACCACAGAGAAAGTGAATAGAACTGGCACACATCATACCTCAGAGAGGGAGAATGGGACCTGCACACATATTACCACACAGAGAGAGAAAGGGACCTGCACACATCATACCACAGAGAGAGAGAATGGGACCTGCACACACCATACCACAAAGAGGGAGAATTGGACTTGCACACATCATACCACAGAGAAAGTGAATAGAACTTGCACACATCATACCAGAGAGAGAGAGGGACCTGCACACATCATACCACAAAGAGGGAGAATTGGACTTGCACACATCATACCACAGAGAAAGTGAATAGAACTAGCACACATCATACTACAGAGAGGGAGAGAGGGATCTGCACACACCACACTACAGAGCGGGAGAATGGGACCTGCAGTCACCACACTATAGAGCGGGAGAATGGGACCTGCACACATCATACCACAGAGAAAGTGAATAGAACTGGCACACATCATACCTCAGAGAGGGAGAATGGGACCTGCACACATCATTGCACAGAGAGAGAGAATGGGACCTGCACACATCATACCACAGAGATAGAGAATGGGACCTGCACACATCATACCACAGAGAGAAAGAAAGGGACCTGCAAACACCAAACTACAGAGAGGGTTAATGGGACCTACACACATCATACCACAGAGAGAGAAACTGTGAGAATGGGACCTGCACACACCACACTATAGAGAGAGAGAGAGAGAGAGTGAGAATGGGACCTGCACACATCATACCACAGAAATGGAGAACGGGACCTGCACACACCATACCACAGAGAGGGAGAATTGGACTTGCACATATCAACCCACAGTGAAAGTGAATAGGACTTGCACATATCGTACCACAGAGAGGGAGAATTGGACTTGCACACATCATACCACAGAGAGGGAGAATGGGACCTGCACACATCGTACCACAGAGAGGGAGAATGGGACCTTCACACATTATACCACAGAGAGAGAGAAAGGGACCTGCACACATCATACCACAGAGAGAGAGAATGGGACCTGCACACATCATACCACAGAGAGGGAGAATTTGACCTGCACACATCACACCACAGAGAGAGAGAATGGGACCTGCACACATCATACCACAGAGAGAGAGAAAGGGACCTGCACACATCATACCACAGAGAGTTAGAATTGGACCTGCACACATCATACCACAGAGAGTGAATGGGACCTGCACACATCACACCAACGAGGGGGAGAACTGGAATTGCACACATCATACCACAGAGAAAGTGAATAGAACTTGCACACATCATACCACAGAGAGGGAGAATTTGACCTGCACACATCATACCACAGAGAGGGAGAATGGGACCTGCACACATCATAACACAGAGAAAGTGAATAGGACTTGCACACATCATACCACAGAGAGGGAGAATTTGACCTGCACACATCATACCACAGAAAGGGAGAATGGGACCTGCACACATCAAACCACAGAGAGAGAGAATGGGACCTGCGCACACCATACCACAAAGAGGGAGAATTGGACATGCACACATCATACAACAGAGAAAGTGAATAGAACATGCACACATCATACCACAGAGAGGAGAATTGGACTTGCACCCATCATACCAGAATGAAAGTGAATAGGACTTGCACACGTCATACAACAGAGAGGGAGAATGGGACCTGCACACATATTACCACACAGAGAGAGAAAGGGACCTGCACACATCATACCACAGAGAGAGAGAATGGGACCTGCACACACCATACCACAAAGAGGGAGAATTGGACTTGCACACATCATACCACAGAGAAAGTGAATAGAACTTGCACACATCATACCACAGAAATGGAGAATGGGACCTGCACACACAATACCACAGAGAGGGAGAATTGGACTTGCACATATCAACCCACAGAGAAAGTGAATAGGACCTGCACACATAATACCACAGAGAGGGAGAATGGGACGTGCACACATCATACCACAGAGAGGGTGAATTGGACCTGCACACATTACCACAGAGAGAGAGAGGGACCTGCACACATCATTGCACAGAGAGAGAATGGGACCTGCACACATCATACCACAGAGAGGGAGAATGGGACCTGCAAACATCATACCACAGAGAGGGAGAATTGGACCTGCACACATCATACCACAGAGAGAGAGAATGGGACCTGCACACATCATACCACAGAGAGAGAGAATGGGACCTTTACACACCACACCACAGAGAGGGAGAATAGAACTTGCACACATCATACCACAGAGAGGAGAATGGGACCTGCACACATCGTACCACAGAGAGGGAAAATGGGACCTGCACACATCATACCATAGAGAGAGAGAAAGGGACCTGCACACATCATACCACAGAGAGAGAGAATGGGACCTGCACACATCATACCACAGAGAGAGAGAATGGGACCTTTACACACCACACTACAGAGAGGGAGAATGGGACCTGCACACATCATGCCACAGAGAGTGAGAATGGGACTTGCACACATCAAACCACAGAGAAAGTGAATAGAACTTGCACACATCATACCACAGATAGGGAGAATGGGACCTGCACACATCATACCACAGAGAGGAGAACTGGAATTGCACACATCATACCACAGAGAAAGTGAATAGAACTTGCACACATCATACCACAGAGAGGGAGAATTTGACCTGCACACATCATACCACAGAGAAAGTGAATAGAACTGGCACACATCATACCTCAGAGAGGGAGAATGGGACCTGCACACATCATTGCACAGAGAGAGAGAATGGGACCTGCACACATCATACCACAGAGATAGAGAATGGGACATGCACACATCATACCACAGAGAGAAAGAAAGGGACCTGCAAACACCAAACTACAGAGAGGGTTAATGGGACCTACACACATCATACCACAGAGAGAGAGACTGTGAGAATGGGACCTGCACACACCACACTACAGAGAGAGAGAGAGAGAGAGTGAGAATGGGACCTGCACACATCATACCACAGAAATGGAGAACGGGACCTGCACACACCATACCACAGAGAGGGAGAATTGGACTTGCACATATCAACCCACGGTGAAAGTGAATAGGACTTGCACATATCGTACCACAGAGAGGGAGAATTGGACTTGCACACATCATACCACAGAGAGGGAGAATGGGACCTGCACACATCGTACCACAGAGAGGGAGAATGGGACCTTCACACATCATACCACAGAGAGAGAAAAAGGGACCTGCACACATCATACCATAGAGAGAGAGAATGGGACCTGCACACATCATACCACAGAGAGGGAGAATGGGACCTGCACACATCACACCACAGAGAGAGAGAGAATGGGACCTGCACACATCACACCAACGAGGGGGAGAACTGGAATTGCACACATCATACCACAGAGAAAGTGAATAGAACTTGCACACATCATACCACAGAGAGGGAGAATTTGACCTGCACACATCATACCACAGAGAGGGAGAATGGGACCTGCACACATCATACCACAGAGAGAGAGAAAGGGACCTGCACACATCATACCACAGAGAGAGAGAATGGGACCTGCACACATCATACTACAGAGAGGGAGAAAGGGACCTGCACACATCATACCACAGAGAGAGAGAAAGGGACCTGCACACATCATACCACAGAGAGGGAGAATGGGACCTGCACACATCATACCACAGAGAGAGAGAAAGGGACCTGCACACATCATACCACAGAGAGAGAGAATGGGACCTGCACACATCATACTACAGAGAGGGAGAAAGGGACCTGCACACATCATACCACAGAAAGAGAGAAAGGGACCTGCACACATCATACCACAGAGAGGGAGAATGGGACCTGCACACATCATACCACAGAGAGAGAGAAAGGGACCTGCACACATCATACCACAGAGAGAGAGAATGGGACCTGCACACATCATACCACAGAGAGAGAGAAAGGGACCTGCACACATCATACCACAGAGAGAGAGAGAATGGGACCTGCACACATCATACCACAGAGAGGGAGAAAGGGACCTGCACACATCATACCACAGAGAGGGAGAATGGGACCTGCACACATCATACCACAGAGAGAGAGAAAGGGACCTGCACACATCATACCACAGAGAGAGAGAAAGGGACCTGCACACATCATACCACAGAGAGAGAGAATGGGACCTGCACACATCATACCACAGAGAGTTAGAATTGGACCTGCACACATCATACCACAGAGAGAGAGAATGGGACGGGCACACATCATACCACAGAGAGGGAGAATGGGACCTGCACACATCATACCACAGAGAAAGTGAATAGGACCTGCACACATCATACCACAGAGAGTTAGAATTGGACCTGCACACATCATACCACAGAGAGGTAGAATGGGACCTGCACATCATACCACAGAGAGTGAATGGGACCTGCACACATCATACCAAAGAGGGGGAGAATGGGACCTTTACACAACACACCACAGAGAAGGATAATGGGACCTGCGCACATCATACTACAGAGAGAGAGTGAGAATGGGACTTGCACACATACCACAGAGAGGGAGAACTTGAATTGCACACATCATACCACAGAAAGGGAGAATGGGACCTGCACACATCATACCAAAGAGAAAGTGAATAGGACTTGCACACATCATACCACAGAAAGGGAGAATGGGACCTGCACACATCAAACCACAGAGAGAGAGAATGGGACGGGCACACATCATACCACAGAGAGGGAGAATTGGACTTGCACATATCAACCCACAGTGAAAGTGAATAGGACTTGCACATATCGTACCACAGAGAGGGAGAATTGGACTTGCACACATCATACCACAGAGAGGGAGAATGGGACCTGCACACATCGTACCACAGAGAGGGAGAATGGGACCTTCACACATTATACCACAGAGAGAGAGAAAGGGACCTGCACACATCATACCACAGAGAGAGAGAATGGGACCTGCACACATCATACCACAGAGAGGGAGAATGGGACCTGCACACATCACACCACAGAGAGAGAGAGAATGGGACCTGCACACATCATACCACAGAGAGAGAGAAAGGGACCTGCACACATCATACCACAGAGAGTTAGAATTGGACCTGCACACATCATACCACAGAGAGTGAATGGGACCTGCACACATCACACCAACGAGGGGGAGAACTGGAATTGCACACATCATACCACAGAAAAAGTGAATAGAACTTGCACACATCATACCACAGAGAGGGAGAATTTGACCTGCACACATCATACCACAGAGAGGGAGAATGGGACCTGCACACATCATAACACAGAGAAAGTGAATAGGACTTGCACACATCATACCACAGAGAGGGAGAATTTGACCTGCACACATCATACCACAGAAAGGGAGAATGGGACCTGCACACATCAAACCACAGAGAGAGAGAATGGGACCTGCGCACACCATACCACAAAGAGGGAGAATTGGACATGCACACATCATACAACAGAGAAAGTGAATAGAACATGCACACATCATACCACAGAGAGGGAGAATTGGACTTGCACCCATCATACCAGAATGAAAGTGAATAGGACTTGCACACGTCATACAACAGAGAGGGAGAATGGGACCTGCACACATATTACCACACAGAGAGAGAAAGGGACCTGCACACATCATACCACAGAGAGAGAGAATGGGACCTGCACACACCATACCACAAAGAGGGAGAATTGGACTTGCACACATCATACCACAGAGAAAGTGAATAGAACTTGCACACATCATACCACAGAAATGGAGAATGGGACCTGCACACACAATACCACAGAGAGGGAGAATTGGACTTGCACATATCAACCCACAGAGAAAGTGAATAGGACCTGCACACATAATACCACAGAGAGGGAGAATGGGACGTGCACACATCATACCACAGAGAGGGTGAATTGGACCTGCACACATTACCACAGAGAGAGAGAGAGGGACCTGCACACATCATTGCACAGAGAGAGAGAATGGGACCTGCACACATCATACCACAGAGAGGGAGAATGGGACCTGCAAACATCATACCACAGAGAGGGAGAATTGGACCTGCACACATCATACCACAGAGAGAGAGAATGGGACCTGCACACATCATACCACAGAGAGAGAGAGAATGGGACCTTTACACACCACACCACAGAGAGGAGAATAGAACTTGCACACATCATACCACAGAGAGGGAGAATGGGACCTGCACACATCGTACCACAGAGAGGGAAAATGGGACCTGCACACATCATACCATAGAGAGAGAGAAAGGGACCTGCACACATCATACCACAGAGAGAGAGAATGGGACCTGCACACATCATACCACAGAGAGAGAGAATGGGACCTTTACACACCACACTACAGAGAGGGAGAATGGGACCTGCACACATATTACCACACAGAGAGAGAAAGGGACCTGCACACATCATACCACAGAGAGAGAGAATGGGACCTGCACACACCATACCACAAAGAGGAGAATTGGACTTGCACACATCATACCACAGAGAAAGTGAATAGAACTTGCACACATCATACCACAGAAATGGAGAATGGGACCTGCACACACAATACCACAGAGAGGGAGAATTGGACTTGCACATATCAACCCACAGAGAAAGTGAATAGGACCTGCACACATAATACCACAGAGAGGGAGAATGGGACGTGCACACATCATACCACAGAGAGGGTGAATTGGACCTGCACACATTACCACAGAGAGAGAGAGAGGGACCTGCACACATCATTGCACAGAGAGAGAGAATGGGACCTGCACACATCATACCACAGAGAGGGAGAATGGGACCTGCAAACATCATACCACAGAGAGGGAGAATTGGACCTGCACACATCATACCACAGAGAGAGAGAATGGGACCTGCACACATCATACCACAGAGAGAGAATGGGACCTTTACACACCACACCACAGAGAGGGAGAATAGAACTTGCACACATCATACCACAGAGAGGAGAATGGGACCTGCACACATCGTACCACAGAGAGGGAAAATGGGACCTGCACACATCATACCATAGAGAGAGAAAGGGACCTGCACACATCATACCACAGAGAGAGAATGGGACCTGCACACATCATACCACAGAGAGAGAGAATGGGACCTTTACACACCACACTACAGAGAGGGAGAATGGGACCTGCACACATATTACCACACAGAGAGAGAAAGGGACCTGCACACATCATACCACAGAGAGAGAGAATGGGACCTGCACACACCATACCACAAAGAGGGAGAATTGGACTTGCACACATCATACCACAGAGAAAGTGAATAGAACTTGCACACATCATACCACAGAAATGGAGAATGGGACCTGCACACACAATACCACAGAGAGGGAGAATTGGACTTGCACATATCAACCCACAGAGAAAGTGAATAGGACCTGCACACATAATACCACAGAGAGGGAGAATGGGACGTGCACACATCATACCACAGAGAGGGTGAATTGGACCTGCACACATTACCACAGAGAGAGAGAGGGACCTGCACACATCATTGCACAGAGAGAGAGAATGGGACCTGCACACATCATACCACAGAGAGGGAGAATGGGACCTGCAAACATCATACCACAGAGAGGGAGAATTGGACCTGCACACATCATACCACAGAGAGAGAGAATGGGACCTGCACACATCATACCACAGAGAGAGAGAATGGGACCTTTACACACCACACCACAGAGAGGGAGAATAGAACTTGCACACATCATACCACAGAGAGGGAGAATGGGACCTGCACACATCGTACCACAGAGAGGGAAAATGGGACCTGCACACATCATACCATAGAGAGAGAGAAAGGGACCTGCACACATCATACCACAGAGAGAGAGAATGGGACCTGCACACATCATACCACAGAGAGAGAGAATGGGACCTTTACACACCACACTACAGAGAGGGAGAATGGGACCTGCACACATCATGCCACAGAGAGTGAGAATGGGACTTGCACACATCAAACCACAGAGAAAGTGAATAGAACTTGCACACATCATACCACAGATAGGGAGAATGGGACCTGCACACATCATACCACAGAGAGGGAGAACTGGAATTGCACACATCATACCACAGAGAAAGTGAATAGAACTTGCACACATCATACCACAGAGAGGGAGAATTTGACCTGCACACATCATACCACAGAGAAAGTGAATAGAACTGGCACACATCATACCTCAGAGAGGGAGAATGGGACCTTCACACATCATTGCACAGAGAGAGAGAATGGGACCTGCACACATCATACCACAGAGATAGAGAATGGGACATGCACACATCATACCACAGAGAGAAAGAAAGGGACCTGCAAACACCAAACTACAGAGAGGGTTAATGGGACCTACACACATCATACCACAGAGAGAGAGACTGTGAGAATGGGACCTGCACACACCACACTACAGAGAGAGAGAGAGAGAGAGTGAGAATGGGACCTGCACACATCATACCACAGAAATGGAGAACGGGACCTGCACACACCATACCACAGAGAGGGAGAATTGGACTTGCACATATCAACCCACGGTGAAAGTGAATAGGACTTGCACATATCGTACCACAGAGAGGGAGAATTGGACTTGCACACATCATACCACAGAGAGGGAGAATGGGACCTGCACACATCGTACCACAGAGAGGGAGAATGGGACTTTCACACATCATACCACAGAGAGAGAAAGGACCTGCACACATCATACCACAGAGAGAGAGAATGGGACCTGCACACATCATACCACAGAGAGGGAGAATGGGACCTGCACACATCACACCACAGAGAGAGAGAGAATGGGACCTGCACACATCATACCACAGAGAGAGAGAAAGGGACCTGCAAACATCATACCACAGAGAGTTAGAATTGGACCTGCACACATCATACCACAGAGAGTGAATGGGACCTGCACACATCACACCAACGAGGGGAGAACTGGAATTGCACACATCATACCACAGAGAAAGTGAATAGAACTTGCACACATCATACCACAGAGAGGGAGAATTTGACCTGCACACATCATACCACAGAGAGGGAGAATGGGACCTGCACACATCATACCACAGAGAGAGAAAAAGGGACCTGCACAAATCATACCACAGAGAGAGAGAATGGGACCTGCACACATCATACTACAGAGAGGGAGAAAGGGACCTGCACACATCATACCACAGAGAGAGAAAGGGACCTGCACACATCATACCACAGAGAGGGAGAATGGGACCTGCACACATCATACCACAGAGAGAGAGAAAGGGACCTGCACACATCATACCACAGAGAGAGAGAATGGGACCTGCACACATCATACTACAGAGAGGGAGAAAGGGACCTGCACACATCATACCACAGAGAGAGAAAGGGACCTGCACACATCATACCACAGAGAGGGAGAATGGGACCTGCACACATCATACCACAGAGAGAGAAAGGGACCTGCACACATCATACCACAGAGAGAGAGAATGGGACCTGCACACATCATACCACAGAGAGAGAGAAAGGGACCTGCACACATCATACCACAGAGAGAGAGAATGGGACCTGCACACATCATACCACAGAGAGGGAGAAAGGGACCTGCACACATCATACCACAGAGAGAGAGAAAGGGACCTGCACACATCATACCACAGAGAGGGAGAATGGGACCTGCACACATCATACCACAGAGAGAGAGAAAGGGACCTGCACACATCATACCACAGAGAGAGAGAATGGGACCTGCACACATCATACCACAGAGAGTTAGAATTGGACCTGCACACATCATACCACAGAGAGAGAGAATGGGACGGGCACACATCATACCACAGAGAGGGAGAATGGGACCTGCACACATCATACCACAGAGAAAGTGAATAGGACCTGCACACATCATACCACAGAGAGTTAGAATTGGACCTGCACACATCATACCACAGAGAGGTAGAATGGGACCTGCACATCATACCACAGAGAGTGAATGGGACCTGCACACATCATACCAAAGAGGGGGAGAATGGGACCTGCACACATCATACCACAGAGAGGGAGAAAGGGACCTGCACACATCATACCACAGAGAGGGAGAATGGGACCTGCACACATCACACCACAGAGAGAGAGAGAATGGGACCTGCACACATCATACCACAGAGAGAGAGAAAGGGACCTGCAAACATCATACCACAGAGAGTTAGAATTGGACCTGCACACATCATACCACAGCGAGTGAATGGGACCTGCACACATCACACCAACGAGGGGGAGAACTGGAATTGCACACATCATACCACAGAGAAAGTGAATAGAACTTGCACACATCATACCACAGAGAGGGAGAATTTGACCTGCACACATCATACCACAGAGAGGGAGAATGGGACCTGCACACATCATACCACAGAGAGAGAGAAAGGGACCTGCACACATCATACCACAGAGAGAGAGAATGGGACCTGCACACATCATACTACAGAGAGGGAGAAAGGGACCTGCACACATCATACCACAGAGAGAGAAAGGGACCTGCACACATCATACCACAGAGAGGGAGAATGGGACCTGCACACATCATACCACAGAGAGAGAGAAAGGGACCTGCACACATCATACCACAGAGAGAGAGAATGGGACCTGCACACATCATACTACAGAGAGGGAGAAAGGGACCTGCACACATCATACCACA
The DNA here is from genome assembly GCA_030435695.1 of Brachymystax lenok tsinlingensis. NCBI lineage: Eukaryota > Metazoa > Chordata > Actinopteri > Salmoniformes > Salmonidae > Brachymystax > Brachymystax lenok. Next base: position 31,103,566 of record CM059790.1, read on the forward strand.
GAGAGAGAGAAAGGGACCTGCACACATCATACCACAGAGAGGGAGAATGGGACCTGCACACATCATACCACAGAGAGAGAGAAAGGGACCTGCACACATCATACCACAGAGAGAGAGAATGGGACCTGCACACATCATACCACAGAGAGAGAGAAAGGGACCTGCACACATCATACCACAGAGAGAGAGAATGGGACCTGCACACATCATACCACAGAGAGAGAGAAAGGGACCTGCACACATCATACCACAGAGAGAGAATGGGACCTGCACACATCATACCACAGAGAGAGAGAAAGGGACCTGCACACATCATACCACAGAGAGAGAGAAAGGGACCTGCACACATCATACCACAGAGAGGGAGAATGGGACCTGCACACATCATACCAAAGAGAGAGAGAGAAAGGGACCTGCACACATCATACCACAGAGAGAGAGAATGGGACCTGCACACATCATACCACAGAGAGTTAGAATTGGACCTGCACACATCATACCACAGAGAGAGAGAATGGGACGGGCACACATCATACCACAGAGAGGGAGAATGGGACCTGCACACATCATACCACAGAGAAAGTGAATAGGACCTGCACACATCATACCACAGAGAGTTAGAATTGGACCTGCACACATCATACCACAGAGAGGTAGAATGGGACCTGCACATCATACCACAGAGAGTGAATGGGACCTGCACACATCATACCAAAGAGGGGGAGAATGGGACCTTTACACACCACACCACAGAGAAGGATAATGGGACCTGCGCACATCATACTACAGAGAGAGAGTGAGAATGGGACTTGCACACATACCACAGAGAGGGAGAACTTGAATTGCACACATCATACCACAGAAAGGGAGAATGGGACCTGCACACATCATACCACAGAGAAAGTGAATAGGACTTGCACACATCATACCACAGAAAGGGAGAATGGGACCTGCACACATCAAACCACAGAGAGAGAGAATGGGACGGGCACACATCATACCACAGAGAGGGAGAATGGGACCTGCACACATCATACCACAGAGAAAGTGAATAGGACTTGCACACATCATTCCACAGAAAGGGAGAATGGGACCTGCACACATCAAACCACAGAGAGAGAGAATGGGACCTGCACACATCATATATACAGAGAGGAAGAATAGGACCTGCACACATAATACCACAGAGAGGGAGAATGATACATGCACACATCATAAAACAGAGAGGGTGAATTGGACCAGCACACATCATACCACAGAGAGAGAGAATAGGACCTGCACACGTCATACCTGCACACATCATACCACAGAGAGAGAGAGAATGGGACCTGCACACATCATACCACAGAGAGGGAGAATTCGACTTGCACATATCATCCCACAGAGAAGTAAATAGGACCTGCACACATAATACCACAGAAAGGGAGAATGGGACGTGCACACATCATACCACAGAGAGGGTGAATGGGACCTGCACACACCATACCACAGAGAGGGAGAATTTGACCTGCACACATCATACCACAGAGAGGGAGAATGGGACCTGCACACATCATACCACAGAGAAAGTCAATAGGACTTGCACACATCATACCACAGAAAGGGAGAATGGGACGTGCACACATCAAACCACAGAGAGAGAGAATGGGACCTGCACACATCATATATACAGAGAGGAAGAATAGGACCTGCACACACCATACCACAGAGAGGGAGAATTGGACTTGCACATATCATCCCACAGAGAAGTGAATAGGACCTGCACACATAATACCACAGAAAGGGAGAATGGGACGTGCACACATCATACCACAGAGAGGGAGAACTGGACCTGCACACACCACACTACAGAGAGAGAGAGAGTGAGAACGTGACCTGCACTCATCATATATACAGAGAGGGAGAATGGGACCTGCACACATCATACCACAGAGATGGAGAACTGGACCTGCACACACCATACCACAGAGAGGGAGAATTGGACTTGCACATATCATCCCACAGAGAAAGTGAATAGGACCTGCACACATAATACCACAGAGAGGGATAATGGGACCTGCACACATCATACACCAGAGAGAGAGAATAGGACCTGCACACATCATACCTGCACACATCATACCACAGAGAGAGAGAATGGGAGCTGCACACATCATACCACAGAGAGAGAGAATGGGACCTGCACACATTTTGCCACAGAGAGTGAGAATGGGACTTGCACACATCATACCACAGAGAGGGAGAATTGGACTTGCAAACATCATACCACAGAGAGAGAGAATGGGACCTGCGCACATCATACCACAGAGAGGGAGAAAGGGACCTGCACACATCATACCACAGAGAAAGTGAATGGGACCTACACACATCATACCACAGAGAAAGAGAATGGGACCTGCACACATCAAATTTACAGGGAGGGAGAATGGGACCTGCACACATCATACAACAGAGAGGGAGAATTGGACTTGCACATATCATCCCACAGAGAAAGGGAATAGGACCTGCACACATAATACCACAGAGAGGGAGAATGGGACGTGCACAAATCATAAAACAGAGAGGGTGAATTGGACCAGCACACATCATACCACAGAGAGAGAGAATAGGACCTGCACACGTCATACCATAGAGAGAGAGAAAGGGACCTGCACACATCATACCACAGAGAGAGAGAATGGGACCTGCACACATCATACCACAGAGAGAGAGAATGGGACCTTTACACACCACACTACAGAGAGGGAGAATGGGACCTGCACACATCATGCCACAGAGAGTGAGAATGGGACTTGCACACATCAAACCACAGAGAAAGTGAATAGAACTTGCACACATCATACCACAGATAGGGAGAATGGGACCTGCACACATCATACCACAGAGAGGGAGAACTGGAATTGCACACATCATACCACAGAGAAAGTGAATAGAACTTGCACACATCATACCACAGAGAGGGAGAATTTGACCTGCACACATCATACCACAGAGAAAGTGAATAGAACTGGCACACATCATACCTCAGAGAGGGAGAATGGGACCTGCACACATCATTGCACAGAGAGAGAGAATGGGACCTGCACACATCATACCACAGAGATAGAGAATGGGACATGCACACATCATACCACAGAGAGAAAGAAAGGGACCTGCAAACACCAAACTACAGAGAGGGTTAATGGGACCTACACACATCATACCACAGAGAGAGAGACTGTGAGAATGGGACCTGCACACACCACACTACAGAGAGAGAGAGAGAGAGAGTGAGAATGGGACCTGCACACATCATACCACAGAAATGGAGAACGGGACCTGCACACACCATACCACAGAGAGGGAGAATTGGACTTGCACATATCAACCCACAGTGAAAGTGAATAGGACTTGCACATATCGTACCACAGAGAGGGAGAATTGGACTTGCACACATCATACCACAGAGAGGGAGAATGGGACCTGCACACATCGTACCACAGAGAGGGAGAATGGGACCTTCACACATCATACCACAGAGAGAGAGAAAGGGACCTGCACACATCATACCACAGAGAGAGAGAATGGGACCTGCACACATCATACCACAGAGAGGGAGAATGGGACCTGCACACATCACACCACAGAGAGAGAGAATGGGACCTGCACACATCATACCACAGAGAGAGAGAAAGGGACCTGCAAACATCATACCACAGAGAGTTAGAATTGGACCTGCACACATCATACCACAGAGGGAGAAAGGGACCTGCACACATCATACCACAGAGAGAGAGAAAGGGACCTGCACACATCATACCACAGAGAGGGAGAATGGGACCTGCACACATCATACCACAGAGAGAGAGAAAGGGACCTGCACACATCATACCACAGAGAGAGAGAATGGGACCTGCACACATCATACCACAGAGAGAGAAAGGGACCTGCACACATCATACCACAGAGAGAGAGAATGGGACCTGCACACATCATACCACAGAGAGGGAGAAAGGGACCTGCACACATCATACCACAGAGAGAGAGAAAGGGACCTGCACACATCATACCACAGAGAGGGAGAATGGGACCTGCACACATCATACCACAGAGAGAGAGAAAGGGACCTGCACACATCATACCACAGAGAGAGAGAATGGGACCTGCACACATCATACCACAGAGAGTTAGAATTGGACCTGCACACATCATACCACAGAGAGAGAGAATGGGACAGGCACACATCATACCACAGAGAGGGAGAATGGGACCTGCACACATCATACCACAGAGAAAGTGAATAGGACCTGCACACATCATACCACAGAGAGTTAGAATTGGACCTGCACACATCATACCACAGAGAGGTAGAATGGGACCTGCACATCATACCACAGAGAGTGAATGGGACCTGCACACATCATACCAAAGAGGGGAGAATGGGACCTTTACACACCACACCACAGAGAAGGATAATGGGACCTGCACATCATACTACAGAGAGAGAGTGAGAATGGGACTTGCACACATACCACAGAGAGGGAGAACTTGAATTGCACACATCATACCACAGAAAGGGAGAATGGGACCTGCACACATCATACCACAGAGAAAGTGAATAGGACTTGCACACATCATACCACAGAAAGGGAGAATGGGACCTGCACACATCAAACCACAGAGAGAGAGAATGGGACGGGCACACATCATACCACAGAGAGGGAGAATGGGACCTGCACACATCATACCACAGAGAAAGTGAATAGGACTTGCACACATCATTCCACAGAAAGGGAGAATGGGACCTGCACACATCAAACCACAGAGAGAGAGAATGGGACCTGCACACATCATATATACAGAGAGGAAGAATAGGACCCGCACACATAATACCACAGAGAGGGAGAATGATACATGCACACATCATAAAACAGAGAGGGTGAATTGGACCAGCACACATCATACCACAGAGAGAGAGAATAGGACCTGCACACGTCATACCTGCACACATCATACCACAGAGAGAGAGAATGGGACCTGCACACATCATACCACAGAGAGGGAGGAATTCGACTTGCACATATCATCCCACAGAGAAGTAAATAGGACCTGCACACATAATACCACAGAAAGGGAGAATGGGACGTGCACACATCATACCACAGAGAGGGTGAATGGGACCTGCACACACCATACCACAGAGAGGGAGAATTTGACCTGCACACATCATACCACAGAGAGGGAGAATGGGACCTGCACACATCATACCACAGAGAAAGTCAATAGGACTTGCACACATCATACCACAGAAAGGGAGAATGGGACGTGCACACATCAAACCACAGAGAGAGAGAATGGGACCTGCACACATCATATATACAGAGAGGAAGAATAGGACCTGCACACACCATACCACAGAGAGGGAGAATTGGACTTGCACATATCATCCCACAGAGAAGTGAATAGGACCTGCACACATAATACCACAGAAAGGGAGAATGGGACGTGCACACATCATACCACAGAGAGGGAGAACTGGACCTGCACACACCACACTACAGAGAGAGAGAGAGTGAGAACGTGACCTGCACTCATCATATATACAGAGAGGGAGAATGGGACCTGCACACATCATACCACAGAGATGGAGAACTGGACCTGCACACACCATACCACAGAGAGGGAGAATTGGACTTGCACATATCATCCCACAGAGAAAGTGAATAGGACCTGCACACATAATACCACAGAGAGGGATAATGGGACCTGCACACATCATACACCAGAGAGAGAGAATAGGACCTGCACACATCATACCTGCACACATCATACCACAGAGAGAGAGAATGGGAGCTGCACACATCATACCACAGAGAGAGAGAATGGGACCTGCACACATTTTGCCACAGAGAGTGAGAATGGGACTTGCACACATCATACCACAGAGAGGAGAATTGGACTTGCAAACATCATACCACAGAGAGAGAGAATGGGACCTGCGCACATCATACCACAGAGAGGGAGAAAGGGACCTGCACACATCATACCACAGAGAAAGTGAATGGGACCTACACACATCATACCACAGAGAAAGAGAATGGGACCTGCACACATCAAATTTACAGGGAGGGAGAATGGGACCTGCACACATCATACAACAGAGAGGGAGAATTGGACTTGCACATATCATCCCACAGAGAAAGGGAATAGGACCTGCACACATAATACCACAGAGAGGGAGAATGGGACGTGCACAAATCATAAAACAGAGAGGGTGAATTGGACCAGCACACATCATACCACAGAGAGAGAGAATAGGACCTGCACACGTCATACCACAGAGAGGGAGAATGGGACCTGCACACATCATACCACAGAGAAAGTGAATAGGACTTGCACACATCATTCCACAGAAAGGGAGAATGGGACCTGCACACATCAAACCACAGAGAGAGAGAATGGGACCTGCACACATCATATATACAGAGAGGAAGAATAGGACCCGCACACATAATACCACAGAGAGGGAGAATGATACATGCACACATCATAAAACAGAGAGGGTGAATTGGACCAGCACACATCATACCACAGAGAGAGAGAATAGGACCTGCACACGTCATACCTGCACACATCATACCACAGAGAGAGAGAGAATGGGACCTGCACACATCATACCACAGAGAGGGAGAATTCGACTTGCACATATCATCCCACAGAGAAGTAAATAGGACCTGCACACATAATACCACAGAAAGGGAGAATGGGACGTGCACACATCATACCACAGAGAGGGTGAATGGGACCTGCACACATCATACCACAGAGAGAGAGAATGGGACGGGCACACATCATACCACAGAGAGGGAGAATGGGACCTGCACACATCATACCACAGAGAAAGTGAATAGGACCTGCACACATCATACCACAGAGAGTTAGAATTGGACCTGCACACATCATACCACAGAGAGGTAGAATGGGACCTGCACATCATACCACAGAGAGTGAATGGGACCTGCACACATCATACCAAAGAGGGGGAGAATGGGACCTTTACACACCACACCACAGAGAAGGATAATGGGACCTGCGCACATCATACTACAGAGAGAGTGAGAATGGGACTTGCACACATACCACAGAGAGGGAGAACTTGAATTGCACACATCATACCACAGAAAGGGAGAATGGGACCTGCACACATCATACCACAGAGAAAGTGAATAGGACTTGCACACATCATACCACAGAAAGGGAGAATGGGACCTGCACACATCAAACCACAGAGAGAGAGAATGGGACGGGCACACATCATACCACAGAGAGGGAGAATGGGACCTGCACACATCATACCACAGAGAAAGTGAATAGGACTTGCACACATCATTCCACAGAAAGGGAGAATGGGACCTGCACACATCAAACCACAGAGAGAGAGAATGGGACCTGCACACATCATATATACAGAGAGGAAGAATAGGACCCGCACACATAATACCACAGAGAGGGAGAATGATACATGCACACATCATAAAACAGAGAGGGTGAATTGGACCAGCACACATCATACCACAGAGAGAGAGAATAGGACCTGCACACGTCATACCTGCACACATCATACCACAGAGAGAGAGAGAATGGGACCTGCACACATCATACCACAGAGAGGGAGAATTCGACTTGCACATATCATCCCACAGAGAAGTAAATAGGACCTGCACACATAATACCACAGAAAGGGAGAATGGGACGTGCACACATCATACCACAGAGAGGGTGAATGGGACCTGCACACACCATACCACAGAGAGGGAGAATTTGACCTGCACACATCATACCACAGAGAGGGAGAATGGGACCTGCACACATCATACCACAGAGAAAGTCAATAGGACTTGCACACATCATACCACAGAAAGGGAGAATGGGACGTGCACACATCAAACCACAGAGAGAGAGAATGGGACCTGCACACATCATATATACAGAGAGGAAGAATAGGACCTGCACACACCATACCACAGAGAGGGAGAATTGGACTTGCACATATCATCCCACAGAGAAGTGAATAGGACCTGCACACATAATACCACAGAAAGGGAGAATGGGACGTGCACACATCATACCACAGAGAGGGAGAACTGGACCTGCACACACCACACTACAGAGAGAGAGAGTGAGAACGTGACCTGCACTCATCATATATACAGAGAGGGAGAATGGGACCTGCACACATCATACCACAGAGATGGAGAACTGGACCTGCACACACCATACCACAGAGAGGGAGAATTGGACTTGCACATATCATCCCACAGAGAAAGTGAATAGGACCTGCACACATAATACCACAGAGAGGGATAATGGGACCTGCACACATCATACACCAGAGAGAGAGAATAGGACCTGCACACATCATACCTGCACACATCATACCACAGAGAGAGAGAGAATGGGAGCTGCACACATCATACCACAGAGAGAGAGAATGGGACCTGCACACATTTTGCCACAGAGAGTGAGAATGGGACTTGCACACATCATACCACAGAGAGGGAGAATTGGACTTGCAAACATCATACCACAGAGAGAGAGAATGGGACCTGCGCACATCATACCAAAGAGAGGGAGAAAGGGACCTGCACACATCATACCACAGAGAAAGTGAATGGGACCTACACACATCATACCACAGAGAAAGAGAATGGGACCTGCACACATCAAATTTACAGGGAGGGAGAATGGGACCTGCACACATCATACAACAGAGAGGGAGAATTGGACTTGCACATATCATCCCACAGAGAAAGGGAATAGGACCTGCACACATAATACCACAGAGAGGGAGAATGGGACGTGCACAAATCATAAAACAGAGAGGGTGAATTGGACCAGCACACATCATACCACAGAGAGAGAGAATAGGACCTGCACACGTCATACCTGCACACATCATACCACAGAGAGAGAGAATGGGACCTGAGCACATCATACCACAGAGAAAGAGAATGGGACCTTTACACACCACACTACAGAGAGGGAGAATGGGACCTGCACACATCATGCCACAGAGAGTGAGAATGGGACTTGCACACATCATACCACAGAGAGTGAGAATTGGACTTGCACACATCATACCACAGAGAAAGTGAATAGAACTTGCACATATCATACCACAGAGAGTGAGAATTTGACCTGCACACATCATACCACAGAGAGAGAGAAAGGGACCTGCACACATAACACTACAAAGCGGCAGAATGGGACCTGCACACACCACACTATAGAGCGGGAGAATGGGACCTGCACACATCATACCACAGAGAAAGTGAATAGAACTTGCACACATCATACCACAGAGAGGGAGAATGGGACCTGCACATATCATACCACAGAGACTGAGAATGGGACCTGCACACATCATACCACAGAGAGAGAGAATGGGACGTGCACACATCATTGCACAGAGAGAGAGAATGGGACCTGCACAAATCATACCACAGAGAGGGAGAATGGGACCTGCAAACATCATACCACTGAGAGGGAGAATTGGACCTGCACACATCATACCACATTTAAAGTGAATAGAACTTGCACACATCATACCACAGAGAGGGAGAATGGGACCAGCACACATCATACCACAGATAGAGAGAATAGGACCTGCACACATCATACCACAGAGATAGAGAATGGGACCTGCACACATCATGCCACAGAGAGTGAGAATGGGACTTGCACACATCATACCACAGAGAGGGAGAATTGGACTTGCACACATCATACCACAGAGAAAGTGAATAGAACTTGCACACATCATAGCACAGATTGGGAGAATGGGACCAGCACACATCATACCAAAGAGAGAGAGAATGGGACCTGCACACATCATACCATAGAGAGGGAGAATGGGACCTGCACACATCATACCATAGAGAGAGAGAATGGGACCTGCACACATACCACAGAGAGTGAGAATGGGACCTACACATACCATACCACAGAGAGAGAGAGAGTGAGAATGGGACCTGCACACACCACACTACAGAGAGAGAGAGAGTGAGAATGGGACCTGCACACATCATATATACAGAGATGGAGAATTGGACTTGCACACATCATACCACAGAGAAAGTGAATAGGACTTGCGCACATCATACCACAGCTAGGGAGAATGGGACCTGCACACATCATACACCAGAGAGAGAGAATAGGACCTGCACACATCATACCTGCACACATCATACCACAGAGAGGGAGAAAGGGACCTGCACACATCATACCACAGAGAAAGTGAATGGGACCTGCACACATTATACCACAGAGAAAGAGAATGGGACCTGCAGACATCAAATTTACAGAGAGGGAGAAAGGGACCTGCACACATCATACCACAGAGAAAGTGAATGGGACCTGCACACATCATACCACAGAGAAAGAGAATGGGACCTGCACACATCAAATTTACAGAGAGGGAGAATGGGACCTGCACACATCATAACACAGAGAGGGAGAATTGGACTTGCACATATCATCCCACAGAGAGGGAGAATGGGACGTGCACATATCATCCCACAGAGAGGGAGAATGGGACGTGCACACATCATAAAACAGAGAGGGTGAATTGGACCAGCACACATCATACCACAGAGAGAAAGAATAGGATCTGCACACGTCATACCTGCACACATCATTGCACAGAGAGAGAGAGAATGGGACCTGAGCAAATCATACCACAGAGAGAGAGAATGGGACCTTTACACACCACACTACAGAGAGGGAGAATGGGACCTGCACACATCATGCCACAGAGAGTGAGAATGGGACTTGCACACATCACACCAAAGATAGGGAGAATGGGACCTGCGCACATCATACCACAGAGGGAGAATGGGACCTGCACACACCATACCACAAAGAGGGAGAATTGGACATGCACACATCACACTACAGAGAGAGAGAGAATTGGACTTTCACACATCATACCACAGAGATGGAGAATGGGACCTGCACAAACCATACCACAGAGAGGGAGAATTGGACTTGCACATATCATCCCACAGAGAATGTGAATAGGACCTGCACACATAATACCACAGAGAGGGAGAATGGGACGTGCACACATCCTAAAACAGAGAGGGTGAATTGGACCTGCACACATCATACCACAGAGAGAGAGAACAGGACCTGCACACATCATACCTGCACACATCATACCACAGAGAGAGAGAGAATGGTACCTGCACACATCATACCACAGAGATAGAGAATGGGACCTTTACACACCACACTACAGAGACGGAATATGGGACCTGCACACATCATGCCACAGAGAGTGAGAATGGGACTTGCACACATCATACCACAGATAGGGAGAATGGGACCTGCACACATCATACCACAGAGAGAGAGAATGGGACCTTTACACACCACACTACAGAGAGGGAATATGGGACCTGCACACATCATGCCACAGAGAGTGAGAATGGGACTTGCACACATCATACAACAGATAGGGAGAATGGGACCTGCACACATCATACCACAGAGAGAGAGAATGGGACCTGAGCACATCATACCACAGAGAGGGAGAATGTGAACTGCACACATATTACCACAGAGAGGGAGAATGGGACCTGCACACATCATACCACAGAGAGAGAGAAAGGGACCTGCACACATCATACCACAGAGAGAGAGAATGGGACCTGCACACACCATACCACAAAGATGGAGAATTGGACTTGCACACATCATACCAAAGAGAAAGTGAATAGAACTTTCACACATCATACTACAGAGAGGGAGAATGGGACCTGCACACATCATGCCACAGAGAGTGAGAATGGGACTTGCACACATCATACCACAGAGAGGGAGAATTGGACTTGCACACATCATACCACAGAGAAAGTGAATAGAACTTGCACACATCATACCACAGATAGGGAGAATGGGACCTGCACACATCAAACCAAAGAGAGAGAATGGGACCTGCAGAGAGGGAGAATTGGACCTGCACACATCATACACAGAGAGGGAGAATGGGACCTGCACACACCATAACACAGAGAGGGAGAATTGGACGTGCACACATCATACCACAACGAAAGTGAATAGAACTTGGACACATCATACCACAGATAGGGAGAATGGGACCTGCACACATCATACCACAGAGAGAGAGAAAGGGACCTGCGCACATCATACCACAGAGAGGGAGAATGGGACCTGCACACATCATACCACAGAGGCTTCACGGAAACATGGCTCACTCAGGACACGTTATCAGAGTCGGTACAGCCACCTGGTTTCTCCACGCATCGCGCCGACAGAAACAAACATCTCTCTGGTAAGAAGAAGGGCGGGGGTGTGTGTCTTATGATTAACGAGACGTGGTGTGATCATAACAACATACAGGAACTCAAGTCCTTTTGTTCACCTGACATAGAATTCCTTACAATCAAATGCAGACCGCATTATCTACCAAGAGAATTCTCTTCGATTATAATCACAGCCGTGTACATCCCCCTCAAGCTAATACATCGACGGCACTGAAAGAAATTCATCGGACTCTATGTAAACTGGAAACCACATATCCTGAGGCTGCATTTATTGTGGCTGGGGATTTTAATAAGGCTAATTTAAGAACAAGGCTCCCGAAATTTTACCAGCATATCGAATGTGCCACCGGGCTGGTAAAATCCTGGACCACTGTTATTCCAACTTCCGTGATGCATACAAGGCTATTCTCCGCCCTCCTTTCGCAAGTCTGACCATGACTCCATTTTGTTGCTCCCAGCCTACAAACAGAAACTAAAACAGGAAACGCCCGTTCTCAGGTCTGTTCAACGCTGGTCCGACCAATCTGATTCCATGCTGCAAGATTGCTTGAGCACGTGGACTGGGATATGTTCGGATAGCATCTGACAACAACATTGATGTATACGCTGATTCGGTGAGCGAGTTTATTAGCAAATGCATTGGTGATGTTGTACCCATAGCAAATATCAAAACCTTCCCGAACCAGAAACCATGGATTGATGGCAGCATTAGCGCCAAAACTGAAAGCGCGAACCACTGCTTTTAACCAGGTAAAGGCTACCGGAAACATGACTGAATACAAACAGTGCAGCTACTCCTCCGCAAGGCAATCAAACAAGCTAAGCGTCAATATAGAGACAAAGTAGAGTCACAATTCAATGGCTCAGACACAAGAGGAATGTGGCAGGGTCTACAGTCAATCACGGACTACAAAAAGAAAACCAGCCCGTCGCGGACCATGACGTCCTGCTCCCAGACAAACTAAACAACTTCTTTGCTCGCTGAGGACAATACAGTGCCACCGACACGGCCCGCTACCAAAACCTGCGGGCTCACCTTCACCGCAGCCAATGTGAGAAAAACATTTAAATGTGTTAACCCTCGCAAGGCTGCCGCCCAGATGGCATCCTGGCCGTGTCCTCAGAGCATGCAGAGACCAGCTGGCTGGTGTGTTTACGGACATATTCAATCAGTCCCTATCCCAGTCTGCTGTTCCCACATGCTTCAAGAGGGCCACCATTGTTCCTGTTCCCAAGAAAGCTAAGGTGACTGAGCTAAATGACTATCGCCCGTAGCACTCACTTCCGTCATCATGAAGTGCTTTGAGAGATTAGTCAAGGATCATATCACCTCCATCCTGCCAGACACCCTGGACCCACTCCAATTTGCTTACCGTCCCAATAGGTCCACAGACGACGCAATCGCAATCACACTGCATACTGCCCTAACCCATCTGGACAAGAGGAATACTTATGTAAGAATGCTGTTCATCGACTACAGCTCAGCATTTAACACCATAGTTCCCTCCAAGCTCGTCATTAAGCTCGAGACCCTGGGTCTCGACCCAGCCCTGTGCAACTGGGTCCTGGACTTCCTGACGGGCCGGTCCCAGGTGGTGAGGGTAGGAAACAACATCTCCACCCCGCTGATCCTCAACACTGGGGCCCCACAAGTGCGTTCTCAGCCCTCTCCTGTACTCCCTGTTTACCCATGACTGCGTGGCCAAGCACGCATCCAACTCAATCATCAAGTTTGCTGACGACACTACAGTGGTAGGCTTGATTACCAACAACGACGAGACGGCCTACAGAGAGGAGGTGAGGGCCCTCGGAGTGTGGTGTCAGGAAAATAACCTCTCACTCAATGTCAACAAAACAAAGGAGATGATCGTGGACTTCAGGAAACAGGAGAGGGAGCACCCCCCTATCCACATCGAGGGGACAGTAGTGGAGAAGGTGGAAAGTTTTAAGTTCCTCGGCGTACACATCACGGACAAACTGAATTGGTCCACCCACACAGACAGCGTGGTAAAGAAGGCGCAACAGCGCCTCTTCAACCTCAGGAGGCTGAAGAAATTTGGCTTGTCACCAAAATCACTCACAAACTTTTACAGATGCACAATCGAGAGCATCCTGTCGGGCTGTATCACCGCCTGGTACGGCAACTGCTCCGCCCACAACCGTAAGGCTCTCCAGAGGGTAGTGAGGACTGCACAACGCATCACCGGGTTAAACTACCTGCCCTCCAGGACACCTACACCACCCGATGTCACAGAAAGGCCAAAAAGATCATCAAGGACAACAACCACCCGAGCCACTGCCTGTTCACCCCGCTATCATCCAGAAGGCGAGGTCAGTACAGGTGCATCAAAGCTGGGACCGAGAGACTGAAAAACAGCTTCTACCTCAAGGCCATCAGACTGTTAAACAGCCATCACTAACATTGAGTGGCTGCTGCCAACATACTGACTTAAATCTCTAGCCACTTTATACATAGGAATTGGATGTAACAAATGTATCACTAGCCACTTTAAACAATTTTGTATATAATGTTTACGTATCCGACATACTCATATCAAATGTATACACTGTACTCTAAACCATCTACTGTATCTTGCCTATGCCGTTCGGTCATCGACCCAAATCTCTAGCCACTTTAATAATTATAATTGGATGAAATAATGTATCACTAGCCACTTTAAACAATGCCATTTATATAATGTTTACATATCCTACATTACTCATCTCATATATATGTGTATATACTGTACTCCATACCATCTACTGCATCTTGCCTATGCCGGTCAGCCATCGCTCATCCATATATTTATATGTACATACTCGTATTCATTCCTTTACTCTTGTGTGTATAAGGTAGTTGTTGTGAATTTGTTAGATTACTTGTTAGATACTACTGCATGGTCGGAACTAGAAGCACAAGCATTTCGCTACACTCGCATTAACATCTGCTAACCATGTGTATGTGACAAATAAAATTTGATTTGATTTGATTTGATTTTGAGAATGGGACCTGCACACATCCTACACAGAGAGGGAGAATGGGACCTGCTCACATCATACCACAGAGAGGGAGAATTGGACTTGCACACATCATACCACAAAGAAAGTGAATAGGACTTGCACATGTAATACCACAGAGAGGGAGAATGGGACCTGCACACATCATGCCACAGAGAGGGTGAATGGGACCTGCACACATCATACCACAGGGAGAGAGAATGGGACCTGCACACATCATGCCACAGAGAGGGTGAATGGGAGCTGCACATATCATACCACAGAGAGAGAATGGGACCTGCACACATCAAACCACAGAGAGAGAGAACGGGACCTACACACATCAAACCACAGACAGAGAGAATTGGACCTGCAAACATCATACCACAGAGAGGGAGAATGGGACATGCACATCATACCACAGAGAGTGAATGGGACCTGTACACATCATACCACAGAGGGGGGGAGTGGGACCTTTAAACACCACACAACAGAGAGGAAGAATGGGACCTGCACACATCATACCACAGAGAGTGAGAATGGGACCTACACACATCATACCACAGAGAGAGAGTGAGAATAGGACTTGCACACATCATACCACAGAGAGGGAGAATTGGACTTGCACACCTCATACCACAGAGAAAGTGAATAGGACTTGCACACATCATACAACAGAGAGAGAAAATGGGACCTGCACACATCATACCACAGGGAGAGAGAATGGGACCTGCACACATCATACCACAGAGAGAGAGAGAATGGGACCTGCACACATCAAACCAAAGAGAGAGAGAATGGGACCTGCACACATCAAACCACAGAGAGAGCGAGATGGTACCTGCACACATCATACCACAAAGAAAGTGAATAGGACCTGCACACACCATACCACAGAGAGGGAGAATGGGACCTGCACATATCATACCACAAAGAGGGAGAATGGGACCTGCACATCATACCACAGAGAGTGAGAATGGGACCTACACACATCATACCACAGACAGAGAGTGAGAATGGGACTTGCACACATCATACCACAGAGGGGGAGAGTGGGACCTTTACACACCACACTACAGAGAGGGAGATTGGTACCTGCACATATCATGCCACAGAGAGGGTGAATGGGACCTGCACACATCATACCACAGAGAGTGAATTGGACCTGCACACACCATAACATCAGAATGGGAGAGTGGGACCTTTACACACCACACTACAGAGAGGGAGATTGGTACCTTCACATATCATGCCACAGAGAGGGTGAATGGGACCTGCACACATCATACCACAAAGAGAGAGAATGGGACCTGCACACATCATGCCACAGTGAGACAAAATGGGACCTGCACACATCATACCACAGGGAGAGAGAATGGGACCTGCACACATCATACCATCAGAGAGAGAGAGAATGGGACCTGCACACATCGTACCACAGAGAGAGAGAGAATGGAACCTGCACACATCACGCCACAGAGAGGGTGAATGGGACCTGCACACATCATACCACAGGGAGAGAGAATGGGACCTGCACACATCATGCCACAGAGAGGGTGAATGGGACCTGCACACATGATACCACAGAGAGAGAAAATGGGACCTGCACACATCATACTACAGGGAGAGAGAATGGGACCTGCACACATCATACCACAGAGAGAGAGAGAATGTGACCTTCACACATCATACCACAGAGAGAGAGAATGGGTCCTACACACATCATACCACAGAGAGGGAGAATGGGACCTGCAGACACCACACTACAGAGAGTGAGAATGGGACATACACACATCACACCACAGATAGGGAGAATGGGACCTGCACACACCACACTACAGAGAGGGAGAATAGGACCTGCACACACCACACTACAGAGAGGGAGAATGGGACCTAAAAACATCATACCAGAGAGAGTGAGAATGGGACCTACACACATCATTCCACAGAGAGAGAAAGAGTGAGAATGGGACCTGCACACACCACACTACAGAGAGAGAGAGAGACAGAGAGAGAGAGAATGGGACCTGCACACACCACACCACAGAGAGAGAGAGACAGAGAGAGAGAGGGAGAATGGGACCTGCACACATCATACCACAGGGGGAGAATGGGAGCTGCACACATCATACCACAGAGAGTTAGAATTGGACCTGCACATATCATACCACAGAGAGGGAGAATGGGACCTGCACACATGATACCACAGAGAGAGAAAATGGGACCTGCACACATCATACTACAGGGAGAGAGAATGGGACCTGCACACATCATACCACAGAGAGAGAGAGAGAGAGTGAGAATGGGACCTGCACACACCACACTACAGAGAGAGAGAGAGAGTGAGAATGGGACCTGCACACACCACACCACAGAGAGAGAGAGAGAGTGAGAGTGAGAATGGGACATGCACACACCACACTACAGAGAGAGAGAGAGACAGAGATAGAGTGTGAGAATGGGACCTGCACACATCATACCACAGAGGGAGAATGGGAGCTGCACACATCATACCTTAGAGGGAGAATTGGACCTGCACACATCATACCACAGACAGAGAGAATGGGACCTGCACACAGCACACCACAAAGAGGGAGAATTGGACTTGCACACATCATACAACAGAGAAAGTGAATAGGACTTACACACATCATACCACAGAAAGGGAGAATGGGACCTGCACACATCATGCCACAGAGAGGGTGAATGGGACCTGCACACATCATACCACAGAGAGAGACAATGGAACCTGCACACATAATACTACAGGGAGAGAGAATGGTACCTGCACACATCATACCACAGAGAGAGAGAGAATGGGACCTGCACACATCATACAACAGAGAGAGAGAGAATGGGACCTGCACACATCATACCACAAAGAAAGTGAATAGGACTTGCAAATATCATACCAAAGAGAGGGAGAATGGGACCTGCACACGTCGTACCACAGAGAGGGTTGAATGGGACCTAAACCACTCATACCACAGAGAGAGAGAATGGGACCTGCACACATCAAACCACAGACAGAGAGAATGGGACCTGCACACATCATACCACAAAGAAAGTGAATAGGACTTGCACATATCGTACCAAAGAGAGGGAGAATGGGACCTGCACACGTCGTACCACAGAGAGGGTTGAATGGGACCTGCACACCTCATACCACAGAGAGAGAGAATGGAACCTTTACACATCATACCACAGAGAGGGTGAATGGGACCTGAATATCATACCACAGAGAGTGAATGGGACCTGCACACACTATACCACAGAGGGGGAGAGTGGGACCTTTACACACCACACTACAGAGAGGGAGATTAGGACCTGCACACGTAATACCACAGAGAGTGAGAAATGGAGTTGCACACATCATACCACAGAGAGGGAGAATGGGACCTGCACACATCATACCACAGAGAGGGAGAATGGGACCTGCACACATCATGCCACAGAGAGGGTGAATGGGACCTGCACACATCATACCACAAAGAGAGAATGGGACCTGCACACATCATGCCACAGAGAGAGAAAATGGGACCTGCACACATCATACCACAGGGAGAGAGAATGGGACCTGCAAAAATACCACAGAGAGGGAGAATTGTACTTACACATATCATACCACAGAGAGAGAGAAAATGGGACCTGCACACATCGTACCACAGAGAGAGAGAGAATGGGACCTGCACACATCACGCCACAGAGAGGGTGAATGGGACCTGCACACATCATACCACAGGGAGAGAGAATGGGACCTGCACACATCATGCCACAGAGAGAGAGAGAATGTGACCTTCACACATCATACCACAGAGAGAGAGAATGGGTCCTACACACATCATACTACAGAGAGTGAGAATGGGACATACACACATCATACCACAGATAGGGAGAATGCGACCTGCACACACCACACTACAGAAAGGGAGAATGTGACCTGGACACACCACACTACAGAGAGGGAGAATGGGACCTAAAAACATCATACCACAGAGAGTGAGAATTGGACCTACACACATCATACCACAGAGAGAGAAAGAGTGAGAATGGGACCTGCACACACCACACTACAGAGAGAGAGAGAGAGTCAGAATGGGACCTGCACACACCACACCACAGAGAGAGAGAGAGAGTGAGAGTGAGAATGGGACATGCACACACCACACTACAGAGAGAGAGAGAGACAGAGAGAGAGAGTGAGAATGGGACCTGCACACATCATACCACAGAGGGAGAATGGGAGCTTCACACATCATACCTTAGAGGGAGAATTGGACCTGCACACATCATACCACAGACAGAGAGAATGGGACCTGCACACAGCACACAACAGAGAGGGAGAATGGGACCGGCACACACCATACCACAAAGAGGAAGACTTGGACTTGCACACATCATACCACAGAGAGAGAAAGAGTGAGAATGGGACCTGCACACACCACACTACAGAGAGAGAGAGAGAGTGAGAATGGGACCTGCACACACCACACCACAGAGAGAGAGAGAGAGTGAGAGTGAGAATGGGACATGCACACACCACACTACAGAGAGAGAGAGAGACAGAGAGAGAGAGTGAGAATGTGACCTGCACACATCATACCACAGAGGGAGAATGGGAGCTTCACACATCATACCTTAGAGGGAGAATTGGACCTGCACACATCATACCACAGCCAGAGAGAATGGGACCTGCACAGAGCACACAACAGAGAGGGAGAATGGGACCGGCACACACCATACCACAAAGAGGAAGAATTGGACTTGCACACATCATACCACAGAGAAAGTGAATAGGACTTACACACATCATACCACAGAAAGGGAGAATGGGACCTGCACACATCATGCCACAGAGAAGTTGAATGGGACCTGCACACATCATACCACAGAGAGAGAGAGAATGGGACCTGCACACATCATGCCACAGAGATGGTGAATGGGACCTGCACACATCATACCACAGGAGAGAGAGAATGGGACCTGCACACATCATGCCACAGAGAGGGTGAATGGGATCTGCACACATCATACCACAGAGAGAGAAAATGGAACCTGCACACATCATACTACAGGGAGAGAGAATGGGACCTGCACACATCATACCACAAAGAGAGAGAATGGGACTTGCACACATCAAACCACAGAGAGAGAGAATGGGACCTGCACACATCATACCACAGAGAGGGAGAGAATGGGACCTGCACACATCATACCACAGAGAGAGAGAGAATGGGACCTGCACAGAGCACACAACAGAGAGGGAGAATGGGACCGGCACACACCATACCACAAAGAGGAAGAATTGGACTTGCACACATCATACCACAGAGAGAGAAGAGAGAAAGAGTGAGAATGGGACCTGCACACACCACACTACAGAGAGAGAGAGAGAGTGAGAATGGGACCTGCACACACCACACCACAGAGAGAGAGAGAGTGAGAGTGAGAATGGGACATGCACACACCACACTACAGAGAGAGAGAGAGACAGAGAGAGAGAGAGTGAGAATGGGACCTGCACACATCATACCACAGAGGGAGAATTGGACCTGCACACATCATACCACAGCCAGAGAGAATGGGACCTGCACAGAGCACACAACAGAGAGGGAGAATGGGACCGGCACACACCATACCACAAAGAGGAAGAATTGGACTTGCACACATCATACCACAGAGAAAGTGAATAGGACTTACACACATCATACCACAGAAAGGGAGAATGGGACCTGCACACATCATGCCACAGAGAAGTTGAATGGGACCTGCACACATCATACCACAGAGAGAGAGAGAATGGGACCTGCACACATCATACCACCGAGAGAGAGAATGGGACCTGCACACATCATACCACAGAGAGGGAGAATGGGACCTGCACACATCATACCACAGAGAAAGTGAATAGGACTTGCACACATCATACCACAGAAAGGGAGAATGGGACCTGCACACATCATACCACAGAGAGGGAGAATTGGACTTGCACACATCACATCATACCACAGAGAAGGAGAATGGGACCTGCACACATCATACCACAGAGAGAGAGAATGGGACCTGCACACACCGTACCACAGATAGGGTTGAATGGGACCTGCACACTGAGAGGGAGAATGGGACCTGTACACACCACACCACAGAGAGGGAGAATGGGACCTGCAAACATCATACCACAGAGAGTGAGAATGGGACCTACACACATCATACCACAGAGAGAGAGTGAGAATGGGACCTGCACACACCACACTACAGAGAGAGAGAGAGTGAGAATGGGACCTGCACACACCACACCACAGAGAGAGAGAGAGTGAGAGTGAGAATGGGACCTGCACACATCACACCTCAGAGAGAGAGAGAGACAGAGAGAGAGAGTGAGAATGGGACCTGCACACATCAGACCACAGAGGGAGAATGGGAGCTGCACACAATACACCTTAGAGAGAGAGAGAATGGGACCTTCACACATCATACCACAGAGAGAGAGAATGGGTCCTACACACATCATACTACAGAGAGTGAGAATGGGACATACACACATCATACCACAGATAGGGAGAATGCGACCTGCACACACCACACTACAGAGAGGGAGAATGGGACCTGCACACACCACACTACAGAGAGGGAGAATGGGACCTAAAAACATCATACCACAGAGAGTGAGAATGGGACCTACACACATCATACCACAGAGAGAGAAAGAGTGAGAATGGGACCTGCACACACCAAACTACAGAGAGAGAGAGAGTGAGAATGGGACCTGCACACACCACACCACAGAGAGGGAGAATGGGACCGGCACACACCATACCACAAAGAGGGAGAATTGGACTTGCACACATCATACCACAGAGAAAGTGAATAGGACTTACACACATCATACCACAGAAAGGGAGAATGGGATCTGCACACATCATGCCACAGAGAGGTTGAATGGGACCTGCACACATCATACCACAGAGAGGGAGAGAATGGGACCTGCACACATCATGCCACAGAGATGGTGAATGGGACCTGCACACATCATACCACAGAGAGAGAAAATGGAACCTGCACACATCATACTACAGGGAGAGAGAATGGGACCTGCACACATCATACCACAAAGCGAGAGAATGGGACCTGCACACATCAAACCACAGAGAGAGAGAATGGGACCTGAACACATCATACCACAGAGAGGGAGAGTGGGACCTTTACACACCCCACTACAGAGAGGGAGAATGGGACCTGCACACATCATACCACCGAGAGAGAGAATGGGACCTGCACACATCATACCACAGAGAGGGAGAATGGGACCTGCACACATCATACCACAGAGAGAGAGAATGGGACCTGCACACATCATACACAGAGAGGGAGAATGGGACCTGCACACACCAAAACACAGAGAGGGAGAATGGGACCTGCACACGTCATACCACAGAGAGTTAGAATTGGACCTGCACACATCATACCACAGAGAGGGAGAATGGGACCTTTACACACCCCACTACAGAGAGGGAGAATGGGACCTGCACACATCATACCACAGAGAGTGAGAATGGGACCTACACACATCATACCACAGAGAGAGAGTGAGAATGGGACTTGCACACATCATACCACAGAGAGGGAGAATTGGACTTGCACAAATCATACCACAGAGAAAGTGAATAGAACTTGCACACATCATACCACAGAGAGGGAGAATGGGACCTGCACACATCATACCACAGAGAAAGTGAATAGGACTTGCACACATCATACCACAGAAAGGGAGAATGGGACCTGCACACATCATACCACAGAGAGGGAGAATTGGACTTGCACACATCACATCATACCACAGAGAAGGAGAATGGGACCTGCACACATCATACCACAGAGAGAGAGAATGGGACCTGCACACACCGTACCACAGAGAGGGTTGAATGGGACCTGCACACTGAGAGGGAGAATGGGACCTGTACACACCACACCACAGAGAGGGAGAATGGGACCTCCAAACATCATACCACAGAGAGTGAGAATGGGACCTACACACATCATACCACAGAGAGAGAGAGAGGGAGAATGGGACCTGCACACACCACACTACAGAGAGAGAGAGTGAGAATGGGACCTGCACACACCACACCACAGAGAGAGAGAGAGACAGAGAGAGAGAGTGAGAATGGGACCTGCACACATCAGACCACAGAGGGAGAATGGGAGCTGCACACAATATACCTTAGAGAGAGAGAGAATGGGACCTTCACACATCATACCACAGAGAGAGAGAATGGGTCCTACACACATTATACTACAGAGAGTGAGAATGGGACATACACACATCATACCACAGATAGGGAGAATGCGACCTGCACACACCACACTACAGAGAGGGAGAATGGGACCTGCACACACCACACTACAGAGAGGGAGAATGGGACCTAAAAACATCATACCACAGAGAGTGAGAATGGGACCTACACACATCATACCACAGAGAGAGAAAGAGTGAGAATGGGACCTGCACACACCACACTACAGAGAGAGAGAGAGAGTGAGAATGGGACCTGCACACACCAAACTACAGAGAGAGAGAGAGAGTGAGAATGGGACCTGCACACACCACACCACAGAGAGAGAGAGAGTGAGAGTGAGAATGGGACATGCACACACCACACTACAGAGAGAGAGAGAGACAGAGAGAGAGAGTGAGAATGGGACCTGCACACATCATACCACAGAGGGAGAATTGGAGCTGCACACATCATACCTTAGAGGGAGAATTGGACCTGCACACATCATACCACAGACAGAGAGAATGGGACCTGCACACAGCACACCACAGAGAGGGAGAATGGGACCGGCACACACCATACCACAAAGAGGAAGAATTGGACTTGCACACATCATGCCACAGAGAAAGTGAATAGAACTTGCACACATCATACCACAGAGAGGGAGAATGGGACCTGCACATATCATACCACAGAGAAAGTGAATAGGACTTGCACACATCCTACCACAGAAAGGGAGAATGGGACCTGCACACATCATACCACAGAGAGGGAGAATTGGACTTGCACACATCACATCATACCACAGAGAAGGAGAATGGGACCTGCACACATCATACCACAGAGAGAGAGAATGGGACCTGCACACACTGTACCACAGAGAGGGTTGAATGGGACCTGCACACTGAGAGGGAGAATGCGACCTGTACACACCACACTACAGAGAGGGAGAATGGGACCTGCACACATCATACCACAGAGAGTGAGAATGGGACCTGCACACATCATACCACAGAGGGAGAATGGGAGCTGCACACATCATACCTTAGAGGGAGAATTGGACCTGCACACATCATACCACAGACAGAGAGAATGGGACCTGCACACAGCACACCACAGAGAGGGAGAATGGGACCGGCACACACCATACCACAAAGAGGGAGAATTGGACTTGCACACATCATACCACAGAGAAAGTGAATAGAACTTGCACACATCATACCACAGAGAGGGAGAATGGGACCTGCACACATCATACCACAGAGAAAGTGAATAGGACTTGCACACATCATACCACAGAGAGGGAGAATTGGACTTGCACACATCATGCCACAGAGATGGTGAATGGGACCTGCACACATCATACCACAGGAGAGAGAGAATGGGACCTGCACACATCATGCCACAGAGAGGGTGAATAGGATCTGCACACATCATACCACAGAGAGAGAAAATGGAACCTGCACACATCATACTACAGGGAGAGAGA
This sequence comes from Brachymystax lenok tsinlingensis, assembly GCA_030435695.1. Lineage (NCBI taxonomy): Eukaryota > Metazoa > Chordata > Actinopteri > Salmoniformes > Salmonidae > Brachymystax > Brachymystax lenok. The sequence goes on from CM059790.1 coordinate 31,128,654, forward strand.
ATGGGACCTGCACACATCATACCACAAAGAGAGAGAATGGGACCTGCACACATCAAACCACAGAGAGAGAGAATGGGACCTGCACACATCATACCACAGAGAGAGAGAGAATGGGACCTGCACACATCATACCACACAGAGAGAGAAAATGGGACCTTCACACATCATACCACAGAGAGAGAGAATGGGACCTGCACACATCAAACCACAGAGAGAGAGAATGGGTACCTGCACACATCAAACCACAAACAGAGAGAATGGGACCTGCACACATCATACCACAAAGAAAGTGAATAGGACTTGCACATATCATACCAAAGAGAGGGAGAATGGGACCTGCACACGTCATACCACAGAGAGGGTTGAATGGAACCTGCACACATCATACCACAGAGAGGGTGAATGGGACCTGCACACATAATACCACTGAGAGGGAGAATGGGACCTGCACACACCACACTACAGAGAGTGAGAATGGGACCTACACACATCATACCACAGAGAGGGAGAATGGGACCTGCACACACCACAGTACAGAGAAGGAGAATGGAACCTGCACACACCACACTACAGAGAGGGAGAATGGGACCTGCAAACATCATACCACAGTGAGTGAGAATGGGACCTACACACATCATACCACAGAGAGAGTGAGAGTGAGAATGGGACATGCACACACCACACTACAGAGAGAGAGAGAGACAGAGAGAGAGAGTGAGAATGGGACCTGCACACATCATACCACAGAGGGAGAATGGGAGCTGCACACATCATACCTTAGAGGGAGAATTGGACCTGCACACATCATACCACAGACAGAGAGAATGGGACCTGCACACAGCACACCACAGAGAGGGAGAATGGGACCGGCACACACCGTACCACAAAGAGGGAGAATTGGACTTGCACACATCATACTACAGAGAAAGTGAATAGAACTTGCACACATCATACCACAGAGAGGGAGAATGGGACCTGCACACATCATACCACAGAGAAAGTGAATAGGACTTGCACACATCATACCACAGAGAGGGAGAATTGGACTTGCACACATCACATCATACCACAGAGAAGGAGAATGGGACCTGCATACATCATACCACAGAGAGAGAGAATGGGACCTGCACACACCGTACCACAGAGAGGGTTGAATGGGACCTGCACACTGAGAGGGAGAATGGGACCTGTACACACCACACTACAGAGAGGGAGAATGGGACCTGCAAACATCATACCACAGAGAGTGAGAATGGGACCTACACACATCATACCACAGAGAGAGAGAGAGTGAGAATGGGACCTGCACACACCACACTACAGAGAGAGAGAGAGTGAGAATGGGACCTGCACACACCACACCACAGAGAGAGAGAGAGACAGAGAGACTTGCACACATCATACCACAGAGAGGGAGAATGGGACGTGCACAAATCATAAAACAGAGAGGGTGAATTGGACCAGCACACATCATACCACAGAGAGAGAGAATAGGACCTGCACACGTCATACCTGCACACATCATACCACAGAGAGAGAGAATGGGACCTGAGCACATCATACCACAGAGAAAGAGAATGGGACCTTTACACACCACACTACAGAGAGGGAGAATGGGACCTGCACACATCATGCCACAGAGAGTGAGAATGGGACTTGCACACATCATACCACAGAGAGTGAGAATGGGACTTGCACACATCATACCACAGAAAGTGAATAGAACTTGCACATATCATACCACAGAGAGTGAGAATTTGACCTGCACACATCATACCACAGAGAGAGAAAGGGACCTGCACACATAACACTACAAAGCGGCAGAATGGGACCTGCACACACCACACTATAGAGAGGGAGAATGGGACCTGCACACATCATACCACAGAGAAAGTGAATAGAACTTGCACACATCATACCACAGAGAGGGAGAATGGGACCTGCACATATCATACCACAGAGACTGAGAATGGGACCTGCACACATCATACCACAGAGAGAGAGAATGGGACGTGCACACATCATTGCACAGAGAGAGAGAATGGGACCTGCACAAATCATACCACAGAGAGGGAGAATGGGACCTGCAAACATCATACCACTGAGAGGGAGAATTGGACCTGCACACATCATACCACATTTAAAGTGAATAGAACTTGCACACATCATACCACAGAGAGGGAGAATGGGACCAGCACACATCATACCACAGATAGAGAGAATAGGACCTGCACACATCATACCACAGAGATAGAGAATGGGACCTGCACACATCATGCCACAGAGAGTGAGAATGGGACTTGCACACATCATACCACAGAGAGGGAGAATTGGACTTGCACACATCATACCACAGAGAAAGTGAATAGAACTTGCACACATCATAGCACAGATTGGGAGAATGGGACCAGCACACATCATACCAAAGAGAGAGAGAATGGGACCTGCACACATCATACCATAGAGAGGGAGAATGGGACCTGCACACATCATACCATAGAGAGAGAGAATGGGACCTGCACACATACCACAGAGAGTGAGAATGGGACCTACACATACCATACCACAGAGAGAGAGTGAGAATGGGACCTGCACACACCACACTACAGAGAGAGAGAGAGTGAGAATGGGACCTGCACACATCATATATACAGAGATGGAGAATTGGACTTGCACACATCATACCACAGAGAAAGTGAATAGGACTTGCGCACATCATACCACAGCTAGGGAGAATGGGACCTGCACACATCATACACCAGAGAGAGAGAATAGGACCTGCACACATCATACCTGCACACATCATACCACAGAGAGGGAGAAAGGGACCTGCACACATCATACCACAGAGAAAGTGAATGGGACCTGCACACATTATACCACAGAGAAAGAGAATGGGACCTGCAGACATCAAATTTACAGAGAGGGAGAAAGGGACCTGCACACATCATACCACAGAGAAAGTGAATGGGACCTGCACACATCATACCACAGAGAAAGAGAATGGGACCTGCACACATCAAATTTACAGAGAGGGAGAATGGGACCTGCACACATCATAACACAGAGAGGGAGAATGGGACTTGCACATATCATCCCACAGAGAGGAGAATGGGACGTGCACATATCATCCCACAGAGAGGGAGAATGGGACCTGCACACATCATAAAACAGAGAGGGTGAATTGGACCAGCACACATCATACCACAGAGAGAAAGAATAGGATCTGCACACGTCATACCTGCACACATCATTGCACAGAGAGAGAGAGAATGGGACCTGAGCAAATCATACCACAGAGAGAGAGAATGGGACCTTTACACACCACACTACAGAGAGGAGAATGGGACCTGCACACATCATGCCACAGAGAGTGAGAATGGGACTTGCACACATCACACCAAAGATAGGGAGAATGGGACCTGCACATCATACCACAGAGGGAGAATGGGACCTGCACACACCATACCACAAAGAGGGAGAATTGGACATGCACACATCACACTACAGAGAGAGAGAGAATGGGACTTTCACACATCATACCACAGAGATGGAGAATGGGACCTGCACAAACCATACCACAGAGAGGAGAATTGACTTGCACATATCATCCCACAGAGAATGTGAATAGGACCTGCACACATAATACCACAGAGAGGGAGAATGGGACGTGCACACATCCTAAAACAGAGAGGGTGAATTGGACCTGCACACATCATACCACAGAGAGAGAGAATGGGACCTGCACACATCATGCCACAGAGAGGGTGAATAGGATCTGCACACATCATACCACAGAGAGAGAAAATGGAACCTGCACACATCATACTACAGGGAGAGAGAATGGGACCTGCACACATCATACCACAAAGAGAGAGAATGGGACCTGCACACATCAAACCACAGAGAGAGAGAATGGGACCTGCACACATCATACCACAGAGAGGGAGAGAATGGGACCTGCACACATCATACCACACAGAGAGAGAGAATGGGACCTTCACACATCATACCACAGAGAGAGAGAGAATGGGACCTGCACACATCAAACCACAGAGAGAGAGAATGGTACCTACACACATCAAACCACAAACAGAGAGAATGGGACCTGCACACATCATACCACAAAGAAAGTGAATAGGACTTGCACATATCATACCAAAGAGAGGGAGAATGGGACCTGCACACGTCGTACCACAGAGAGGGTTGAATGGAACCTGCACACATCATACCACAGAGAGGGTGAATGGGACCTGCACACATAATACCACTGAGAGGGAGAATGGGACCTGCACACACCACACTACAGAGAGTGAGAATGGGACCTACACAATCATACCACAGAGAGGGAGAATGGGACCTGCACACACCACAGTACAGAGAAGGAGAATGGAACCTGCACACACCACACTACAGAGAGGGAGAATGGGACCTGCAAACATCATACCACAGAGAGTGAGAATGGGACCTGCACACATCATACCACAGAGAGAGTGAGAGTGAGAATGGGACATGCACACACCACACTACAGAGAGAGAGAGACAGAGAGAGCGTGAGAATGGGACCTGCACACATCATACCACAGAGGGAGAATGGGAGCTGCACACATCATACCTTAGAGGGAGAATTGGACCTGCACACATCATACCACAGACAGAGAGAATGGGACCTGCACACATCATACCACAGAGAGGGAGAATGGGACCTGCACACACCATACCACAAAGAGGGAGAATTGGACCAGCACACATCATACCACAGAGAAAGTCAATAGGACTTGCACACATCATACCACAGAGAGGGAGAATGGGACCTGCACACATCATACCACAGAGAGAGTGAATGGGACCTGCACACATCATACCACAGAGAGAGAGAATGGGACCTGCACACATCACATCATACCACAGAGAAGGAGAATGGGACCTGCACACATCATACCACAGAGAGAGAGAATGGGACCTGCACACACTCATACCACAGAGAGGGTTGAATGGGACCTGCACACATCATACCACAGAGAGAGAGAATGGGACCTGTACACACCACACTACAGAGAGGGAGAATGGGACCTGCAAACATCATACCACAGAGAGTGAGAATGGGACCTACACACATCATACCACAGAGAGAGAGAGAGTGAGAATGGGACCTGCACACACCACACTACAGAGAGAGAGAGAGTGAGAATGGGACCTGCACACACCACACCACAGAGAGAGAGAGAGACAGAGAGAGAGAGTGAGAATGGGACCTGCACACATCAGACCACAGAGGGAGAATGGGAGCTGCACACATCATACCACAGAGAGAGAGAGAATGGGACCTTCACACATCATACCACAGAGAGAGAGAATGGGTCCTACACACATCATACTACAGAGAGTGAGAATGGGACATACACACATCATACCACAGATAGGGAGAATACGACCTGCACACACCACACTACAGAGAGGGAGAATGGGACCTGCACACACCACACTACAGAGAGGGAGAATGGGACCTGCAAACATCATACCACAGAGAGTGAGAATGGGACCTACACACATCATACCACAGAGAGAGAAAGAGTGAAAATAGGACCTGCACACACCACACTACAGAGAGAGAGAGAGAGAGTGAGAATGGGACCTGCACACACCACACCACAGAGAGAGAGAGAGAGTGAGAGTGAGAATGGGACATGCACACAACACACTACAGAGAGAGAGAGAGAGAGAGACAGAGAGAGAGAGTGAGAATGGGACCTGCACACATCATACCACAGAGGGAGAATGGGAGCTGCACACATCATACCTTAGAGGGAGAATTGGACCTGCACACATCATACCACAGACAGAGAGAATGGCACCTGCACACAGCACACCACAGAGAGGGAGAATGGGACCGGCACACACCATACCACAAAGAGGGAGAATTGGACTTGCACACATCATACCACAGAGAAAGTGAATAGGACTTACACACATCATACCACAGAAAGGGAGAATGGGACCTGCACACATCATGCCACAGAGAGGGTGAATGGGACCTGCACACATCATACCACAGAGAGGGAGAGAATGGGACCTGCACACATCATACCACAGAGAGAGAGAGAATGGGACCTTCACACATCATACCACAGAGAGAGAGAGAATGGGACCTGCACACATCAAACCACAGAGAGAGAGAATGGGACCTACACACATCAAACCACAAACAGAGAGAATGGGACCTGCACACATCATACCACAAAGAAAGTGAATAGGACTTGCACATATCATACCAAAGAGAGGGAGAATGGGACCTGCACACGTCGTACCACAGAGAGGGTTGAATGTAACCTGCACACATCATACCACAGAGAGGGTGAATGGGACCTGCACACATAATACCACTGAGAGGGAGAATGGGACCTGCACACACCACACTACAGAGAGTGAGAATGGGACCGGCACACATCATACCACAGAGAGAGAGAGAATGGGACCTGCACACATCATGCCACAGAGATGGTGAATGGGACCTGCACACATCATACCACAGGAGAGAGAGAATGGGACCTGCACACATCATGCCACAGAGGGTGAATGGGATCTGCACACATCATACCACAGAGAGAAAATGGAACCTGCACACATCATACTACAGGGAGAGAGAATGGGACCTGCACACATCATACCACAAAGAGAGAGAATGGGACCTGCACACATCAAACCACAGAGAGAGAGAATGGGACCGGCACACATCATACCACAGAGAGTGAGAATGGGACCTACACACATCATACCACAGAGAGAGAGAGAGTGAGAACGGGACCTGCACACACCACACTACAGAGAGAGAGAGAGAGTGAGAATGGGACCTGCACACACCACACCACAGAGAGAGAGAGAGAGTGAGAGTGAGAATGGGACATGCACACACCACACTACAGAGAGAGAGAGAGACAGAGAGAGAGAGTGTGAGAATGGGACCTGCACACAAAATACCACAGAGGGAGAATGGGAGCTGCACACATCATACCTTAGAGGGAGAATTGGACCTGCACACATCATACCACAGACAGAGAGAATGGGACCTGCACACAGCACACAACAGAGAGGGAGAATGGGACCGGCACACACCATACCACAAAGAGGGAGAATTGGACTTGCACACATCATACCACAGAGAAAGTGAATAGGACTTACACACATCATACCACAGAATGGGAGAATGGGACCTGCACACATCATGCCACAGAGAGGGTGAATGGGACCTGCACACATCATACCACAGAGAGAGAAAATGGAACCTGCACACATTATACCACAGATAGAGAGAGAATGGGACCTTCACACATCATACCACAGAGAGAGAGAGAATGGGACCTGCACACATCAAACCACAGAGAGAGAGAATGGGACCTGCACACATCAAACCACAGACAGAGAGAATGGGACCTGCACACATCATACCACAAAGAAAGTGAATAGGACTTGCACATATCATACCAAAGAGAGGGAGAATGGGACCTGCACACGTCGTACCACAGAGAGGGTTGAATGGGACCTGCACACCTCATACCACACAGAGAGAGAATGGAACCTGCACACATCATACCACAGAGAGGGTGAATGGGACCTGCACACATAATACCACTGAGAGGGAGAATGGGACCTGCACACACCACACTACAGAGAGTGAGAATGGGACCTACACACATCATACCACAGAGAGGGAGAATGGGACCTGCACACACCACAGTACAGAGAAGGAGAATGGGACGTGCAAACATCATACCACAGAGAGTGAGAATGGGACCTACACACATCATACCACAGAGAGAGAGAGAGTGAGAATGGGACCTGCACACACCACACTACAGAGAGAGAGAGAGAGTGAGAATGGGACCTGCACACACCACACCACAGAGAGAGAGAGAGTGAGAGTGAGAATGGGACATGCACACACCACACTACAGAGAGAGAGACAGAGAGACAGTGTGAGAATGGGACCTGCACACATCATACCACAGAGGGAGAATGGGAGCTGCACACATCATACCTTAGAGGGAGAATTGGACCTGCACACATCATACCACAGACAGAGAGAATGGGACCTGCACACAGCACACAACAGAGAGGGAGAATGGGACCGGCACACACCATACCACAAAGAGGAAGAATTGGACTTGCACACATCATACCACAGAGAAAGTGAATAGGACTTACACACATCATACCACAGAAAGGGAGAATGGGACCTGCACACATCATGCCACAGAGAGGGTGAATGGGACCTGCACACATCATACCACAGAGAGAGAGAATGGGACCTGCACAAATCATGCAACAGAGATGGTGAATGCGACCTGCACACATCATACCAGAGGAGAGAGAGAATGGGACCTGCACACATCATGCCACAGAGAGGGTGAATGGGACCTGCACACATCATACCACAGAGAGAGAGAATGGAACCTGCACACATCATACTACAGGGAGAGAGAATGGGACCTGCACACATCATACCACAGAGATAGAGAATGGGACCTGCACACATCATACCACAGAGAGAGAGAATGGGACCTGCACACATCATACCACAGAGAGAGAGAATGGGACCTGCACACATCATACCACAGAGAGAGAGAGAATGGGACCTTCACACATCATACCACAGAGAGAGAGAGAATGGGACCTGCACACATCAATCCACAGAGAGAGAGAATGGGACCTGCACACATCAAACCACAGACAGAGAGAATGGGACCTGCACACATCATACCACAAAGAAAGTGAATAGGACTTGCACACATCATACCAAAGAGAGGGAGAATGGGACCTGCACACGTCGTACCACAGAGAGGGTTGAATGGGACCTGCACACATCATACCACAGAGAGAGAGAATGGGACCTGCACACATCATACCACAGAGAGGGTGAATGGGACCTGCACACATCATACCACTGAGAGGGAGAATGGGACCTGCACACACCACACTACAGAGAGTGAGAATGGGACCTACACACATCATACCACAGAGAGGGAGAATGGGACCTGCACACACCACAGTACAGAGAAGGAGAATGGGACCTGCAAACATCATACCACAGAGAGTGAGAATGGGACCTACACACATCATACCACAGAGAGAGAGAGAGTGAGAATGGGACCTGCACACACCACACTACAGAGAGAGAGAGAGTGAGAATGGGACCTGCACACACCACACCACAGAGAGAGAGAGAGAGTGAGAGTGAGAATGGGACATGCACACACCACACTACAGAGAGAGAGAGAGACAGAGAGACAGTGTGAGAATGGGACCTGCACACATCATACCACAGAGGGAGAATGGGAGCTGCACACATCATACCTTAGAGGGAGAATTGGACCTGCACACATCATACCACAGACAGAGAGAATGGGACCTGCACACAGCACACAACAGAGAGGGAGAATGGGACCGGCACACACCATACCACAAAGAGGAAGAATTGGACTTGCACACATCATACCACAGAGAAAGTGAATAGGACTTACACACATCATACCACAGAAAGGGAGAATGGGACCTGCACACATCATGCCACAGAGAGGGTGAATGGGACCTGCACACATCATACCACAGAGAGAGAGAGAATGGGACCTGCACAAATCATGCAACAGAGATGGTGAATGCGACCTGCACACATCATACCAGAGGAAAGAGAGAATGGGACCTGCACACATCATGCCACAGAGAGGGTGAATGGGACCTGCACACATCATACCACAGAGAGAGAAAATGGAACCTGCACACATCATACTACAGGGAGAGAGAATGGGACCTGCACACATCATACCACAGAGATAGAGAATGGGACCTGCACACATCATACCACAGAGAGAGAGAGAATGGGACCTTCACACATCATACCACAGAGAGAGAGAATGGGACCTGCACACATCATACCACAGAGAGAGAGAGAATGGGACCTTCACACATCATACCACAGAGAGAGAGAGAATGGGACCTGCACACATCAATCCACAGAGAGAGAGAATGGGACCTGCACACATCAAACCACAGACAGAGAGAATGGGACCTGCACACATCATACCACAAAGAAAGTGAATAGGACTTGCACATTTCATACCAAAGAGAGGGAGAATGGGACCTGCACACATCATACCACAGAGAGGGAGAATGGGACCTGCACACATCATACCACAGAGAGAGAGAATGGGACCTGCACACATCATACCACAGAGAGAGAGAGTGAGAATGGGACCTGCACACATCATACCACAGAGAGAGAGGAGAATGGGACCTGCACACACCACACTACAGAGAGAGAGAGTGAGAATGGGACCTACACACATCATACCACAGAGAGGGAGAATGGGACCTGCACACACCACAGTACAGAGAAGGAGAATGGAACCTGCACACACCACACTACAGAGAGGGAGAATGGGACCTGCAAACATCATACCACAGAGAGTGAGAATGGGACCTACACACATCATACCACAAAGAAAGTGAATAGGACTTGCACACATCATACCACAGAGAGGGAGAATGGGACCTGCACACATCATACCACAGAGAGGGAGAATGGGACCTGCACACATCATACCACAGAGAGGGAGAATGGGACCTGCACACATCATACCACAGAGAGGGAGAATGGGACCTGCACACACCACACCACAGAGAGAGAGAGAGTGAGAATGGGACCTGCACACACCACACTACAGAGAGAGAGAGAGAGTGAGAATGGGACCTGCACACACCACACCACAGAGAGAGAGAGAGTGAGAGTGAGAATGGGACATGCACACACCACACTACAGAGAGAGAGAGAGACAGAGAGAGAGAAGTGTGAGAATGGGACCTGCACACATCATACCACAGAGGGAGAATGGGAGCTGCACACATCATACCATAGAGGGAGAATTGGACCTGCACACATCATACCACAGAGAGAGAGAATGGGACCTGCACACATCATACCACAGAGAGGGAGAATGGGACCTGCACACACCATACCACAGAGAGAGAGAATGGGACCTGCACACATCATACCACAGAGAAAGAGAATAGGACTTGCACACATCATACCACAGAGAGAGAGAATGGGACCTGCACACATCATACCACAGAGAGGGAGAATGGGACCTGCACACATCATACCACAGAGAGAGAGAATGGGACCTGCACACATCATACCACAGAGAGGGAGAATGGGACCTGCACACATCATACCACAGAGAGAGAGAATGGGACCTGCACACACCACACCACATAGAGAGAGAGAGAGAGAGAGTGAGAATGGGACCTGCACACATCATAACACAGAGGGAGAGAGAGTGAGAATGGGACCTGCACACATCATACCACAGACAGAGAGAATGGGACCTGCACACATCATACCATAGAGGGAGAATGGGACCTACACACATCATACCACAGAGAGGGAGAATGGGACCTGCACACACCACAGTACAGAGAGGGAGAATGGAACCTGCACACACCACACTACAGAGAGGGAGAATGGGACCTGCAAACATCATACCACAGAGAGTGAGAATGGGACCTACACACATCATACCACAGAGAGAGAGAGAGTGAGAATGGGACCTGCACACACCACACTACAGAGAGAGAGAGAGAGTGAGAATGGGACCTGCACACACCACACCACAGAGAGAGAGAGAGTGAGAGTGAGAATGGGACCTGCACACATCATACCACAGAGGGAGAATGGGAGCTGCACACATCATACCATAGAGAAAGTGAATATGACTTGCACACATCATACCAAAGAGAGGGAGAATGGGACCTGCACACATCATACCAGAGAGAGGGTGAATGGGACCTGCACACATCATTCCACAGAGAGAGAGAATGGGACCTGCCATTATCATACCACAGAGAGAGAGAGAATGGGACCTGCACACATCATACAACCGAGAGAGAGAATGGGACCTGCACACATCATACCACAGAGAGGGAGAATGGGACCTGCAGACATCATACCACAGAGATAGAGAGAATGGGACCTGCACACATCAAACACAGAGAGGGAGAATGGGACCTGCACACACCAAAACACAGAGAGGGAGAATGGGACCTGCACACGTCATACCACAGAGAGTTAGAATAGGACTTGCACACATCATTCAACAGAAAGGGAGAATGGGACCTGCACACATCATGCCACAAAGAGAGAGAATGGGACTTGCACACATCATACCACAGAAAGGGAGAATGGGACCTGCACACATCATACCACAGAGAGGGAGAATTGGACTTGCACACATCACATCATACCACAGAGAAGGAGAATGGGACCTGCACACATCATACCACAGAGAGAGAGAATGGGACCTGCACACACCGTACCACAGAGAGGGTTGAATGGGACCTGCACACTGAGAGGGAGAATGGGACCTGTACACACCACACTACAGAGAGGGAGAATGGGACCTGCACACTGAGAGGGAGAATGGGACCTGTACACACCACACTACAGAGAGGGAGAATGGGACCTGCAAACATCATACCACAGAGAGTGAGAATGGGACCTACACACATCATACCACAGAGAGAGAGAGTGAGAATGGGACCTGCACACACCACACTACAGAGAGAGAGAGAGTGAGAATGGGACCTGCACACACCACACCACAAAGAGAGAGAGAGAGTGAGAGTGAGAATGGGACCTGCACACACCACACCTCAGAGAGAGAGAGAGACAGAGAGAGAGAGTGAGAATGGGACCTGCACACATCAGACCACAGAGGGAGAATGGGAGCTGCACACATCATACCATAGAGGGAGAATTGGACCTGCACACATCATACCACAGAGAGGGAGAATGGGACCTGCACACATCATACCACAGAGAGGGTGAATGGGAGCTGCACACATCATACCACAGAGAGAGAGAATGGGACCTGCACACATCATACCACAGAGAGAGAGAATGGGACCTGCCCTTATCATGCCACAGAGAGAGAGAAAATGGGACCTGCACACATCATACCACAGAGAGAGAGATTGGGACCTGCACACATCATACACAGAGAGGGAGAATGGGACCTGCACACACCATACCACAGAGAGAGAGAATGGGACCTGCACACATCATACCACAGAGAAGGAGAATGGGACCTACACACACCACACTACAGAGAGGGAGAGAGAGAGAGAGTGAGAATGGGACCTGCACACATCATAACACAGAGGGAGAATGGGAGCTGCACACATCATACATTAGAGGGAGAATGGGACCTGCACACATCATACCACAGAGAAAGTGAATATGACTTGCACACATCATACCACAGAGAGAGAGAGAGTGAGAATGGGACCTGCACACACCACACCACAGAGAGAGAGTGAGATTGAGAATGGGACCTGCACACATCATACCACAGAGAGAGAGAATGGGACCTGCCCTTATCATGCCACAGAGAGAGAGAAAATGGGACCTGCACACATCATACCACAGAGAGAGAGAATGGGACCTGCACACATCATACCACAGAGAAGGAGAATGGGACCTGCACACATCATACCACAGAGAGAGAGAGAATGGGACCTGCACACATCATACACAGAGAGGGAGAATGGGACCTGCACACACCATACCACAGAGAGAGAGAATGGGACCTGCACACATCATACCACAGAGAAGGAGAATGGGACCTGCACACACCACACTACAGAGAGAGAGAGAGAGAGAGTGAGAATGGGACCTGCACACATCATAACCACAGAGGAGAGAAATGGGACCTGCACACACATGAGAGAGAGAGAGAGAGAGTGAGAATGGGACCTGCACACATCATACCACAGAGAAAGTGAGAATGACCTTGCACACATCATACCACAGAGAGAGAGAGTGAGAATGGGACCTGCACACACCACAGACAGAGAGGGAGAATGGGACCTGCACACACCACAGTACAGAGAGGGAGACTGGGACCTGCACACACCACACTACAGAGAGGGAGAATGGGACCTGCAAACATCATACCACAGAGAGAGAGAGAGAGTGAGAATGGGACCTGCACACACCACACCTCAGAGAGAGAGAATGGGACCTGCAAACATCATACCACAGAGAGAGAGAGAGAATGGGACCTGCACAGAGAGAGAGAGAGAGAGAGAGAGAGAGAGAGAGAGAGAGAGAGAGAGACTTTGACTTTTTGTCTTTCTTTAATGAAACATCCTCATTTCATTAAAAACTCACCACCCCCCCACCCCTTAAAGAAAATAAAAACTCCAAATTACATCCTGTACTGCATACACGCACCAGTCACCTTTCCCTATACCACACAATTCAAAACACCACACATCAAAATAACCAAAAAACCTTACCACTTCTACAACCGTATTTCCAAAACATCTTCCTCAACTATACAGACAGCCCCCACACACCATATCTCCTGAAACATCTCCACACTTTTTATCATTCTATAGAACTCAAATTCTACCCTGAGGCGCGCAGAGACCATCCCATTAAATAATAGTAAAGGGTCTGTTATCCCCACCTTTGACCCTGTTCCTCCTTGTTAGCCAAATAGCCAACTTTGCCTGAGCAAACAGGAAGTTCAACAAAACACATTTAGCCTTTTCATTTTTCGAATACCTGTACCCCATTATAAACACCCCAACAGTAAAACCCACCCCAACCTCTCACACAGACATTCCAACAGAGACATTAATGGCATTAACCTGACGCACACAGAAAACACATGAATCACAGTTTCTTTTTATAACACAGAAAGGACACCCCTGCCCGATTCCCGGTTCAACCCGTACCAACCAGCTGTTAGTGGCCAAGGCTCCATGAAGAACCCTCCACTGGAGGTCCCCTGACCTCTTTGGTACTGGGGTTTGTAAAGCCCTCCATCTAAACCCTACCATATTCTCTGCCCCACATACCCCTGCCACTGATGTGCCTTCACTCCTGTTAGGCTCCTAATGTTCCTCACCTTAACGCAGAGGTTGTAGAGGGCTTTACCTTCCACCCCTTCAAACTCCCCAAGGCTCGGAGTGTTAAAATCTAACAAGTCCTCCAGACCCCCTTGCCAGTCCCCAGTCTCTGCTGTCACCTGCAGTGGTGGAAACATTGGTGGCCCCTCCCCCTTTGGCCGCTCAAACACCCCCCTTACCGGCTCAGACAGTGCCTCCTGGACCTCCTCCAGGAATCTCTCCAGCAGCCTAAGAGACGTTATTCCTGTTTGTTGTGCCAGGACTTCCGTGGTTTTCCACCCGTCCTCTCCCAGCAGTCGCAGGTCACCCAGCCTTAGTAAACCCGCTGCCATCAGTTGCCTCTGCAGGGTGGCCGACTGAACCGATCTCAAAGGGATGGCTGGGTTGTGGAAGATAGGCTCCTCCCACACCCACAGTCCAGGCTCTACACCCCCATCTCGTGTGGCCCTTAGCAGCTGCCATGCCCTCAGCACTGCGGTATAAAAGTCTGAGAGACCTGCTGTATTCATCCTCTCCAGCTTCATGAGGAACAGCTGCCGGTCCAGCCCTAATCCGCCAGCTCTCCTTAGCAGCGCGCATGCTGGTTCCCTCCAGCCAACATCAGTATGGTACAGCAGTCTCTGTGCCGCCTTTAGTCGGAATGCAGCCACCCTGCTCTCCAGTTCCACCAGGCCCTGTCCTCCTTCGTGGACGGTCATATACAACACTGCTGCCCTCAGCCAGTGATGGCCCGACCAGAAAAATTCCACCAGCTTGCGTTGCAGGTCTGCGAGCACTTGAGGACAGCCAGTTTATGCCACAGGGAAGATGCCACCAGGTTGTTGATTATCAGCACCCTCCCTCTATATGACACTTGGGACAGGAGCCACCTCCACCTGGCCAGTCTTGACACTACTGCCTGTGACAGCCCCTCCCAGTTCTTCCTTACCCACCTCTCCGAGCCCAGGTACACCCCCAACACTTTAAGCCCTTCACAACCCCACTGTAAACCCCCTGGAAGCAGAGGAAGGGCCCTATCCCCCCATGCCCCACATAACAGAGCTTTGCTCTTGCCCCAGTTTACCTTAGCCGACGAAGCTCCCTCGTACACCTTCAGACTGGTCTCTAGTGCCTGCATATCCTGACCATCCCTGACCATCACAGAAACATCATCTGCATACGCTGACACTGCTATGCCTGTCACCACACCCATGCCTGTCCAGCACACTCCCTGCAGTCTCCTGCGTAGCAGGCCCAAAAAAGGCTCAATGGCTAGTGTATATAACTGCCCCGATAGAGGGCAGCCTTGTCTAATGCCTCGTCTCACCCAGACTGGCCTACTGAGCCCCCCTCCCACCTTGACCATACATGACGCCCTAGCATACAACATCCTCACACAGGCCAAAAAACTCTTCCCAAACCCAAACACAGACATCACATTAAACAGATACTCATGGTCCACTCTATCAAAAGCCTTCTCTTGATCTAAAGAGACCAGTCCAAAATTCACATCAGAACCTTTTGACAAGTCCAACATGTCCCTGATTAGGAACAAGTTGTCCGTGATTGAGCGTCCCGGTACACAATATGTTTGGTCTTTATGTACTATCGAGTCCAGATGGGACTTCAGTCTGTTAGAGAGGATCTTGGCAAATATCTTGTAGTCCGCACAAAGTAATGCCACCGGCCTCCAGTTCTTAAGTTCACACAAGTCCCCTTTTTAGGCAGGACAGTCAGAGCCGCCCGACGGCAGCTCATCGGCAACACTCCTACCTCGACGCATTCACGCAACACGCAAAAGAAATCCTGTCCAATTATTCCCCAGAATTTTTTATAAAACTCCACTGGGAGTCCATCAACCCCTGGTGCTCGACCGGGGGACATCTGGGTTACTGCCTCTGCCAGTTCATGGGACAACAGAGGAATGTCCATTTCGTCCCTCTGTGCCAGAGAGAGCTTAGGGAGTCCTGCGAACAAGACCTGAGCACACACAGGATCACACATTTCTGCCCTATACAACTCAGTATAAAACTCCACAGTTCGCTCCCGCATCTCTCCCACCACAGAGGTCACCCGCCCATCAGAAAGCCGTAGACAATGCATACCCTTGGCTTCACCGCTCTGTCTTTCCAACCCAAAGAAGAAGGAGCTGGGAGCATCCATCTCCTTGAGCATGGAGAACCTAGCTCTTACAAGTGCTCCCTTTGCTTTAACCTGGAAAACTGCCCAGGTCCCTACGTAATTCAGCTAGATTAGCTTGGAGGCTTACATTGCCTTGCCCCACCATCTCTACCTCCATCTCACTAATACTACGCTCTAGTTCCCCAATACTCTCCTAGCCTCTGAGGATGAGAGAGCTGTATACTGTTGACAGTAAAGCCGAATTTGGACTTTCCCCACATCCCACCATTGACTCAGAGACTCATACTCCTCTCTTCGCTGCCCCACCTTTCCCAAAAATCTGTAAACCTGAGCAAAAAGTGGCATCTTGTAAGAGCTTTACATTAAACTTCCAATAGGATGCCTGCTGGGGCCCTGGTGAAATAGACAGCTGAGCCATGGTTATATGGTGATCTGAAAACCCCACTGGGAGAATGGTAGTGCCCAACAGCCTATTGCTCTGATTCCTGGACATGTAAAAACGATCAAGTCGGGCTGCACTCACCCTAGCCCCAAAGACCTTCACCCATGTATACTGTCTTGTGTTGGGATGTTTAGTTCTCCAAATATCCACTAGGTCGAACTGATTAATAATGTCCCTTAACACCCCCACTGACACTGAATGAGGCTCTTCCCCATTTCTATCTTTCAGTAAAATCCATGGTACAGTTCCAGTCTCCGCCCGACCACCAGCATCTCCTCAGGCGCTACTTGTGAGAGTTCCTGTCTAAGACACCCAAATAGAACCCCTCTCTCTCCCTGTGTTAGGCGCATACACATTTATAAAGACAAAACCCTTGTTGTTAATTTCTGCTTTTACAACAAGCAGCCTACCACACACCTCCTTTGAGGAGCAAATTTTTACAGACAGACCAGGTACAAAAAGACTGCCACCCCTGCACTCAAATTTGTCCCATGGCTCAACACACTTGCCCCTTTCCACCAGAGCCCCCAATCGACTTCATTCACCACATCGCTATCGCCTCCTGCAGAAACAACACCTGTACTTTTTTTTTTTTTGTTTACATATTCACCCAACACACACCTCTTTCCCGCATCTCTGGCACCATTTATATTGAGCGAGCCTACCCGAAGAGTCTCCATAAGAAGTGGGAGAAAAGCCAGCAAGGAAAGAGACCAATAGCAAAGCCCCAGTGCCAGAAATAAACTATACATCTAAACAGTGTCTGAAGGTAGACCTTTACGCACAGTTGTGACCCACTTCCTCAACCTAAACCTTTTCCTGGGTGAGAGGACACCATGCCCCTCATTTTTCATAGCATGTTGTGCTGATCTTACAAACTTTCTCGGATCAGAAAAAGTCTCAAGATTAACTTTTTCCCCTTGGTCTCATTCAGGAACCTTGTCAGTTCCCTCAATGTGTACTTTGGCCCCTCTGCTTGACTGGCTGTCAGCTCCGGACCCATTGAAGAGGAGTCTGAAAGGAAAACCTCATCATCCTCTTCCTCATACTCACTTTCCTCATCTCCATCTCCCATCCTGACCACCTGCCCTTCCTCTCTGGTCAGGGCCTCCACCCCAGCACCAGGTCCCATAGTACCTTTGATCACACCAGCCTCTACACTTCCACCTTTCTTCTCCTCCTTTTTCTTTTTCCGCTTGACACCCTCCTCCTCCCCCCCTAGTCTCTTACACTTCCCCACTATACTCTCCTCATCCACTAGCATAACCTGACTAGACCCAACCTCATCTACACCACCCTCCATAGCATGTCTAGGCCCAGCCTCTTCTACACCAGCATCCATAGCATGACTAGTCCCAGCCTCAGCTACCCCACCATCTCTAGCCTGACTAGGCCCAGCCTCATCTACACCACCATCTCTGGCATGACTAGTCCCAGCCTCAGCTACCCCACCATCTATAGCCTGACTAGACCCAGCTTCATCTACCCCACCATCTCTAGCCTGACTAGGCCCAGCCTCATCTACACCACCATCCTTGCCATGACTAGGCCCAGCCTCATTTACACCACCATCCATGCCATGACTAGGCCCAGCCTCTGCTGTCTGCATCTCATTGCCCCCTACACTTTGACCTTGTTTTCCCCCACTGGCACTTGTGCCCTCACCTTGTCTACGGCCTTTATGTGGACACGCAAAGCTCTTATGCCCCAAATCCCCACACTCAAAACACCGTAGACTATCTGTGCTGGCAAACCCTGCGTAGAGCCCCTCCCCATGTCTCACTTTAAAATGCACATTTAGCTGTTGCTCATTATTATTCAGAAACATAAACACTTGCCTCCGGAACGAAACAACGTGCTTAACGGCATCCGCCTGAAAACCTGCCGACAGTACACGAAAACCGCTAGCAAACTTACCAAAACGACTAAGCTCTTTCCTGATTTGATCATCCGTAATAAACGGAGGAAAATTTGCAACTACCACCCTTGTTGAAGGGGTAGCAAGAGGCAAAATTGACACCAACACACCCCTTACAAATATTCCACTAGCAATTAGTCTACCAACCAAGTTTGCTCTTTTCATGAACACAACCACAGCTTTGTTCATTTTGGAAGCGGAATGTATAAATTCTGCTCCTACCTGTTCACCGACTGCGAGCAGAACCTCCTCCACTTTAACTCCATTCTCAGGAACACACCTGAATCCATGCCGTATAGACAGCATCTCCTCCGCTAGGCTGAGAAGCCATCATGCACACCACACCTTACAAACCCCAGGAAACTAACTCTGTCCTTTTCCACCCTAACTTTGAAAAAAACTGTGGATACCGCTAAAACAAATATTGCATTAACCCTCCACCATAGAAAAAAATTAAGAAAAGAACAGAATCAAGAAAGTTAGTTAGGACAGAGCCCTCCACACCAAACACTCAAACTCCAAAAACCTCCCAGCATGCACTGCAAGAGAGAGAGAGAGAGAGAGAGAGAGAGAGAGAGAGAGAGAGAGAGAGAGAGAGAATGGAACCTGCACACACCACACTACAGAGAGAGTGAGAGAGAGAGAGAGAGAGAGAGAGAGAGAGAGAGAGAGAGAGAGAGAGAGAGAGAGAGAGAGAGAGAGAGAATGGAACCTGCACACACCACACTACAGAGAGAGAGAGTGAGAGAGAGAGAGAGAGAGAGAGAGAGAGAGAGAGAGGGAGAGAGAGAGAGATGCTCAAACTCACTAGTGCAAAATTTCAATCGGCTATATTAAAACTGTTTAATTTGATCCTGAGTGTAGGTTATTTCCCTGACATCTGGAATCAAGGACTCATAACCCCAATCTTTAAGAACGGAGACAAATTTGACCCTAACAATTACAGAGGCATTTGTGTGAACAGTAACCTGGGGAAGGTTTTCTGTAGTATTATAAATGTAAGAGTTCTAAACTTCCTTAATAAGCACAATGTCTTGAGTAAAAGCCAAATTGGATTTATACCAAAACATCGCACGACCGATCATATTTACACCCTACACACCCTGATAGATAAACATGTCCACCAAAATAATACCAAAATATATGCTTGCTTTATCGACTTCCAAAAGCATTTGATTCTATTTGGCATACAGGACTGTTCTATAAAGTTATTGAAAGTGGTGTAGGGGGTAAAACATATGACATAATTAAATCAATGTATACTGGCAATACGTGCACCATTAAAATTGGCAAGAAAAGAACAGAATTCTTTACTCAGGGGCGGGCCTTCGCCAGGGTTGCAATCTGAGCCCTGCACTCTTCAATATTTACATCAACGAATTGGCCACTATTCTAGAAGAATCCTCTGCCCCTGGTGTTAGTCTCCACAATTCAGAGGTTAAATGCCTACTCTTCGCAGATGACCTATGCCTGCTGTCACCCACACCACATGGCCTACAGCAGAGCCTGGACCTGCTAGAGCAGTACTGCCAGACCTGGGCCCTGGCAGTAAACCCCAAAAAGACTAAAATAATGATTTTTCAGAGAAGATCCAGATCTCAGGGAATTAGACCAAAGTTCTCAATTGGTACAAAATATATAGAGTACTGCACACACTACAACTACTTAGGTTTAAAAATAAGCTCAACTGGACACCTTAATGAGGCAGTGAATGAACTGAGAGAGAAAGCACGCAGGGCATTCTACGCCATTAAAAACAAATTCAAATTGAAATACCTATTAAAATTTGGCTAAAACTTATTGAATGTGTCATTGAACCAATTGCACTTTATGGCAGCGAGGTGTGGGGTCCACTTGCAAAACAAGATTTCACCCAATGGGACAAACACCCCATTGAAACCCTGCATGCAGAGTTCTGTAAGATTCTCCTACATGTCCAGAGGAAAACTACAAACAATGCATGCAGGGCAGAATTAGGCCAATATCCACTAATAATAAAAACTCAAAAAGAGCAATTAAGTTTTGGAAACATCTAAAATACAGTGACCCCTCTCATATCATTACCAAGCCCTGCAATGCCAAGAGCTGAGCAAAGAAAAGAGTCCCCTCATCCAGCTGGTCCTGGGGCTGAGTTCACAAACCTGTTCTACTAACACACTGAAGCCTCAGGACCAGAACATCCAATCAATCAGAATAAACCAAATTACATCACAATCAAAACAAAACTACATTGCTCATTGGGAAACACAAGCACAAGCACAAAGCAAAATGCAGTGCTATCTGGCCCTAAATCGACAGTACACCGTGGCAAACTATTTGACCATGGTTACTGATCAAAACCTTAGAAAAACCTTGACAAAGTACAGGCTCAGTGAGCACAGCCTTTGCCATTGAGAAGGGTCGACACAGGAAAACCTGGCTCCCTGTAGAGGAAAGGCTGTGCAACCACTGCACCACAGCAGAACCTGAGACAGAGCTGCATTTCCTGACAACATGTCAAAAATATAAAACAATTAGAGAGTGTCATTTCCCCAAATTTGAAACCCTTATTCAAGGTTTCAAAGACCTCTCTGATGAGAATAGGCTACCCATCCTGTTGGGGGAGGAAGCAGAAAGCTGTGGGTTGGCAGCGCACTACATCGCTGCCTGCCATAAGATGAGGGACAGTGTCTGACAGACCAATCAACCTGCACATGTCTTCTACTATATGCTTATTGTTGTTGTTCAATGTGGTTATTTTGGTTATTGTTGTTACTGTTGTCCTGTTGACAATTTTGATTGTTATTATTTTCATATTGTAAATATCAAAAGTAAGCTTTGGCAATATGTACCTTGTTACGTCATGCCAATAAAGCAAATTGAATTGAATTGAATTGAATTGAGAGAGAGAGAGAGAGAGAGAGAGAGAGAGAGAGAGAGAGAGAATGGAACCTGCACACACCACACTACAGAGAGAGTGAGAGAGAGAGAGAGAGAGAGAGAGAGAGAGAGAGAGAGAGAGAGAGAGAGAGAGAGAGAGAGAGAGAGAGAGAGAGAGAGAGAGAGAGAGAGAGAGAATGGAACCTGCACACACCACACTACAGAGAGAGAGAGTGAGAGAGAGAGAGAGAGAGAGAGAGAGAGAGAGAGAGAATGGAACCTGCACACACCACACTACAGAGAGAGAGAGAGAGAGAGAGAGAGAGAGAGAGAGAGAGATAATAATAATAAATAATAATAAATAATAAATAATAATAATAATAATAATATAATAATAAAAACTCAAAAAAGAGCAATTAAGTTTTGGAAACATCTAAAATACAGTGACCCCCTCTCATATCATTACCAAGCCCTGCAATGCCAAGAGCTGAGCAAAGAAAAGAGTCCCCTCATCCAGCTGGTCCTGGGGCTGAGTTCACAAACCTGTTCTACTAACACACTGAAGCCTCAGGACCAGAACATACAATCAATCAGAATAAAACAAATTACATCACAATCAAAACAAAACTACATTGCTCATTGGGAAACACAAGCACAAGCACAAACCAAAATGCAGTGCTATCTGGCCCTAAATCGACAGTACACCGTGGCAAACTATTTGACCACGGTTACTGATCAAAACCTTAGAAAAACCTTGACAAAGTACAGGCTCAGTGAGCACAGCCTTGCCATTGAGAAGGGTAGACACAGGAAAACCTGGCTGCCTGTAGAGGAAAGGCTGTGCAACCACTGCACCACAGCAGAACCTGAGACAGAGCTGCATTTCCTGACAAAATGTCAAAAATATAAAACAATTAGAGAGTGTCATTTCCCCAAATTTGAAACCCATATTCAAGGTTTCAAAGACCTCTCTGATGAGAATAGGCTGCCCATCCTGTTGGGGGAGGAAACAGAAAGCTGTGGGCTGGCAGCGCACTACATCACTGCCTGCCATAAGATGAGGGACAGTGTCTGACAGACCAATCAACCTGCACATGTCTTCTACTGTATGCTTATTGTTGTTGTTCAATGTGGTTATTGTTGTTACTGTTGTCCTGTTGACAATTTTGATTATTAATTATGTTCATATTATAAATATCAAATGTAAGCTTTGGCAATATGTACATTGTTACGTCATGCCAATAAAGCAAATTGAATTGAATTGAATTGAATTGAGAGAGAGAGAGAGAGAGAGAGAGAGAGAGAGAGAGAGAGAGAGAATGGAACCTGCACACACCACACCAAGAGAGAGAGAGAGAGAGAGAGAGAGAGAGAGAGAGAGAGAGAGAGAGAGAGAGAGAGAGAGAGAGAGATGGAACCTGCACACACCACACTACAGAGAGAGAGAGAGAGAGAGAGAGAGAGAGAGAGAGAGAGAGAGAGAGAGAGAGAGAGAGAGAGAGAGAGAGAGAGAGAGAGAGAGAATGGGACCTGCACACATCACACTACAGAGAGAGAGAGTGAGAATGGGACCTGCACACATCACACTACAGAGAGAGAGAGTGAGAATGGGACCTGCACACACCACACTACAGAGAGAGAGAGTGAGAATGGGACCTGCACACACCACACTACAGAGAGAGAGAGTGAGAATGGGACCTGCACACATCACACTACAGAGAGAGAGAGTGAGAATGGGACCTGCACACACCACACTACCGAGAGAGAGAGTGAGTGAGAATGGGACCTGCACACATCACACTACAGAGAGAGAGAGTGAGAATGGGACCTGCACACACCACACTACAGAGAGAGAGATTGAGAATGGGACCTGCACACACCACACTACAGAGAGAGAGATTGAGAATGGGACCTGCACACACCACACTACAGACTGCATTGGCTCATTTCTCTCCCCTTTTCCAGAAGAGTCAATTTCCAATGTCAAGCTTTTTCTTTTTTCTTTTTCTCCCGTAGAGATGTGATTTAAAGGAGCCCATTGCCTGCAGCTCAAGCTAACCTGCCTTAAGGGGGAATCAGGGGAGGGGTGGCAGAGTAAAGGTAACAGCCTTTTCCAGAGGGGAACAGGGAACAGAGCCAGAGCCTTTTCCATTTTGATCAGGGATACACATTCTCTGTTGGATGTCATGGTTACATGAGTAGCCTCTGTCTTTGTGCAGTGCTGCCTACCTCTCAGTAGGGTGTATTACGTACAATATGTTCAACATTGATTCCCTATGTAGTTTCATTGTTCCTTCATGTAGGCCAACAATGCCTTTTAATATTCAACATATATACATTGCAGAATGTTCTGTACTGAACATTCCCCACATGGATAGTATGTTCCACATTCCAATATAATAGGTTAAATATTCCCTGTACCAACAGTACTGCATGTTCGCATGTTCATTATTCCCTTGGTATTGTAGTTGGGTGGTCAGTGTCGGGATCGGGGGTAGAGGACAGTCAACTTGGTTGCTGGTGGTTCACAAATGAGTAAAACTGTTGCTGTTCAAAGCTTCCAAATTATTCATGTTTAGAGTGAATTATTCATTTGATGTACTTTGAGAATGAATTCATGCTCCCCTGCCTACTTTTGCTTTGGATCATATCGTGGAATATAACATTCATTTAATGAGCCTTATTTGCATATAGCTTGATTGTTTATTGTCGAAATGTGTACTAAGGCTTTGTTGCTATGAGAGAAGTTATGCGTTGCAGAGGAAAAAGAGAAATCACAGGTGTCTGCACTTCAGGGCTGGATCCACTCAATGAAAAGCATACTAATGAGTAATGACAAGTGATAACAGTTCCTACCAAAGACAAGGAGGAACTTAAACACCTGATTATCTGACTACTGGGACAAGAAAACCTAGAGAAGTGAGACAATAATATATAAAAATAGGCTTCAGTAATCTACACAGTAGATAGGCTTCATCCCAAATAGCACCTTATTCCCTATATAGTGCACCGTATGGGCCCTGGTCAAAAGTGGTGCAGTAAATAGAGAACAGGGTGCCATTTGGGAAACAGACATTCTCTCCCTAAGTGGGTGGTTAGGGCAGTGTGTTCATAGTGCAACCTGGTGGGACTGGGAGGAAGTCCTGGTTGTGACTTATTTTGACGTCACCAACACCAACAGCAGCACCAGCGTAGCGCTCCAAATTCTGGCCTGAGGGAAGAGGTCAGCCTCTTTAACTGATTCACCAGCTATTATTGAATCCTTTCCTCCCTGTTAGGACTGTGGCTATGGTAGGAGAGGAGGGAGGGAGGGAGGGAGATAATGGTTTAGCATCAGATCTGTGCATAGCTCTGTCAGCCAGTAGTTCCTAATGACAAGAAATGAACCAGGTATTATGTCCAAGCAGGTCCAAGCAGCAGACAATGAATATTAGAAATATATATTTTTAGGTAAAATTACAGACTATCAGAATGTAAACATCCTATGTGCTTCACCTAATGAGACACTTTTATATGTGTAAATCAATGTGATGATGATCACAAAATAGGCCCCCAGTTTTAGGTAATGCCCCTATAACTTTGTTACCTCTTAAACTAATTACAGCCACCTACAGTTGAAGTCAGAAGTTTACATACACTTAGGTTGGAGTCATTAAAACTAGTTTTTCAACCACTCCACACATTTCTTGTTAACAAACTATAGTTTTGGCAAGTCGGTTAGGACATCTACTTTGTGCATGACACAAGTAATTTTTCCAACAATTGTTTACAGACAGATTATTTCACTTATAATTCACTGTATCACAATTCCAATGGGTCAGAAGATTACATACACTACGTTGACTGTGCCTTTAAACAGATTGGAAAATTCCAGAAAATTATGTCATGGCTTTCGAAGCTTCTAACATCATTTGAGTCAATTGAACGTGTACCTGTGGATGTATTTCAAGGCCTACCTCCAAAGTCAGTGCCTCTTTGCTTGACATCATGGGAAAATCAAAAGAAATCAGCCAAGACCTCAGAAAAAAAATGGTAGACCTCCACAAGTCTGGTTCACCCTTTGGAGAAATATCCAAACGCCTGAAGGTACCACATTCATCTGTACAAACAATAGTATGCAAGTATAAACACCATGGGACCACGCAGCCATCATACCGCTCAGGAAGGAGACGCATTCTGTCTCCTAGAGATGAACGGACTTTGGTGCCAAAAGTGCAAATCAATCCCAGAACAACAGCAAAGGACATTGTGAAGATGCTGGAGGAATCCGGTACAAAATTATCTATATTCACAGTAAAACAAGTCCTATATCGACATAACCTGAAAAGCCGCTCAGCAAGGAAGAAACCACTG
Organism: Brachymystax lenok tsinlingensis; assembly: GCA_030435695.1. NCBI lineage: Eukaryota > Metazoa > Chordata > Actinopteri > Salmoniformes > Salmonidae > Brachymystax > Brachymystax lenok. Next base: position 31,155,314 of record CM059790.1, read on the forward strand.
CTCCAAAACAGACATAAAAAAGCCAGACTACGGTTTGCAACTGCACATGGGGACAAAGATCGTACTTTATGGAGAAATGTCCTCTGGTCTGATGAAACAAAAATAGAACTGTTTGGCCATAATGACCATCATTATGTTTGGAGGAAGCCGAAGAACACCATCCCAACCGTGAAGCACGGGGGTGGCAGCATTATGTTGTGGGGGTGCTTTGCTGCAGGAGGGACTGGTGCACTTCACAAAATAGATGGCATCATTAGGAAGTAAAATTATGTGGAAATATTGAAGCAACATCTCAAGACATCAGTCAGGAAGTTAAAGCTTGGTCGCAAATGGGTCTTCCAAATTAACAATGACCCCAAGCATACTTCCAAGCTGTGGCAAAATGGCTTAAGGACAACAAAGTCAAGGTATTGGAGTGGCCATCACAAAGCCCTGACCTCAATCCTATTGAAAATGTGTCGGCAGAACTGAAAAAGTGTGTGTGAGCAAGAAGGCCTACAACCTGACTCAGTTACTCCAGCTCTGTCAGGAGGAATGGGCCAAAATTCACCCACCTTATTGTGGGAAGCTTGTGGAAGGCTACTCGAAACGTTTGACCAAAGTTAAACACTTTAAAGGCAATGCTACCAAATACTAATTGAGTGTATGCAAACATCTGACCCACTGGGAATGTGATGAAAGAAATAAAAGCTGAAATAAATATATCCTAAAAAGTTAGTCTGGACTGCCTGTGAACTTTTAGCTTTCTTGGGAGAGTAAGTATTTTTCTTTTAGTCTGTATTTATTCCAGAGTCAGTAGCTTTCTTTTAGTCTGTATTTATTCCAGTGTCAGTATCTTTCTTTTAGTCTGTATTTATTCCAGAGTCAGTAGCTTTCTTTTAGTCTGTATTTATTCCAGTGTCAGTATCTTTCTTTTAGTCTGTATTTATTCCAGTGTCAGTATCTTTCTTTTAGTCTGTATTTATTCCAGAGTCAGTAGCTTTCTTTTAGTCTGTATTTATTCCAGTGTCAGTATCTTTCTTTTAGTCTGTATTTATTCCAGAGTCAGTAGCTTTCTTTTAGTCTGTATTTATTCCAGTGTCAGTATATTTCTTTTAGTCTGTATTTATTCCAGAGTCAGTAGCTTTCTTTTAGTCTGTATTTATTCCAGTGTCAGTATCTTTATTTTAGTCTGCATTTATTCCAGTGTCAGTATCTTTCTTTTAGTCTGTATTTATTGCAGTGTCAGTATCTTTCTTTTAGTCTGTATTTATTCCAGTGTCAGTATCTTTCTTTTAGTCTGTATTTATTCCAGTGTCAGTATCTTTCTTTTAGTCTGTATTTATTCCAGTGTCAGTATCTTTCTTTTAGTCTGTATTTATTCCAGAGTCAGTAGCTTTTTTTTAGTCTGTATTTATTCCAGAGTCAGTAGCTTTCTTTTAGTCTGTATTTATTCCAGAGTCAGTATTTTTCTTTTAGTCTGTATTTATTTCAGAGTCAGTATCTTTCTTTTAGTCTGTATTTATTCCAGAGTCAGTAGCTTTCTTTTAGTCTGTATTTATTCCAGAGTCAGTATTTTTCTTTTAGTCTGTATTTATTTCAGAGTCAGTATCTTTCTTTTAGTCTGTATTTATTTCAGAGTCAGTATCTTTCTTTTAGTCTGTATTTATTTCAGAGTCAGTATCTTTCTTTTAGTCTGTATTTATTCCAGAGTCAGTATCTTTCTTTTAGTCTGTATTTATTCCAGTGTCAGTATCTTTCTTTTAGTCTGTATTTATTCCAGTGTCAGTATCTTTCTTTTAGTCTGTATTTATTCCAGTGTCAGTATCTTTCTTTTAGTCTGTATTTATTCCAGAGTCAGTATCTTTCTTTTAGTCTGAATTTATTTCAGTGTCAGTATCTTTCTTTTAGTCTGTATTTATTCCAGAGTCAGTATCTTTCTTTTAGTCTGAATTTATTTCAGTGTCAGTATCTTTCTTTTAGTCTGAATTTATTTCAGAGTCAGAATCTCTAACTACCACCTTTATTCTCTGCAGCCGTAGCATCTTCATTACATTTCACAATTTGTCTGGGAAAAGCTTATGCTTATCTGAGTGGTAACTGGTTATACTCAGCGCAGTCATAAAGAGCTATGTTTTTGTCACTAAAAGCTTTACACGACTACAATTGTTCCCTTTTAAAAAATGTTTCATTTACTGTACAAGGAAAGGTCTTGTGCTGAAATATGATGTTTTCTCAAAATGTCACAATCAACATTACTGTTGGATTTAAATAGACATGAGTAGAAGGTACAAGACCGATCGGAGGCGTGTTACTATGACATGATTTAGGACTAATGAAATGTTCATATTACCTGGGAAAGGTCAGCCTATTTTACTGCATGTTCCCCTTCTCGCTTAGCTTGATAAATGATTGCTATCACTGTCAGGACAATACGTTGTCTGATTGTTATCACTGGCAGGAGGCAGGACAATACGTTGTCTGATTGTTATCACTGGCAGGAGGCAGGACAATACGTTGTCTGATTGTTATCACTGGCAGGAGGCAGGACAATACGTTGTCTGATTGTTATCACTGGCAGGAGGCATGACAATACATTGTTGCCGTCATCCATTTCTATCAGTGTTTTTTATGAGCACACTGTCCATAAAACCAACCTAACCATGGCGGATGGCACACTGCTACTATATTCTTCTTCTTAGTGTCTTGGTGACTGTGTGTGCATCTAAAACGGCACCCTAATACCTATATAGTGCACAACCTTTGACCAAGGTTCAAAATATATGACCTGTTACATCTACTTCAGTAACACCACCTTCAGACCAGATGGCATGGCTTTCTTCCTGTTGCTCCTGAATGGATGGCCTTGGATGCTGTTTGATTGAACAGCTTTTACACAACACCTCTGTTATAGACTAGACACAGCCTGGTAGCTTTAAAATATATATTTAACTAGGCAAGTCAGTTAAGAACAACTTATTTTTTACAATGACGGCCTAGGAACAATGGGTTAACTGCCCTGTTCAGAATGACAGATTTCACCTTGTCAGCTCTGGGATTTGATCTAGCAACCTTTCAGTCACTGGCCCAATGCTCTAACCACTAGGTTACCTGCCGCCCCAGCTTGATCCTGGAAATAATCCTGGATTGCAAGTGGCACAACAGCAAATAGGATTTAGTCCATATTGCTTTGTTAAATGGCAGGTGACATGTCTATTTTAATCCAGGGGGTCAGGCCAGCAGGTGGCTGAGAGAAGACAATAAGATACTAAGTGAATGCATCCCAAATGGCACCCTATTCCCTATATAGTGCACTACTGTTGACCAGGGCCCATAGGGATATGGTCAAAAGTAGTACTCTATATAAGGAAAAGGTTGTTATTGAGACACACCCCTGATTGCTGTTCAATATGTCCTCCATATATTGCCCATCAGTAAGCGATAATGGATGCAATTTCTTTTTATGTTTTTTCTTTCTCCTGCTACTATGAGTACTGAGGCATATCAGAAGTCACCACCACCTCATAAGCTGTGACTTGGAAGTGACATTAACCCATTTGTCAAGCTGACTGTGAAGAAATTGAAGGCCAGAAAATTCAAAGAGGATTTTTTTACTCACTTCAATATTACTGTATCAGTCAGCCTTTGTAGATCTACGCACGCATGAGCCAATATCCACTAGTGATGATGAGGATTATATTTTGATGGCTGTGTGCACTCTAGCCAACGTGCTTCATCAATTTGGAAATGGGATTGGTTGATTAACATGGAACATATCGTTACACTAATGCTCAAATAATATTGCCATAATGGGCTTTCATGTGTGACTCAGCCTCAACCAACAGGCTGTTAAAAGAAAAGCCTTAGTTTACTATAATAGTATCTGTCCATTAAAACATTATGGACAAAAACTCAAAGAAAACAACAATGATAAGAACCTTATTCTTGTTCAACAGGCTCCATTGACATTCCTCTCATCTTGGATCTTGTCCATCTCCCTCCACGATTTCTATGGACTGTTCCATCATGCTCTGACTGCATCCGCATCAGTGACCATGCTTCGTGCCATCACACGTGTGTGTGTATGTGTGTATGTGTGTACGTGCGCGCGCACCCCATCACTCCCCTCTCGTGCAGTGAGTCAGAGATGCCTCGGCCATCTGTCAGTGAAAGTACCTTAAGAGAAGCTCGTCTAATATTAGCCGTTCTTCCCAATGCACATCCCCTATGAGGCTGTGTCCTGGAGGAAAACCATCTGGCTATGTGGTTTCAGTATTGGACGAAGGGAGAGTCAATGCTACTTGATCATGTCATATTGGCTACTGCACTGAATGTACTTTTAAATTTTTGCTAATATGTTTTTATTGACTTTGACTAGATTTGGAATGTGGGAGGGCGACCATATCATACTAGTGTACTAAATGTGGGAGGGCGGCTGCTCCGTGACCATATCATACTAGTGAACTGAATGTGGGAGGGCGGCTACTCCGTGACCATATCAGACGAGTGTACTGAATGTGGGAGGGCGGCTGCTCCGTGACCATATCATACTAGTGTACTGAATGTGGGAGGGCGGCTACTCCGTGACCATATCATACTAGTGTACTGAATGTGGGAGGGCGGCTGCTCGTGACCATATCATACTAGTGTACTGAATGTGGAGGGCGGCTGCTCGTGACCATATCATACTAGTGTACTGAATGTGGGAGGCGGCTGCTCCGTGACCATATCATACTAGTGTACTGAATGTGGGAGGGCGGCTGCTCCGTGACCATATCATACTAGTGTACTGAATGTGGGAGGGCGGCTGCTCCGTGACCATATCATACTAGTGTACTGAATGTGGGAGGGCGGCTGCTCCGTGACCATATCATACTAGTGTACTGAATGTGGGAGGGCGGCTACTCCGTGACCATATCATACTAGTGTACTGAATGTGGAGGGCGGCTACTCCGTGACCATATCATACTAGTGTACTGAATGTGGAGGGCGGCTGCTCGTGACCATATCATACTAGTGTACTGAATGTGGAGGGCGGCTACTCCGTGACCATATCATACTAGTGTACTGAATGTGGAGGGCGGCTGCTCGTGACCATATCATACTAGTGTACTGAATGTGGGAGGGCGGCTGCTCCGTGACCATATCATACTAGTGTACTGAATGTGGAGGGCGGCTGCTCGTGACCATATCATACTAGTGTACTGAATGTGGGAGGGCGGCTGCTCCGTGACCATATCATACTAGTGTACTGAATGTGGGAGGGCGGCTGCTCCGTGACCATATCATACTAGTGTACTGAATGTGGGAGGGCGGCTACTCCGTGACCATATCATACTAGTGTACTGAATGTGGGAGGGCGGCTACTCCGTGACCATATCATACTAGTGTACTGAATGTGGGAGGGCGGCTGCTCCGTGACCATATCATACTAGTGTACTGAATGTGTTATTTCTCTTTTTCTTTTTTGTTATCATGTTGTTATTGAGCTAAAATAAATTAATCTCTGGCCAACTGCTTCACATCCAACTGTACACATTTCTATTTTCTGTGTCTAATGCCTGGAAATATATTACATACAAGTAATCATCGTGGTCAGAGAAAACTTGATACTGTGCTGTAGTCCACTAGACAGTCCATGTGAATTCTAGACATGCGTTTAAAAGCAGAGTAAATCTAATTTCCAGAGCTTGTCTCTAGCTACCCCTATAGTGCATGTACCATGGGGACCAAATGAGCATTTGGGTAAATTGTTTAATGCATCGAGCTCAGGGTAATAACCTGGTCCCAGAGTATTATGCTGTGTGGTGTCTTGAGAGATAGAAGGCATAGATGGCACCCTATTCCCTATATGGTGCACTACTTTTGACCAGAGCCCTAAATAGTGAATAGGGTGCCAATTTTTGATGCAGTAAGCCTACTAATAATACCCTAATGTATCTTTGAGGTGTGGAAAGGTTCTCTCTTCTGCAAACAGTTGCAATCTGTTTAACTGGTACTCAATGTCCTCATTACAAAATAATTTAAAAGTAGAAACAGTTGGATATTATTTGTTTTAAATTGTAAAACTGTCTGATGTAATGCAGTCAGACAGACAGACAGACAGACAGACAGGAAGGCAAGCAGACAAAAAGGCAGGCAGTCAGACAGCAGGGGACAAAAGACAGAGATACAGACAGACAGACAGGAAGGGTAGACAGACAGGCAACCAGTCGATACAGTGGTCCCCTCCTCTAAATGGCTTGTTTTTCCAGTGAGCCCCGGTCTAACTGATACCCACTGGAGACCCTGAGATCACTCCAGTTATCCTCAGAAGCCGGCCACGGGATATCCTATCTTATCTGGAGGTCATTAGGACAGTGCCCTGCCCCCCAGAACTACATGGCTTTGCATTCAAGAAATTAAAAATTAAACAGCCTGATATCTCATTTTGCTGTCTACTCTAGAAGAAGGAGGGACGGAGCAAAGGGAAGACGGGAAAAGAAGATTCCCTCTGTGCAATGAGATGGATAAGAGAGGGATGACATCAGGAACTCAATATTCTGAGAACAAACACTGACTGGAAGAAGGGAAAGGGGAAATGAACAAGGCATGCAACTAATTGTGATTATTAACAGATGTAGGTAGACTGAAGACGATTCCATAGTTGCTGAGGGCACACAGAACATTTTGGGGAAATATTGTTGTTTTATGAAAAATTAAGAGTTGCCAATAGTTTGTTAATTAACTGGCTTGCAGGATGGAAACAGTAGTTCTGTTTAACAGGAAAAGGCTGGTTCTAAGACAAAACCACACTGTTAGCTTCATGTTAACTGAGCAGCCACTGTTAAATATGTCTATCCCACTGGGCACAGAAATCATTTCAACGTCTAGTTTTGATTTAAATTTGGTTGAGATTTCAACTAACGTGAATTCAACGTGAAATCAACAAAAAAATTTACCATATCATTGGATTTAAGTAAAAAGTTTGAGAAATAAAAACACGAAATTCCCTTGCGTTGAATACTTTTTGCAAATCCAATCAGTTTTCTGCGTTGACTCAACTTCATCACATTGAATTGTTTGGTCGAAATTACGTGTAAAGAATGTTGATTCAACCAGTTTTTGCACAGTGGGATCTTTCTTTTACAAATGTATAGAAAGGCAACTCACTACTAATCGAATTGTTCCACAATGCAGATCTTTTAAAGTAAGCACAATCCAGACAGGGGCTGAAACATACCCATTCACTCCCCCAATAGGCTTTCTCTGATTCCATTACAGTAAGACTTGCTGATACCGACACCTGCTTGGCTATGGAGAAGAAGATCTGTCTGTCTTCTGCAAACTGTGCTGAATCTGGAAGAGATGACATCAGCATTGGTAGCTGTCCTGTGATGTCTTCTTTCCCCCTGACTGTCAGAGATGATGCCTCATTGTTTTACATCCTGACCAGCTTACTCATCGACTGCTCCAAGGTTGAGTGTCAACTCATGTTAAAGGCAATCCACTTCCATTGTGAAACATTCTGTTGACTCACAATTGACTCACTTGTCTTCTCTGCAGTTTCCACTACAGTATCAGCTTAATGGAACATGGGAGTTATCCACAATGCATTACAGCATGAGAAGATAGCTATTTGAGTGTTATGGGAGGCAAAGCGATGTGTTATTCCTATTCGAATCCAGCCAGAGTGAGGATATCCAACTATTTTAACTTTTAATCACCAGCTACCTGCATTTAGAATGACTGCCAGGGCACAGGGAAGATTCATTAATGGGCCGACCTAAAATAATCTAAACTGACACAACCATCTCAGTAACATGGGGGCTCCCGAGTGGCGCAGCGGTCTAAGGCACTGCATCTCAGTGCTAGAGGCGTCACCACAGACCCTGGATTGATTCCAACTGGCTGTGATTGGGAGTCCATAGGGCGGTGCACAATTGGCCCAGCTTCGTATGGGTTTGGCCGGGGTAGGCCGTCATTGTAAATAAGAATTTGTTTTTAACTGACTTGAATCGTTAAATAAAGATTAAATAAAAATCGAATAAATAAAAGTAATGGGTCCAGCAACTACTGACAGAATGGATTAGTTTAGAAAAATGTATGTTATTTATCTTTGTGTAGCATAAGATTAGTCAACCAATCAATGCTCATACAAAAACACAGATATTGAAACAAACAATTCTGAAAATCAACCTGCAATAGAGCATGCTTGGAAATATTATAATGATGGCTGTGGTTTTGAGTGCTTTACTCTACACAGAGTAAAGATGACACAATCACACACAATCACACTCAACTCTGGCTATTAACACCAACACTGGGGTTATTTTAGACCAATGAGTGTTACATTAATTTAACTCCTGAATCAACACTAGACATGCTACACTGAAAAATTAACACTATGTAAAACTAGCCAATTTGCTGTGTACCGTACAATAGACTGCAGGTTCACTCATACTCCCTTCTATTCTCCTACTCTCCGCTCAACAAAATCACAGAAAATACTCATTTGAAAGACAGAACTCATGCCAAAGATATCAACAATGTCAATACTGTATATGTAAAATGATACCAGATACCAGATACAAGCACAAATATTCTGAAATAAGTAAAACATTCTCACACCTATCTTTTTAAACGTATCAGATTACTCAAACTCTTGAGGTCAACACTAATGCTCAGGCATTATTTAAAAGAAAGAAAAAATGTAGAATCCTTCTTGAATTCCAAACAATCATCAGGTAGAACTCTTAGCCTTACAAAGAACCGTTGTCTTTCAAAAAGGGCTCTTCAGATGAAAACAGTTCTTGGTAGAACCCTATCCCTCCGCAAATAACCTTTTTGGAACCATTTTTTCTAAGAGTGTATTATTGCTGTGGTTTGATACACCTGCAGCGCCCCTTGGAGTTAAATTGAGGCTCAACTATGTAACTGTGCTTTCAGTGGTTCTACTACACTACGTGACTGTGCTTTCAGTGGTTCTACTACACTACGTGACTGTGATTTCAGTGGTTCTACTAAACTTTGTGACTGTGCTTTCAGTGGTTCTACTACACTACGTGACAGTGCTGTGTCAATGGTTCCAAGAGAGAGAATCAGGATTCTCCCCTGAGCAGTAAAATTGTGTATGTCCTAAATGGCACCCTATTAGCGCACTTCACTACTTTTAAACCAGAGCCCTATGGCCTGTGGTTAAAAAAAAAAGTGCATTATGTAGGGAATAGGGTGCCATTTGGGATGCAACCATTGAGAGACATAGAGAGAGGCAGGCTGATTCTCCCCCTAGCAGCACTAGAAGCAGCATTGTCTCTGAAGCACTAGCCACTCTAACCGTCTCAGGATTAGTGAATCTAAGCCCAGGGCCACTGGAGGATTCTGGGATAGCTTGACGACAGGATCTCTCTGACGAACAGACTTGTCTAATTTCTTGTTCTAGTTTTCTAGACCCTATCTCTCTCGCTCTACATGCTCATGTTTTCCTTCTAATAGGAAAACCAAATAATGCAGATGTTCTCTCTCTCTCTCTCTCTCTCTCTCTCTCTCTCTCTCTCTTTTCCTCCCTCTTTCTTTCTCTCCTTCTCTCTGATTAACATAAGAAAACACATCACATGCAGGTGACTGACAGGGAGAATGATCCCAGCTCCTTTCTATCCAACAGACTAGCCTTTTGAAGTCATTCTGCATTACTCTCGTTGCTCTTTCTTCAGCTATTTCTCTTCTCAGCCAATTTCAATCCTAACACAATTGAGAGGCTTTGATTGCCTTGGTCAATTGAAAGCATCTCACAGGAGGAATCAATGACAACAATAACCATTTGACTGAACGTAATTAAACCCTTTGGTTGTCACCCCAATGACATCACCATGGACAAAAGAAAGAGCCTGCGTGCCAAATGGCAACCTATTCCCTATGTAGTGCACTACTTTGACCAGAGCCCTATAATATGCAATATTTGGATAATGATTCAAATCTATTATCCATCCATACAGTACGTTATCTCATCAACTCAAGAAATGTTATAAAAAAATTCTCACGGTAGCATTTGTTCAAATTTGAACGGGCAGCCCTGATAAACATTGAGATACCCAACTTATACAATAATAGATTGATACGTGATTGCCACAGCATTGTATCTCTCTCTCTCTCCTAACATTTCCTTTGACAGACAACATTTAACATTTCTCCCATACACCCATAATCTTCCCTGTCAATCTCATTGCATTATTATGGTTAGCTCAGCTGCATGGACCTGTGTTATCGTTCAGTATCTGATCATCGCTGTGCTATTTATCTCCATCCAGGGTCTCCCATGTCCAGGAGCATTCATCTGACTGGCCTTTGTCTGTCTAACCTGACATCCTGTATCTCTATTCTATTGATATGTTCTGGTATGAATAGGCCATTGGGGTGACTACAGTATCTTAACTTACCTCCAAGGTCAATGTCCGTGCCCCCATGGAAATGTAATCAGGATAATTAAAAAAATCTGTCAATTTCAGCTACAGATATCTATAAAGCTGTAAAGAAACAGTTCAGATGCCTGGCACATTGTTTGGAGGGTACTTGGTGATGGAATATTTCCACATCCTTTAACACTTCTAAGTGAGCCTGCTCTACACACAAAGGTCATCCTTAATCTTATTTGGTCACACAGGTTTTAGAATGACAATGACCATTGCGTGATCTGCCAGTACTTGGCAGCATTTCTAAATGACCTTGCACTTTCCAAGAACAGGTTCATCCTTTATTCTTAAACCTCCGCTAATCTTCCTAAGATCCACCTTTATATCTTAATATTAATTCTTCATCATATTCGGCCACAAAGGTTTTGTCATGACAATAAGAATTGTGTAACAAAAAATACAAGCAGCTGCCTCTGGCCATTACCAAGATCCTGTCAGAAAAACTGTGGTCAGAAACAGTAGAGGAGAACAATAGAAGCATCTTGCAGAAGTGAAACTCATGTAGAGAGAGAGATTATATCCGCCTGTTATAGTCCAACTACAAACATAATTATCAGTGCTCCGCTGACGGCTGCTACACCCACTCCTCCTGAGCCCCATGGATGCAACCTAAATACCATTTCAGAAGCACCCTATGATTGTTCTCGACATCCCTCAGAGACTGCGTCCCAAGTGGCACCCCATTCCTTATACAGTCCATAGGGCTCTGGACAAAAGTAGTGCATTATGTAGGGAATAGGGTGTCATTTGGGATGCAGGATGTGTATCAGTCTACCACTGGCCCTGACTAGAAAGCACAGGGTCACAGTAATAACATGCTATAGATTTACATCACAAACACAGACCCAGTCATTAGATGCTAAATGCTACGTTGAGTCCGGTTTATGAAAGAGACTTTTGACTCCATTGGTGATGGTGTGTTTTCTCCCAAATGGCACCCTATCCTTTGTAAGGTGCACCATTTTTGTCCATAGCCTTATGGGCCCTGGTCAAAAGTAGTCTACTACATGGGGAATCGGGGGCCATTTGAGATGCAGGCTCTATGTGTTGATTGGTCTTCTTCCATAGTGCTGCTGCTGCAATATGACATTTGACTAGCAGTAACTTTGACAGCGCCCACTGGAAAGGTCAGTATCTTTAAGCAGGTCTGTGATTTTTGGTGACAACATAGCGGGGAAGGAGTGCTCAGTGGACTCGCTGCTGAGGGACAGCTCTCATTGTGCCAAAAATATAAGGATTATATGAACATGTTATACTCTGCATATACCTGTCATACGGCACTTAGCACTTTAGACTATCAGCACTTTGACATAGTATTCCGTTTAATGTAGCCCTGCAACAATGTGCAATGTACACATGTACTGTACGTTGTGTTATATTGGATGCTGTGTCCTATTTTAGCATGAATATGTGATGTACAGTACGCAAACACATTTCACGTTAAAATCAGGCTCACAGGGTCTTTGTCAGAAGGCTTGGTGCAGTTGGTGCAAAAGAGTCAGGCGCAGGACAGCAGAGAAGAGCAACACAACGTAGTTTACTCATAAAGATACAAAGTAGAATACAATACCGAGCCCACCAAGAATGGACGGACATAAAATCTGAATAATAACGCACAACAAACATGGGGAAAACAGAGGGTTAAATAATGAACATGTAATTGGGGAATTGAAACCAGGTGTGTATAAAACAAAGACAAAACAAATGGAAAAAGAAAAGTGGATCGGCGATGGCTAGAAGGCCGGCAACGTCGACCGCCGAATGCCGCCCGAACAAGGAGAGGGACCGACTTCGGCGGAAGTCGTGACAGTCTTCTTGGTTGGCTTGCGACGGAATGTTGTAAATAATTCAACCCCAAATTAATATTTTCTAAATTCAAATATATAAAGCTTCAGTATAAATGAGTGGGGGAGGTAGAACGAGATGTCAGAATAATTTTAAAACACAAGTTAAAGAGATGGATAAAGCTGAAATGGATGAAGATATACAGTACCTGGCCCTCAACAAGCAAGGAAAGATGGTGACAACAAAAGTGAACCAAAATGAGAGGGAACCTGACTACATTCAAGGACGAAGTTAAGAATGAAAGAGTTAGAGGAATTTAAACACAAAGTACAAATATGAAAGGGGCACAGACACGGATCGCTGGAAGAACAAAACATGGAAATTTGTGAAGCTTTTCTCCTGTCATTGAAACAACAACGACGAATACAGGAGAAGCTGATGGACCCTGAGGGGAGGTCCAGGCGCAACAATATCCATAGGTACGGCACTGCTGAGGAGGTAGAGGGAAGAGATATGCCCCAACTCATAGAAGGTCTACTCAAATAATGAACTTTCTCTGCCGACATACACAGATCTTCAGATCCATATAGCACACAGAGCACATGCTCAAAGACCAAGCTCTGATCTACCCCCTAGATCCATTGTTGTCAACTTCCTTAAATATAATACCAATGAAATTATTTTGAGGAAAGTCTGTCAGAAGAAGATTAAACATGGAACACGCATATTGTCATTTGACCACGATTAGGATCATGAGGTGATTCAGAGATGCAAATCCTATGCTGGACTGAAGAGAACTCTTAAAGAAAAAGCAATACGCTTTCAATCCCCCATGTACAAGATCAGAATCATTGGTAGTCTGGGGGTCGACAGCAGTATGGTCAAGGCAACGCAGGACATGAGGAAGAGGGGATTCAGTATCGAGGTCCCGGCCAGACTACAACAAGTGCTGACGTGGAGGGGAGCAGAATGCACCCGGAACCGTAGGAGAGGAGAAGGTACAACAAGCAAGGGACAGATTGCAGGAATTCAAGTGACCTAATTCTAAGGATTCATAGATTATTTATAATAGCGGATATGGGGAGGGCTGAATTCCCAGGGCCGAAATATGAGGTAGATGGATAACATCTATAGATGGTGGTTTAGCTAGCTAGGGTAGATGGATAACATCTATAGATGGCGGTTTAGCTAGCTAGGGTAGATGGATAACATCTATAGATGGTGGTTTAGCTAGCTAGGGTAGATGGATAACATCTATAGATGGTGGTTTAGCTAGCTAGGGTAGATGGATAACATCTATAGATGGCGGTTTAGCTAGCTAGGGTAGATGGATAACATCTATAGATGGCGGTTTAGCTAGCTAGGGTAGATGGATAACATCTATAGATGGTGGTTTAGCTAGCTAGGGTAGATGGATAACATCTATAGATGGCGGTTTAGCTAGCTAGGGTAGATGGATAACATCTATAGATGGCGGTTTAGCTAGCTATGGTAGATGGATAAGGGTAGACGAATAGCAACTATGGCTGGCTGGCTGGTTAGCATATTGCTGGCCAAGCAATTTATAGTTAGCCAAACAGCAAGTAACCAGTCTGGCTAGTTTGTTTTGGGGCTAAAACTGTCATTGTTTATAGGTTATAACCCAGCCTTGGATAGGGTCACTTGAGGATTAAGGCCAATCGGTTAATATATTGACAAAACATTATTTCCAGAAAATGATCACTAAAAAGGCAGACTGTTTTCTTTAACTGCAACAACATTTAATTTGGAAACTCCCAAACAAAGTGAATTTTTCAAACGGAACACTGACTCTTTTGAATAGTAACCAAGACCGACTGGTGTGTGTCGTAAACTGGTCATAGCCAGTGTGTGTAGAGGGAGAATTTTCTACTATCTCCACACTGCTAGAGAGTGGCCTCCGCATTACGTGGATATTTCTCCTCGAACCATACAGGGGCTTTGTGGGGAGGGCTGCATTGGGCAACCCAATTTTGGAGGTCTTGTGATGGAAAAGGTGCTTTTTTTTTGGTGCATTTCTATTTACCAATTTCTATGTTCTCTGTTTGTACTTTTCTATAAACCAATTTCTGTGTTCATGCAAGTGACTGATTGAACGAATCCTCACTACCTTGTTTAGAGAAAGAGATATTTCAGCTTAGAGTGCAGAAGCCTCATGAGGTATTGGACTGTCACATGCATGACCCAGTATTGGTCGGTCACATGAATGAAGCAAACGTTAATGATTAATCAATTATGAATAAGCTAAATCATGCAAATATGACTTGTCTGCAATGTATAAGAGAACTAACGGGACTGCCCCGTAAGAGCTCCTGACAGGCATTCACTATGGTGCATCAAGTTTGTTGGAACCTCTCCAGCTCGCTAATAATGAACAATGATTAATTTAAGATTGACTTCGAGTGTCCCTGTGTAAGAATTACCACAACAGTCTACTTTTTTTTTTTTTATTGAGATTATGTGAAAACCTAAAGATTTATAACGTTATGAATGGATTCTGTATAGAGATATGATGGGAGAGAGTATTATTCCCAAATATGCTGTTAAATAGAACAACTACTGTAAATATCTAAACCCATGTATGAATAGAACACTAGTCTAGAAGAGGAATTTGTGATGTAACACAAATATATAATTGTTACTAGAGATAAAGTAACATAATATTGAGAATAATGGGCTATTATGATGACATGATGAAGTAACAATAGAAAATTAATAATAATAATAATAATAATATACAACTTGCACACCCACACAAAGATGCACGTACAGTTGAAGTCATACGTTTAGATACACCTTAGCCAAATACATTTAAACTCAGTTTTTCACAATTCCTAAAATTTAATCCTAGTAAAAACTTCCTGTCTTAGGTCAGTTAGGATCACCACTTTATTTTAAGAATGTGAAATGTCAGAATAATAATAGAGATAATTATTTCTTTCAGCTTTTATTTCTTTCATCACATTCCCAGTGGGTCAGAAGTTTACATACACTCAATTAGTATTTGGTAGCATTGCCTTTAAAGTGTTTAACTTGGGTCAAACGTTTCGGGTAGCCTTCCACAAGCTTCCCACAATAGGTTGGGTGAATTTTGGCCCATTCCTCCTGACAGAGCTGGTGTAACTGAGTCAGATTTGTAGGCCTCCTTGCTCACACAAGCTTTTTCAGTTCTGCACACATATTTTCTATAGGATTGAGGTCAGGGCTTTGTAATGGACACTCCAATGCCTTTACTTTTTTGTCCTTAAGCCATTTTGCCACAACTTGGGGCATGCTTGGGTTCATTGTCCATTTGGAAGACCAATTTGCGACCAAGTTTTAACTTCCTGACTAATGTCTTGAGATGTTGCTTCAGTATATACACATAATTTTACTTCCTCATGATGCCATCTATTTTCGTGAAGTGCACCAGTCCCTCCTGCAGCAAAGCACCCCCACAACATGATGCTGCCACCCCCCGTGCTTCACGGTTGGGATGGTGTTCTTCGGCTTGCAAGCCTCCCCCTTGTTCCTCCAAACATAACGAGGGTCATTATGGCCAAACAGTTCTATTTTTGTTTCATCAGACCAGAGGACATTTCTCCAAAAAGTACGATTTTTGTCCCCATGTGCAGTTGCAAACCGTAGACTGGCTTTTTTATGGCAGATTTGGAGCAGTGGCTTCTTCCTTGCTGAGCGGCCTTTCAGGTTATGTTGATATAGGACTCGTTTTACTGTGGATATAGATACTTTTGTATCGGTTTCCTCCAGCATCTTCACAAGGGCCTTTGCTTTTGATCTGGGATAGATTTGCACTTTTGGCACCAAAGTCCGTTCATCTCTAGGAGACAGAACGTGTCTCCTTCCTGAGCTGTATGAAGGCTGTGTGGTCCCATTGTGTTTATACTAGCGTACTATTATTTGTACAGATGAACATGGTACTTTCAGGTGTTTGGAAATTGCTCCCAAGGATGAACCAGACTTTTTTTTAGGTCTTGGCTGATTTCTTTTGATTTTCCCATGATGTCAAGCAAAAAGTCATTGAGTTTGAAGGTAGGCCTTGAAATACATGTACAGGTACACCTCCAATTGACTCAAATTATGTCAAGCTTTATGTATATAAAGAGTGACTTTTTTGAACAACAGGAACATTGATTGTCTTGCTTGGGCACTTCGGTTTGCCATCAGCAGAATATCTTAAAAGGTAAGCGATTTATAATAGCTCTTTCTATGTGTTTTGTGACACCCACACTGGTTTTATTATTATGCTAATAGAGGAAGTATACGGGGCGCTGTCCTCAGACAATCAAATGTTATGCTTTCGCCGTAAAGCCTTTTTCAAATCTGACAACGCTGTGAGATTGCCAAGATTCTAAGCTTTTGAATAGTGTGAAACACTTCTATTTTCATGAATGTTTGAAATTAGTATTTCTGTTATTTGAATTTGGCACTCTGCAATTTCACCGGATGTTGTAGAGGTGGGACGTGACCGCCCCACCTTGCGCAGAGAGGTTAAGTGGGATGTATATAACTGTGATGGTGAGAAATGTTTTGCTGTCTGAATTACAGCTGTACAGAACATTTGGGAAGAATTAATCTTGGTTAAAGCTTCTCTAGTGTCCGTGAGTTATTTACTCTGGAAAATAAGAACCTAACACCCCTAACCAATACAACTATTAACAGAACCAATGTGACGCCCTGATCTGTTTCACTTATCTTTGTTATTGTCTCCTCCCACCTCCAGGTGTCACCTGTTTTCCCCATTATTCCCAGGGTATTCTCTGTTTGTCTGTTGCCAGTTCATCTTGTCTTGTCAAGTCAACCAGCGTGTTTTTTCCGTGCTCCTTCTTTTTCCAAGTCTCTGTTTTCTAGTCCTTCCGGTTCTGACCTTTGCCTGCCCTGACACTGAGCCCGCCTTCCTGACCATTCAGCCTGCCCTGACCTCGAGCCTGCATGCCATTCTGTATTTCCTGGACTCTGACCTGGTTTATGACCTTTTTCCTGTCCACGACCTGTCTCTTGCCTGCCCCTTGTTTTATAATAAATATCAGAGACTCAAACCATCTGCCTCCCGTGTCTGCATCTGGGTCTCACCCTGTATCGTTACAACCAATGAATGTTGAACATGATTTTCTGTTAATTAAACTTAAGGCTACAATTTATTGTAATCCTGATGGAGTTTTCGTTGATATCCCAAACGATGAGATATTAAACCAATGACTAAGCAGGCAAATTGAACCACTCCCCCAAGGAAAGGTGGGCATCTGACACTGCCTCACAGTCTATTTTGTCTCAGGTGCCAGAAACCTTATTGATAGAACAATCCAATGACAGTGGACTGATAGGCAGTGCTAGCCCAGTTATAATAAATTATTATCTCTCCTATTCTGAATTGACCAATGTATTTTATAAATTCGGCACATTACATATGACTCTTAAAATAATAGACATTTAATAAGTGTTTAACTTCTTAGGGAGCGGCTGCATAGGTGACGGTTTTGGAGAGTCTGGCGTGCCCAAAGTAAAATGCCTGCCACTCAGGCCCAGAAAATAGGATATGCACATAATTAGTACTATTGGATAGGAAACACTCTGAAGTTTCTAAGAGTGTTAAAATAATTTATGTGAGTATAACAGAACTGATATAGCAGGCGAAAACTCGAGGAAAATCCATCCGGATTTGCAGTTTTTTTTGTACTTGACCTTCTTCTCCAGGCTGCCTATTCATTTTTATTTTAACCAGGACTGAGACTGCAGTACCTATGGCTTCCACTAGATGTCAGCACTCTCTATACAAAGACTGGGAGTTCTAGGAGTAAGCAAAACAGATAGGAAGAGGAAGTAGTCAGGGGACCACTTTTGTAAACAAGGTTTGACGCGCGCGCGCGAGATTGTGAACGTGCAACACTTTATTTTTCTTTCCTATCGTTCATGTTATCGTCCGGTTGAAATATTACAGCAAATATACACAAAAGGATACCTAAGGATACATAAAAAATTATGTTTGATTTGTTTGTAGAAAGTTTATAGGTATAATTTGAACGTGTTCTCTTCACGGTTCAATGGGCGACTCAACGGTGGATTTTATGATCATAACGTGCCAACCAAACGGAGATTTATGGATATAATAAATGACTTTTTCTAACAAAAGAACCATTGGATGTCTTCGTTGGACACTTGGGAAGCCCTCAGCAGAAGTTCTTCGAAAGGTAAGGGATTTTATATTAGCGATTTCATGCGTTTTGTGAGACAATCAAATGTTGTGCTTTCGCCGTAAAGCCTTTTTGAAATCTGACAAAGCTGTGATATTGGCAAGAATCAGAGCTTTTGATGACTATGCAACACTTGTATATTGATGAATGTTTAATAATTCAGCTTTTGGATTTTGAATTTGGCGCCTTACATTTCACCGGGTAGCTTTCACTGCTCCCTAAGTAGTTTAGAAAGTGAATATCCAAATGAAATGTGAAATACATTTATAGAGTAAAATTGATAGGTTAGACTAAAATGAAAAAAAATGTCTTCCAATATGGAGAAAGTTATCATGTTTGTTTTGTTTTAAACCTTGCAATAGGGGTAAAAGCAGAACATGGTTTGAGAGCGATCCGTGTGTATTAGGAGTAGTTATTGAGAATGTTTTTTTTTCTACTGGAAAGAGTAGAAGGGTTTTAGTTGAAAGAGACAGATGATGGAGACTAGTGAAAGTAACAAAGTGAATGGTAATTGGCTTTCAGATAGCATTCTAATAATGCAATATTTTAGTAATTTGAAGAAGATTATTGGGACTGATATTCAATTAGAGGCTGCTCACTCTTCAAGTCATGGTCCACTGCTCTCGTGTTTAAGTCATCTGTTGTTTGTGATTTAAGATAAGCTTACTGTGGAACAATAGATAGCCGCCAGCACACACTGAACTCAAACAGGCTGTAAGAGAGACAGTGGCGAAATTTGGGACAAAGGTGTGAATAATTGAATAAGACACATTTTTACAATTTATTTCTAAATTCTGTAGTTTGGGTAGCACCAGGGATTTAAGTGAGGTAATGTCATCTAAAACAATAATCTGTTTCCATTACGTGGAACAGTTTCCAGTGATTTAAGTAAGTAATGTCATCTAAAACAGTAACCTGTTTCCATTACGTGGAATAGTGTCCCGAATTGAAGTTGATCCAAGTAAATGTTTTTAGTACCGACTATTGAGCTGATAAGCCAGCACCAATGTATTGAAGGTCCTAGCAGATTTGTTAAAGAACTGGTTTCATATTTTGAAGTTTATGTCCCAGGGACAGTTTGTACAGAACTGTATGTCAACGCAACAGGTCAAAATGACAATGATTACAACAGAGGGGCTCTAGGATTGTTTACTTTAGAAGGTGCCTATTCAGCTTGATGGGACACTGTATCATCTGATTTGTCTGAAGTATAATTCTGCATACGACTGATGGAATGTCTGCTACCAAGTTATTTTTTCATGTTTATCAATGATTCTGTATCTCTCCCTTTGAAAGGCTTCCTACGGCAGTGCCTTGGGAGAGCAGGTAAAGGTACCCGGATCCAGCTGTTAAGGGAGCTCTCAAATTTAACAAGGTCTGGTCATTTTGTTTGTTTTTACCCTACGTTTTATCACACACAGCCCAACTGTTTTGAATATTTGTTAGTGGTGTTAATCCTGATTGATGGTGTTGCTTCTTTTTATTTGGTTTTAGTTTTTTTTCACAAGTTAGAACGGATGCTGTACACAAATGACATGTTCTGAAAGTTTCTATCGTCAGAGTTTGTTGCACACATGTACATTCTCTTGATAAGAAATGTACTGAAAAACCCAACATAAACCTGATACACAAAATGTTTGAAATATCTTTAAATAATGTCTGAGGTACAGGAAAACAAACACTCACTTAATAGGGCTGACTGACCTCTGACCTCTGTTCTGACTTCCTGGTGAGGCCTGATCACACTCACTAGAAAGACTGGAGACATTGGGTGAGATTTAAAGGGGCTGTGTAAACGGTAATAATTAGAAGAAGTGTATTATTTATCAATTGTCCCATGTGTGATTGGGACCACGAGAAGGACAGAGAGAGAGAGCGCTGCACCTGAATGAGGGACACCTGTCTCTAGTCTATTTTACCATTACCTTATGGGATAAAATTATTTCCTTATGGAGTTATCAAGAGTTGTAATTCTAATTTGATTTGTTATTCTAATTTGTTTATTTTTTATTTAACAGGCAGTGTTTTTTTGGACGCATGAATCACGATGTGAGCAATGTGTCCAAAGGGGCAATTACCAGTCCCCTGGGGCCCTTTGGTAAATATATAAGGGCACAAGGCGAGACCCAGATGCAGACACGGGAGGCAGATGGTTTGAGTCTTGATATTTATTAAACAGTCCGAAAGGGGTAGGCAAGAGAATGGTTGTGGACACGCAAAAGGTCAAACCCAGTTCAGAGTCCAGGAGGTACAGAGTGGAGTCCTGAAAACAGGCAAGGGTCAAAAACCGGGAAGACTAGCAAAAAAGCATAGAAGCAGAAGTACTGGAAAACGCTGGTTGACTTGAAAAGCATACAAGACGAACTGGCACAGAGAGACAGGAAACACAGGGATATATACACTAGGGATAATAAGCGACACCTGGAGGGGGTGGAGACAATCACAAGACAGGCGAAACAGATCAGGGTGTGACAAAATATGCAAATGCCCTTTGGTAAATTTTGATTTTGTTCACATGCCTACCTATAAAATAAGAAATATATGTTGGTAATGGTTGACAGGTATTCTAAATGGATACAAGTTTTCCCCACCTGGAGTGATATATGTGTATTGCTGTTGTTTCCTTTTCTTTTCCTTTGTTTTTGTCTTGCTTTAATAACACATCTCACCAGATTAGGTCTGCTGGATGGTCGGGATTTCTCTCTCAGGATTAACCCTCTATCTCCCTGACCTGTAACTCTGCAGTGAGATCGCCAACATGATAGGGGAGTATAAGCCAATTTGAAAATTGTTGTTATTCACTTTGACATTTGTTTTATAAATCTGTATTAAGAATATTGAAAGTAGTAATAATTAGTTTTACAGTCAATAATTTGTCTGGATTTCCTGAATCAGGTAGTAGTAGTAAATGATTATACAGTAGATAACTTGTCTGGATTTCCTGAATCAGAAATGCCATAAACTAAATTGTTGTTCTAGTCTGTCCTTTCTCAAGATTATGGTGAAAGGCAACCACAAATGGTATCTAGATGCATGAAAGGGATAATTTGACCAAGAACAGTGTGAACCTCAACCCCCTCTAAAATGGCGTTCACTATGGCCCTGTCCTTTACCACTTCTACTGTGAGACCTGAGTCCGAGCCAGCAACCTGTACACAGCATCCAGTTGAAGCTATCAACTGCCTTTTCTCTCAGAGTGCGACATGGGTGCACGTGGATTGAGCATGGAGAGAGATCCCGTCCAAACTTGCTGGTGTACTGGTAGGAAAATGGACAAGACATAATGGACTGTAAAGGATAGTGGCAGCTCAGGTGAGAGACATTATCAAGAATTAGAATGCATTGTGATACCAATCTGTCAGCAAAGTTAATGCTGGAAAAATAATATTAATATACTGTCAATGTGAATGTGTATTCTACCAGTATCGGTGTGTGCTAAATTGAAAGTGATAGAACCAACGTGAAACACTAAGGACTGTCATTCTAAATTTGGGTTGGATAATTTTCAACAGTTATAATTATGATTTGGAAAGGCTTCTAGAGACAGAGCAATGCCCCTAAAATGTGAGGAGAGCCACTAGATTGTAGCTTGGGCTAACCTTGCCCCAATCTCATTCTTGGCAAGGTTGGCGTTAAACTGTTATAACGTCAATATTCATGTGCCCTAGACCAAATTCGGGAGATCTCTAGAGACATAGATAAAATTGGAAATGCTAAAATAATAGCGTAAATTGGCTCTGCAAAACAGAGAGGCTCTTGACTATCTTTTGGCAGGTCAAGGGGGCAATTGTGCAATTATTGGAGATGAATGTTGTACTTTTGTCCCAGATCACTCTTCTAATATGACTGATCTCGACGAATACATTGCCACTGTTGTTAAGAATAATTCCCCACAACCAGTGCAACTTGGTTGGAATCCCTGTTTGGAAGTTGGGGATCCCAAGTTGCCAAATGGGCTGCAGTATGTTTTTTTTCTTATTTTGTCTAAATTGTGTTATTTAATGTGTGTGTATGTGTGTATATTTTTTAGGAACTCACTCCCATTAATAGAAGTATAACCTTTATTATGATTATTACATTACCATACTAATTGGATTGTACAACCCAGAATGAATGGTTTGAAATTATGAAGTTTCCCTTTACTTTAATAGGAGTATAGAATATTTTGATATAGAATCTAAAATCTAAGTGCTTGCATTAACATGTAATGATTATTATCACACAAGTGATAAGAGTATGGAATGTGATGGAACATTTTATGTTGCTGCATTTCTATTTACCAATTTCTGTGTTCTATGTTCACGCTTTTCTATAAACTCATTTCTGTGTTCATGCAAGTGACTGATTGAACAAATCCTCACTTTCAGTGTCTGCAATTTGGCAGTACACCCAGCACATTGTTTAGAGAAAGGGATATCTCAGTTTAAAGGTTTCAGCTTAGAGAGAAGAAGCGTCATGGGGTATTGGTCTGTCACATGCATGACCCAGTATTGGTCGGTCATATGAATGAAGCAAACGTTAATGATTAATTATGAATAAGCTAAATTATGCAAATATGACTTGTCTGCAGTATATGAGAGAACTAACGGGACTGCCCCGTTAGAGCTCCTGACAGACGTTCACTATGGTGCATCAAGTTTGGTGGAACCTCTCCAGCGTGCTGATAATAAACAATGATTCATTTAAGACTGACTTCGAGTGTCCCTGTGTAAGAATTTCCAGAACAGTCTACTTTTTTATTGAGATTTTGTACCCTGATGTTCAGGGTTTGAATGTTTCTTGTAACCGGTGTTCCAGTACCGTCTTGATGTACAAAAATAACGCAACATGTGACTAATGACATCACTGTAAGTTGGTGTCCCTAAATGTGAATGTTTTGAACAATCCTATTAAGAGAAAAAAGGTTATTACAAAAAATTTAAAAGGAGAAAGCGCAGGCCATATTCCACAAAGAAACACATTTATCACAATTGGAAAATGAAAAAATGAAAAACTGAAAAGGAGATTTACAGTGGTAAAGGGGAAAATAGAACATAAAGAGGTAACGTTTGTTAATGTTTATGCCCCTCCAAAAAGTGACAAGTTATTTTTACACATTTATTTGAAACTATTGCATTAGAAGCATAGCAGATTTTAATTTTTTTGGGCAATTTGAACATGGTGTTAAATTATAATCTGAACACAACAGTACCTTCGCCCCAGTCTGAGGTCCTGAGCGCTCTGGAGCAGGTTTTCATCAAGGATCTCTCTGTACTTTGTTCTGTTCATCTTTCCCCCCGATCCTCACTAGTCTCCAAATCCCTGCCGCTGAAAGACATCCCCACAACATGATGCTGCCACCACCATGCTTCACCGTAGGGATGGTGCCAGGTTTCCTTCACACGTGACGCTTGGCATTCAGGCCAAAGACATGAAACATTGGGGGGCGGCAGGTAGCCTAGTGGTTAGAGCATTAGGCCAGTAACTGAAAGGTTGCTAGATTGAAAATAATCTTGTTTTTCATGGTCTGAGAGTCCTTTAGGTGCCTCCTGGCAGACTCCAAGCGGGCTGTCATGTGCCTTTTACTGAGGAGTGGCTTCCGTCTGCCACTCTACCATAAAGGCCTGATTGGTGGAGTGCTGCAGAGATGGTTGTCCTTCTGGAAGGTTCTCCCATACAATATATAAGATAAGAGATCCACATACTAGACAAATTAAGCATGGACCCATAGACATAGAGAATATATTTGAGGACTGTTACAAAAGCCTGTATACTCCACCACACAGCAGAGGAGTTTCTCAACTCTCTGGATTTGCCATCTATTGGGAAAATACAGAAAAAGGCCTCATGGCACCCAATACAGAGGAAGAGGCAGTGAGTGCAGTTACTGTACTTAAGAACAACAAATCTCCAGGCAGCGTTGGCTTCCCATCAGAGTGATAGAAAACCTTTAAAGAAGAATTGACCCCTTTGCTGATATCTACCTTCAATTAGACCTTGAAGGAGGGCCTTACTCCCCCATCGTGGAAGGAAGCTATTATTTCAATAATACCCAAAGAAGGTAAAGAAAAATGATGATGTAATAGCTACCGCGCTGTGTCAATTTAAATGTAGATTATTAACTGTATACCTCAATTATATCCAAGAGATTTGAGAAGTTCATGTCAGATTTGACTGATGAAGACCAAACCGGATTCATTAAGGGTTGTCAAACACAAGACAATATCAGAAGGACTTTACATACTATCCATGCTATTTAAAAAGGCAGGACAAGTGCAGAGAAGGCTTTTTATTGTGTGAATTAGACACTTCTATATCAAGTTCTGGAAAGGTTTGGATTTAAGGAAGAGTCAATCAAATGTATCAAAGGCATTTATCAGAATCCGACAGCTAGAATAAAGATGAATGGGAATTGTTGAGAGATGAGAGATGAGAGATGAGATGAGAGATGAGAGATGTTGAGAGATGGTCCATACTACCAATGTATTTCATCTCCAGAATAGAAGAACTAAAGATGAATATTGTACCCAGACTGTTGTACTTATTCCAATCCCTTCAAATTATAATACCTCAAAGTCAATTTAGAGTATGGGACAAACTGATATCGAGATTTATTTGGGATGGTAAGAAACCTAGGATTAGATATTGCACAATGCAATTTACCAAGGATAAAGGAGGGAGGACATTCCCCAACCTGAGGGAATATTTCTATGCAGCACAACTCAGATCCATAGTTTACTCGTGTGATAAAGGTTACTGTGCAAGATGGAAGGATATGGAGAAGAGCATAACTGGAAAGCCAATCCAAACTTGGTGGAAGATACTATTTAAGACCGTGGAGGACATATTGGACCCAATAACAACATTCAAGTTAGATATTTGGTTTGATTTGGTCCGAAAACACAATTAGGATGATGAGATGGTGTGCATATAATGTCAAATTTAAACCTGGCACATATGATCAAAGATTTAAACAGTGGGTTAATCAAGGTATAACGGAAATGTGTACTATCATTGAGAATGGAGAAATTATGAGTTTTCAGGATTTTTAAGATACTTACAATAAACCACACAATATTGCAGAGGCAATATGTGGGGAGGCAGAGGCACAGGATCTCACATCAATACCTTTGTCAGATAATACTGTGAAGTTAAGAATTGACGCTATTGCTAGCAATCAAGAGGAAACTGAATGAACGACTCAAAAACTCCCCAGCTTATGCACTCAAAATGGACGTAAGCTGTGAAGGCCGAGATGCCCATTCATTGACTTTTTTGCATATCGGGGATTATATTCACGATGACATACTGTTCTGTCTCCCAATTCCCAAGCATGAAACAGCACAGGGGAGGTTCAGTGTGCTGTGTGGCTAAATTGAAGAAAAACTGATTCCATGGGATCAAATGTTGGAGTTTTACACAGATGGGGCTCCATCTATGGCGGGATGGTGGGCAGGCCTCCGCACATTAGTTATGAATGTATCTCCCTCTGCCTTATGAACGCATTGTATGATACACTGAGACCAGCTGGTGGCAAAAGAGCTGAGCGCAGAACTCTGAGATATACTGCATCAGGTAACTTCAGTAAACTACATCGAAGTTACACACCTGTTTGCAAAACTGTGTGGAGGTAAGAGCTCAGAGCATGACAATTTGCTATTTCACACCAAGGCTTGTGGTTATCGAAGTCAAAGTCAACGTCAAAGTCACCATTATTAGTCAGTTGTACAACCGAATGCCTTCAACTGAAATGTGTCTTCCGCATTTAACCCAACCCCTCTGAATCAGAGAGGTGCGGGGGGCTGCCTTTAATCGACATCCACATTTTCGGCGCCCGGGGAACAGTGGGTTAACTGCCTTGTTCAGGGGCAGAACGACAGATTTTTACCTTGTCAGCTCGGGGATTCGAACTTGCAACCCTCCGGTATCGAGGCGGAGAGTGTTCAAAATATTTTTTTAACTGAGAGAGGAACTGTTGTCATTCTCAATAGACGTGAAATAAAAAACAGACTTTGTTGGCTTTCTGTGTGGTGAAAAGGAAAAGTGTCTCCTTGCCTATGTAACAGATATATTTGGGAAAGTGAATGAACTGAACACAAGCATGCAGGGGAAATACAAAACATTCTACAGACGTGTGATGGAATCAGTTGATTCAGAGGAAATAATTCTTATTTGAGAGTCTTTTAAAAGTGAACCATGCCCCCCTTCCCTAGGCTGTGCGAGTTTCTAACAGACAACAGCATCAGTGAATGTCCCACGCAAGTGATGACTGCTCACCTTTGATGCTTGGAAGAGCACTTTGGGACCTTCTTCCCAGACTTGGACATGGCAAAGTTTGCCTGGGTGTGAAATCTGTTTGACTGTGATCCTGGCTCAGTTGACATGTCGGCAAATGAAATCAAACAGCTGATTGAGCTGTCATGTGACTGAATGCTGCAGACTATTTTTTTGTTTTTTGGTTCCTGACTCAAAGGGAATAGCCTGCCGTCTCCCTCCGCCCATTACAACTCATGGTACCCTTCGCCAGCTCATATTTGGGTGAAGCTGGATTCAGTGCTCTCGTCTGCATTAAAACTAAATATCAATCCAGGTTGGATATGACAGGAGAGATGCATTGCATCAAGCACACCCATCTCATTAGTGGTGGTGAGATAAGAGCCAATCAGAAATTATGTCAAACTAATTTGCAATTGACTGTCACAGCTCCACATTAAAAGTATGTGATAAAAAATGCAACATTGGCTGCTACAAAATTGAATTATTTCCTTTTAACTTGGTTGGGGTCGCGAGAATTTTCTGACATCACAATGGGGTCGTGGGCCCAAAAGGTTTGGGATCCCCTGTGGTAACGTTAGGGTTATAACATTTCTGTTTATGTACTTTTTTTTGTTGAGAAAATGATGCACTCACTACCGTAAGTCGCTCTGGATAAGAGTGTCTGGTAAATTACTCAAATGTAAAAAATGTTTAGGGTTAGGGTATTAGGGTAAGGGTTAAATTTAGGGCTAGGATAAGGGTTAGGGCGAGGATTAGGGTTAGTAGTTATAATGTTACTGATAATCTGTACATAGTCTGTAGACCATCTACAGAATGGACTATCCAAATAAAGTGCTACCTTAGAGTATAAGTAAGTGATGTAGTATACGTTTCATTATTCTCATTCCCTCTAACTCGCTCTGTCTGATGAAGGTCTCTGACCAGAATATCACAGCATTTCTTTATAATATGGATCTACAATAAACTACAATAAACATTTTTTATAATGGGGAGAGTGTGGTGCATCACCTTTGTTTCATTATTTAAGGTAGACCCTCTCCTCCAGTTGTTTGAGCATGAAACCCAGTTTTTCCAGATAGGCTGTATTGAAGCTAACAACAACATTAATAACATGATTTCAAGAGGGACACTAAACTAACGACACCACTGGTTTCTCTTGTCTGATGTGATTAGTGGGCGTGTCAACAAATGTCATTGCATTTCATAATTGAACCAGCCTTTGTTCCGTTAGCATTAAGTGATTGGGGAGCTGGCACTAAGGGTCATCTGCCATGCTGTGAGCTGGAGGTCTGGAGAAGGAGGAGAGGCATTGTCCCTGTGGGAGGTGAAAGTAGGGATGGGACTGTTCCTCCATTGTTGTTGTGCCATATGCACACTGCTCTAAGCCCATTACAGGCCAGCCAGCTTAATCAAATGAATTGTGTGTGTGTGTGTGTGTGTGTGTGTGTGTGTGTGTGTGTGTGTGTGTGTGTGTGTGTGTGTGTGTGTGTGTGTGTGTGTGTGTGTGTGTGTGTGTGTGTGTGTGTGTGTGTGTGTGTGTGTGTGTGTGTGTGTGTGTGTGTGTGTGTGTGCATATTTGTGTGTGTGTGCATTTGTGCAAGTGGGTGTGTGCGTGCGTGTGTCTTGGTGTTTGTGTGTGTGTGTGTGTGCGTGTGTGTGTGTTTGTGTGCCTGTGTGTTGTGTGTGTATGTGTGTGTGTGATTAGAGTTGGGGGAGGATAGAGGATGGTGATGGTGTAACCTCATGAACTACAAAATAAGGGATATAAGGGATATGCAAAGGAGAAACCAGCAACATTTTTAATCATTGATTTATATACTTAATTACAGTGTTACACTAGGCACAGATCAATCATGCTACTATATACATATACACACACACACACTCAGACACACACACACACAGAGACACACGTGTTTAAAAGAAGGCTTTGGCAGAAATCCCTATGAAGTGCTAGTTGATGTGTAGGTGTCTGATGTTAGCACCCAGCGATAAGTCATAGGTGCAATTCTAAACATCCAGAAACAGAAATGTTGTAACATTATCTACAATAGTAACACTACATACAAGGACAAGACCAGAAATAGGCTTCTTGGTGTTTAGTACTGTTTTCCATCTACAGTATATTGTGAGTTTTGTTGTTGCCTTTGTGTTTTCATGTTTGTCTTCAGCGACTTTCACCGACAATGTTTTGCTCTAAGAGTGGAAGCTTGGTGTTGTAACAATCCTTGGGAAGCACCATGTAAGCCATGGGGGAGGGGTTATTGTACTTATCTACCAGCTAAACCCCATCAAAGTAATAAGCTCTCTCCTCCTCTCCTCCTCTCCTCTCCATTCCTATCTATCCTGAGCTTTTCTCCTTCAAAAACTGCAGGGTTAGAAATAGCCCAACTTGACTAAATAAAGAAACCAAGCAGCGCTGGATAATTTGGCACCACACATCAGAGTAGTAGGAGCTTATTAAAACTCCACACAGTGTGTAACAGATATTATATTCCCCAGCTCATAAAGGGGTCAGAGATACCGTATATTCCACATGATGTGACCCATTAACTGTTATGTTATTCTTATCATAATGCTACTTATACAACACACGCACATGCACGCACACACACACACTACGATCATTCCAAAACTACAGTATACAGTAGAAGGATATATCAAAAGCTATGCCTTAGTAATAAATGAGAGTAAATGTAACATGTTATACATTCTGACAGCCTACTGAATGAGCACAAGCAGATGGTAAAATTGCCATATATGTTGAATTGTATACAACACAACTCAGAATAAAAAGCTACATTTGTCTTATTCACTGTGATAATCCATCATTGATCATCGAAAACTGATTCCACATGTCACTGCTGTACACATAATATTTTTTATATTTGAATGACAAATGTTTACTTTTCTATTGTGCATATGCTAATACTGTACATTACAGAGATGTTGGTCCAGGCTGAGTGCATCACTGATCTCTGGCATGTGATTCGTCACAAAGAGAGGATGTTGTGTCTGAAATGGTACTCTATTCTGACCTCGTACAACCATCTCGGAAGTCTCGCGAGCTTACATTCTGTTTCGCTATACTGATAGCGCAGCTGTACTCAGACTGGTAAATATGATGCTAACCCTTTTCCCTGTGTAGTGCACTTTTGACCAGACCCTATGGGCCCTGGTCAAAAGAAGTGCCTTATATAGGGAATAGGATGCGATGTGGGACTCAACCATGGTTCTGAGTGGTTTGAGGGGCGGTATATCTATGACACACATCAATCTGGTCCCTGTGCTCTGAGCATTTGAGCAGATAAAAGATTGATGTTCAATAAGACCTGAACTCAGTGAACAAAATCCTTCATGTCGTTTTTTTCCCCCTTCTATAAGATCAGATTCCACCATCATTCATATTGGACAAGGTCCGCATTAAAAAGATATCTCTGTCCACAACGGTTTGTGGTTTCAAAATACTACAGCATATACAGTGCAGCCCAGCTCACATAGAAAATCAAACAATGTTTTTTTTTTAGATATAGATAAATCAAATACATAGATACATCAAATGTATATTTTAGCTAAAGTGCTTCCAAACAGCTCTCCTAGAGGCGATCTGAATCTGTTATAGCTACTGTACTGTATGTCTGGCTATTGTTAAGGAGGGTCAATAACAATGACATACAGTGACAGTCACAGTGAGACGGTCCAGAGGTAAAAACATACAAAAAGATAAAACAATAAAACATTCAATTTTTTTTCTGTGGTCTAGTCAGCCAGCTCACAAGTCAGAAGGTGGTCTGGGCTGGACCTCAGGCCGTAGAGATAAATTCATTTCAGATTATCTCTACTGTCCAGCCAGCCAGCTCACATTAAAGGGAGAGTTTGACTTTAGAGCAACCCTGAAGTACTATATGAAAATATCTGATATTGGGGTGAACTATCCCTTTAACTCCTCCTAGAGTCTCACACATTAGGTCATCATATACATGTAGTCTGAATTCCAAATGGCACCTTAATTATTCCCTATGTAGTGCACTACTTTTGACCAGGGTTCCGGTCAAAAGTAGTGCACTATATAGAGAATAGGGTACATTTTGGGATGCAGACATAGTACCGGTTCTGGGTCATAAGACCTTCATCAGAGCATCAAAGCAGGAAGGGTAGACTTATGGGTTGACTGTGACAAAAGCACTAGCCTAGCCTACTGCTCCCAAAGATATGTCTGTGATCTGTCAAGGTATTTTTAGACTGAGGAAGTAAACAGACTAGCTGTAGGCTAAATTCCTATAACCAAATTGACTTTAATAAACTTATTCCAAATATCATTATCAGATACATTTTTTCTAACACTTTATTGAATAAGGTAATTAGGTTTGGAGGACATGAAAAACTTGTGATCACATAAGTGTTTATAGAAAACAGGTCTGTTTTATGTAGTTGGTCAGTGTACGGGTTGCTTAACTGGTGGCAGAGATGTCAGGCGCAGGAGAGCAAAACTTGGTAATAACCGTAGTCGTTTAATAAAACCAACCAAAACGGTACAAAATAACACGAGAGTACATGGGCACAAAATACTCGTAACACACCAGTAAATTAACGAGCAACAAACACTATACATCAAACAAATCCAGACAAGGACATCAAATCAAATCAAATTTTATTTGTCACATACACATGGTTAGCAGATGTTAATGCGAGTGTAGCGAAATGCTTGTGCTTCTAGTTCCGACCATGCAGTAGTATCTAACAAGTAATCTAACAAATTCACAACAACTACCTTATACACACAAGAGTAAAGGAATGAATACGAGTATGTACATATAAATATAAGGATGAGCGATGGCTGACCGGCATAGGCAAGATGCAGTAGATGGTATGGAGTACAGTATATACACACATATATATGAGATGAGTAATGTAGGATATGTAAACATTATATAAATGGCATTGTTTAAAGTGGCTAGTGATACATTATTTCATACAATTATAATTATTAAAGTGGCTAGAGATTTGGGTCAATGGCTGAACGGCATAGGCAAGATTCAGTAGATGGTTTAGAGTACAGTGTATACATTTGATATGAGTATGTCGGATACGTAAACATTATATACAAAATTGTTTAAAGGGGCTAGTGATACATTGTTACATCCAATTCCTAACGCAGTTCTACCTCTGACACCGCCAAAACAACCACTAAGCGCCCTTAATAAATGGCGGGAAACAGAGGGTTAAATACACAACATGTAATGAATGGGATTGAAACCAGGTGTGTGGGAAGACAAGACAAAACAAATGGATTGATGATGGTTAGAAGACCGGTGACGCCGACCGCCAAGCCCCGCCCGAACAAGGAGAGGCACCAACTTCGTCTGAAGTCGTGACAGTCAGGCTACTATCTGGCCTACCAATCTGAATTTCCAATTAAAGCTGTAGCCAAACCACAAACTCTCAATGCCATAGAGATGCTGTAAAACTAGTCATTTATTAAGGGCGCTTAGTGGTTGTTTTGGCGGTGTCAGAGGTAGAACTGCGTTAGATCTGTGAAATCCAGAAGCAGCTCCTAGCATTATACCTAGCAGACATTGTCATTGGCTGCACGGAGTCACATTAAGAGAAATCTCATGCAGCCTTGTTCACAAGTTAGAACACTGGAATGTGAGATGCAATGTACAATCAATTAGGCTGATAAAAATCCTGATTATTTTGTTTCATGATTTTAAATTTGAACATAACTATCTATCTATATAGCCTACACTTTCTTGTTCTGAACATCTAACTTGAGTGGGATGGGTGTGACTTCGTGACAATGATCAAGAGTACTAGCTGCACATGAATTTGACCGCTCCAACGCAGTTACACCAAAAACAGTACAGTATGAGGATCAACAAATGAATACATACCATACGAAACGTAACATAACATATCGAACTAATTGGAGTGTCCCATCTACCTTTGAATCTACCCCTGAGTCCAGCTTGCAGAAACTACGTCTTCAATAGAAATCGCTGATCACACTTGCAGGCAATGTTATGGTGATGTTGGCTAGCTAAGACTTGCGTAAAAACACCTCATTGGGTCTAATGGTCTTCTCGAAAATGTAAGGTTGGAGTAATAATAATAATGTTCAACTACTTAAGACATTCTCTCGAATCTAGGTTATGCCTTTAGATTTTGAGAAAATAAAAAACTAAGGAAGAATTTTTCACTTCACTCATTGACTTCTCAAACCCGGCCTGGTCTGTTTAGTCTGTTTCGTACGCGTTACAGGAAGTCTTGCGATGTTGCGCCTCTGGGTTTAGAAACTCTGTGGTTATACCTCTAACACCGCCTAAACATCAGCCAAAAACAATTTTTTGAGAAGACGTTTTGTAAATCCTACAAAAATCAGGAGGCCCCCCATCAATGTTTTTGTCACGCTCACTCAGATATCATATGAACATGGCATAAGTCATGGCAAAGCAGAAAATAAGCTTTTAAACTGCAAATGTTTCTCTCCGCCCCATGGAAAAAAATTTGTAGGATTGCATGAAATTAGTTTTAAAGATGCAATATGTACCTTTTTGGGCAAAAATGACAAAACTCCAATAGAACTGTGAGTGATAGATCTGTCATTCACTTTGAAAGCAAGTCTAAGAAGCAGTAGATCTGCTCTATGTGTGCTATTTCTATACTTCCCATTTTTAAGTTTCGTTTTAGCATATTTTACTTTCGGTTTTGTATACCAGCTTCAAACAGCTGAAAATACAACATTTTTGGTTAAGGGAAATATATTTCACAGTGGTTTAGCTGGTACAATAATTCTCTACACTATACTTGTTTGTTTTGTAACATATCTTGTCATTATTTTGTCACACTGAAATTAGGCAAACAAAACAAAATGCAACCAGGAAATGGCGAAGCGATTCTGCATAGCGCCTCTTTAGAAACGGCCAAAGGTTCTCTCCATCCTGTGGCAAAAATGTGTAGAATAGCAGGACATTCGTTTTAAAAACTGAAACACATGTTCTCCACAATGGGTAGAATTGTATGAAATTAGTTTTAAAACTGCAACATTTTCTCTCAGTCCCATGACAAAAAAACAATTATTGCAGGACATTACTGGAAAATGCAACTTTTTTGCTCCACTAGGTGTTGGGTAAAGGTCGCTACGTTACCCTGTTTATTATTGAGAGCATGTCCCCACGCTTCTCTATACCCAAGTCCCTTACGTGTACTTGCCTCTCCGATGGCCTCAACTTCTGACACTAATGTAGCGAGTCCAGTGAGTAGCCCCGAATGGGACTTTGACGCAGGTCCAGTGACGGTCATGACAACACATTAACAACACCTTAACCATTACACCAAAAGGTCCGATAAAATGTGAGAGGGGTCGAGTTTGGGAAACCCTGCCGTAAACGACCGACCATATCCGACAAAGCCCGAGAATGCCGGCGAACAACCTGTGTGTGAGAGCAAAGCAGAACGCTGCGCGCGTGCAAGAGAGAGGGGGATTATTGTGCGTTCATGAGCGCTACAGTCACTGTGCGAGGAACAGCGGGTGAGCTACTGAGACGAGAGGAGACATTCGGACACACATTGCTGCTATACTTGTAAAATATATGGTCTAATTTAGCAGAACTGTCCACCCAGGTCCAATACATCTCAAGGATTATACTTGAAATTATTCCTGGTATAGTTTATTACGGAGAGGACGCATACCCGGAATAGAGTGAGCTGGACGGCGGGCTGAGAAGGAAAGGAATTGTACTCTTTCTGAAGTGGTCGGGAGAAGCAAGTGGTTTCTATTTACTAAAACAGAAATGCCAACGACCAGGGGACCTAGAGGGTGAGTTCTCGCTTTTCATATTCAATTGACAATGGTTGGGGTGTTTGAATGATCTATCACATGTTTTGTTGGAGTGGCATGGACCGGGTAGTATGGAACTGATGCTGAGGCGAAACTGCATCTTGTTGATAGGCTAATGATGACCACTGGTTTGAGATAATGTTGAAAAGTTATGTGGTCAGTATGAGCGGGATATTGTTTTTCTGGCTACTTCATGACATGCATCCAAATGTCCATTGATTCAGAGCTTGTTCGAGATCAACACGGCTGTATGCACGCCTCACGGGCGAATCACAGGCAGGAGCACCTGTCAAGCCGGGCTCTGCTCTGCTCACCCGTGGAACCTGTTACATAGACAAACATGTTTGGTGAATTACATGATGTGGAGAGAGAAGGTCAATTAACCAAGCACTAGCACTAAAACCATTGTATCCGTTGCCAGAACATGGGGCATATGAATGATTTTAAACATTCCGTTTTATATTAGCCTTGTTGTTTGCGCAATACTTGGCATATGTATCGAACTTGTTGTTGGATAGGCTACCTATAAGATACTAATTTATATAATTGTAAAATCTTAAACTATGATGCATAGACTACGTGAAGGTCATTATTGTAGCCCACAAATCCGCCGTCCATAGTCAGCAAATTAGTTGTATATGGACCAATAGAAACAAGGGTCTGCGCAAACTGCTGTTGGTGATGAAACGGATGGTTAGGCTACGCGCCGATCTATTTCAGATTGTTTGAAAACTATGGATGATAGCCTGACTGTCATTGCTTCATTTATCACATTATATGTGGAACATGCGAATATTGAGATGGATGTGTCAATGGCGCTAAATAAATTAATTTCAGTTATTTCTCATCAATCCACATTATGCAATATTTCCATAGCTACAAAATTATGTCATCAATGATGGAGTCTATTGGCCTGGCTCTTCCCCGCTGTCATTTGTGTAGAATAAAATCTACGTTTTTAGAGCCGTTCAGAGTATATGCTCTAGCCTTGATAATTTTCAAATATACTTTTTCCATCAATTGAGAACAGCCAGTGCTCCACACAGCAGAACTAACACACAGCAAGTCTCACTACGGAGAGAGATTGGAGTGGAGGAGGAGAGTGCAACATCATCTATTGGGTTTGACGCATTCATTCGCCTTTGAATCCAACTTGTCCTCCCTCTGTTTCTGTGCTGTCTGCGTGATTTAGGCTATATGCAGAACCATTACAATATAAAAGTATGAGTTCGACTCGCAATAGCGTGCGTCATTCATTTTGCATTCATTTTGCCTTATACGTTTTTAATTGTAAAAGTTGTAAAAATGCAATTCCATTATTGTCGAATTATAATAATTATAATTATAATAATAATACCTATAGTAATACAAATACTACTACTAATGATAATAATATAGCACGTTTTTTTACTAAATAACAATTCGAATTTCTAGTCATTCTTGAATTTTGGCATTTAGTTTTTACTATCCCACTGGTCACACACTGGTTGAATCAACGTTGTTTCCTCGGAATTTCAATGAAATGAGTTGAACCAACGTGGATTAGACCTTGAACTGATGTCTCTGCCCAGTGAGATTTCATTGACTGAGTAATTAAGATCTAATTTAGGTAGCTGTGTCTCTTCTCCCAATGCTCTTAAGTAGGAATCCCAGTGCCCCTTTATTTTAAAGTACACCTACATTTAGAAGGAACAATAATTTAAATCTAAATACATGTATATTCTTCTTAAAATCTGTCTTTGCTTGGTATATTCATAAGGGAGCACTTAAAAAAAAAAAGTTAAAAGTTACCTCTTATTAAATTACATTTCATGTTAAATCTCTCATGATAATTTGTCACCAATAATATGGTTATTTATGACTCATTATTTGCATTTGTCCTTTAAAAGACTCTTGAGTTGTATGTAGTATGTAAATTAATGTAGATTCATGAGGGTGGACTTCACTGCATACATTAGAATAGCATTGACTGTCTTCTATGGAAAAGGGAAAAGGGGAAGGGGGTACCTGGTCAGTTGTACATCTGAATGGTTTCAACTGAAATGTGTCTTCTGCATTTAACCCCTCTGAACCAGAGAGGTGTGGAGGGCTATGGGGCTGCAGAATCTAATATTGTATTTGAGAGGAGGCTGCTCTGTGTATGTGTTTGAGAGAGAAGGGGAGTAGAGTGAGAGAACAAGCAATGGAGTAGGATATTTATTTATTTTATTTGACCTTTATTTAACTAGGCAAGTCAGTTTAGAACAAATTCTTATTTTCAATGACGGCCTAGAAACAGTGGGTTAACTGCCTCGTTCAGGGGCAGAACAACAGATTTGTACCTTGTCAGCTCGGGGATTTGATCTTGTAACCTCTATGGTTACTAGTTCAATGTTCTAACCACTAGGCTACCTGCCGCCCCGCCAGATATAGTGTGTGTGACTGAGTGTGTCTTATTAGAGACAGCTAGGCTGTGGAGTGATGTGGCCAGCGCATCTGTTTGTGCCTCTGCCTTCAGCTAATGAGTAGCTGGCCCTGTTGGTGATGCTGAGCCCTCACTGGTAAACAAAAGGCATATACTGCTGCCTGACAGACCATAATTACCACCGTTGTAACCACTCTCATCTCTACTCTCTTTCCACACACTCTTCAGCTCTCTCTCTCTATTCCCCCTACTACTCCCATCTCCATACTCTCTAGTTCTCTCTGTCTAATCTGTTGTTCTCACAGTGGACCCCCCTTCCCTTCCTTTCACACCCAGCTCACTCTCTTTCTCTCCCTCCCTCTCTTTCGCTCTCCCTCTCTCCATTCCTCTTTTGTTCTACCCTTCCTTCCTTTCCTCTCCCACTCTGTCTCTCTCTTTTTGGGGCCCTGACTCTGTGCCCATGTTCACTCGTGCTTTCTACATTCAAAAATTGTGTGTCATTTCGGGGATGTGTGCAAGGGTAAACATATTAGTGGGGAGGACCAGTGTATTTTGTCCCTCCTTTCTCGGCACGCTACAACCAGCCAGGGCACGATGACGTAGTGTCGCTGTAGCAGTTAGCCACAGAATGCTGATGGGGTGGAGCTGCTAGCTCATCATCTGAGAATTCTTATTTTTTTTATTTTACCAGGTAAGTTGACTGAGAACACGTTCTCATTTACAGCATCAACCTGGGAAAAAGTTACAGGGGAGAAGAGATGAATGAGCCAATTACAAGCTGGGGATGATTAGGGGACTGTGATGGTATGAGGGCTAGATTGGGAATTTAGCCAGGACACCAGGGTTAACACCCCTACTCTTACAATAAGTGCCATTGGATCTTTAGTGACCACAGAGTCACCATTTAACGTCCCATTTGAAAGATGGCACCCTACACAGGGTAATGTCCCTAATCACTGCCCTGGGGTATTGGGATATTTTTTTTGACCAGAGTAAAGGGTGCTTCCTACTGGCCCTTCAACACCACTTCCAGCACCACTTGGTCTCCCATCCAGAGACTGACCAGGTCCAACGCTGTTTAGGTTCAGAAGCAAGCCAGCAGTGGGATGCAGGGTGGTATGCTGCTGGCCCCCAACCAGTTAGTAT
The DNA here is from genome assembly GCA_030435695.1 of Brachymystax lenok tsinlingensis. Lineage (NCBI taxonomy): Eukaryota > Metazoa > Chordata > Actinopteri > Salmoniformes > Salmonidae > Brachymystax > Brachymystax lenok. Next base: position 31,193,381 of record CM059790.1, read on the forward strand.
AAGTGGTGGTTGCATTATAAAACCACTTGGACTTCAATGCTTCCCACAGTTGTTTCAAGTTGGCTGGATGTCGTTTGGGTGGTGGACCAGTCTTGATACACACGCACTTACATCTTTTGTCTTGCCCATTCACCCTCTGAATGGCACACATACACAATCCATGTCTCAATATTCTCAAGGCTTAAATATCCTTCTTTAACCTGTCTCTTCGCCCTCATCTACACTGAGTGAAGTGGATTTAATAAGAGACATCAATCAAGGATCATAGCTTTCACCTGGATTCACCTGGTCTGTCATGGAAAGAGCAAGTGTTCTTAATGTTTTGTACACTCAGTGTACATACCATGGCAAAATGTGTTGCTTTTTTTGACTGATTCATCCAATGGTTCACAGTCTGCATGGGTTCTATAGTCATGTTTATATTGACTATGTGTGAATGTTTTGCTTTGAAGTTCAATAGACAGAAACTGATCTACTTTGACATTTAAAACGATAGTCAGCATACATTCCATATGCATAGTACATACAATACCATGCTTTGCAAGTCTAATATTGATATTTCACTTGAGGGCATATTGCATCTTTAAAGAACTCACTCCATGGTGCAACTCCCCAAGTCAATATTAAAATAGATTTTGATACTCGGTCTGCCTCATATCGAAATCATTATTTGCTTAGCCGCAGTGGACCGGGTTCTCTGCTTGGTAGCTGTCCAGGCTTATCATGGCTGAACTGGAATAAGACATTTATACTGTATGCGTCCCAAACAGCACCCAATTCCCTACAAATTGCACTACTTTTTACCAGATCTCTATGGGCCCTAGTCAAAAGTAGTGCACTATAAAGAGAATAGGGTGCCATTTGGGAAGCAGCCCCTGTGTGGTGTGGACTGGGGATGGATGGTTGAAACAACAATAACAGGGTCCGAGCTGTAGTGTCCAAGCCCAGGCAGTGTTTGCTGTGCTCTCTGTGTCTGTTCCCAAGAAGGGACCAGAACGTGCAGTGTGTCACTGGGTTGTCAATGTATTGTCCATCTGCTGATTGACCTATTTGAAGAACAGTCCAGGGTTTCTATCTCCTTCATTTCCCCACAATGGAACAGCAACATAGTTGCTCTGGGTTTTCAATTACACCGGCCCATTGTTAGCTGTTCGGCCAGGAATAGGCTTCAGGGTCTGGCTGTCAATGTTTTTGTTTCATCTCGTCACACGTTAAGGGCAAGATCCTATCATCCACAACCACAGACTTAACTGTGTCCCAAATGGCACTCTATTTGCTATGTAGTGCACTACGTTTGACGGGTCAAAAGTAGTGTGCACTGTATAGGGAATAGGGTGCTGTTTGGGACACATCCCTACTGGCTATGATTCCCCCGCAGTGATACCAAGGCAATTGGCTCTGTATCTAACACTACACTTTGTATGTGGTCTGTCACTTTGTTTTCTGTCTGTGTTCTCAGGATGGGATGTTAGTGGATAGATTTGAATAATTTAAACGTTATTAAACAGAATAAACTTCATTAAAACTGTTCGCTTTGTGACTGCGAGGCCTGTGGGTAATAGATGGAAATAATTCTAAATAAATTGGGTTCACTGTGTCACAACAATATCCAATAGTGTTTTCTATTCAATTCAACACGTTTATCTTAATTACATTTTATTTGAACCTTTTTACATCTTAACTCCACTGCGGTCATTGGTATGAAAATGAGTGACAAGAATTTGTCATGATGGCACAAACAGATTTTGTTTTGTGTGTATAGTAGGCGTTTGCTGCGTTGCTCACTGACTCCGCCCCACCTGTTGAGAAGACAATTTCTGCACTTTGAAGTGAAACACTGTCAGCTGAAGGAGGAGGAGGATGAAGAGGGGGACTCTTATACTTTGTACTTTTAGTTATGACATTTTAAATGTTATAACAGCGGATGCTTTTGAGTTGTCGAAATGTTGGGATTTCTTTTGATCATCGAGACGCCAAAAGGTCATGCTTGCATTGTTCAACCTGCAGGGTTGTTTTAGGATGTAGAACATAGAGGAGGATGGTTGACATGTTGTTGATTCAGTTGATTTTCCTGCCCTCCTCTCATGTTACTTTATAAAAGTTGCTGCAGCGAAGCCTTATAACTAGGCAGGTCTGTCATTCTATTCTCTGTTTTCCCACCCGCCTGTCAGTCTTTCTGCAAATAGGCAGGAATCATCTCATTGAGCCCAGACAGAGAGAGAGAGAGAGAGAGAGAGACAGACAGAGACAGAGACAGAGACAGACAGACAGCCACTGCATATCATCAATTAATAAAAGGTCAGAGGATGACTGGCTTTCTAAAAAACAGTCTGCTGTCAGGCCCCAACTGCCAGAGATGCCTCAGCTTACAGGGTAGTACACTTATTCTTACTTATTCTTCCTTGTTACCGGTCCCCTAAAATGTTAGTCCAGAAACTAAAGCTTTGGTTGTCTTCCTCTCAGGCTTCCATATCTTCTCCCTGGACCTCCTCAATGTCCACCTCTTGAACATCAGACTCTGAGGCCTCATTTTCACTGACAATTTCCAACCTTGTTGAGGATGGCTCATTGTCAGGCTCAAAAAGCCTCAAATATGCCGGGTGGCCACCAATTTTTCAACCCTTGTATTGGTCAGCCTGTTGCGTGCTTTGGTGTGTGTTCCCAAACAAGGACCAGTTGCGCTCTGAGGCGGCTGATGTTGGTGGGATTTGGAGAATGATGGAGGCAACAGGGGAAAGAGCCTCAGATCCACAAAGTCCCTTCCACCAGGTGGCTGATGAGATATGTTGGCACGACTGCCATATTGCATCTCCATCCCAAAGCCCTTGATTGGAAGTGTACTTCGCCAGACTGCAAAGAACCTTGCCCTCATCCAGGCCAAGGTGGCGAGACACGGTAGTGATGACACCATAGGCCTTGTTGATCTCTGCACCAGACAGGATGCTCTTGCATACTTGAGGTCCAACATGTACGCTGTGGCGTGTATGGGCTTCAGGCAGAAGTCTTCATGCTTTTTGATGTATTTCAGAACTGCAGTTTCCTCTGCTTGGAGCAACAGTGAAGTGGGCAGTGCATTACGGATTTCTTCTCTTACATCTGCAAGCAGAGTCTGGACATCAGACAGGATGGCATTGTCTCCCTCAATCCGTGCAATGGCTACTGCTATAGGTTTCAGGAGTTTCAAGCTGCTTACCACTCTCGCCCAAAATACATCATCCAGGAGGATCCTCTGATCCTTTGCCCAGCAACACCCAACAGTGGTTCAATGTGGTGCTCTTATTCTTCTCACTTTGCTTGGTGAGGTAGATTGCTGCTATAACTTGATGACCCTTTACATACCTAACCATTTCCTTGGCTCTCTTGTAGAGTTTATCCATTGTTTTCAGTGCCATGATGTCCTTGAGGAGCAGATTCAATGCATGAGCAGCACAGCCAATGGGTGTGATGTAAGGGTAGGACTCCTCCACTTTAGACCAAGCAGCCTTCATGTTCGCAGCATTGTCTGTCACCAGTGCAAATACCTTCTGTGGTCCAAGGTCATTGATGATTGCCTTCAGCTCATCTGCAATGTAGAGACCGGTGTGTCTGTTGTCCCTTGTGTCTATGCTCTTGTAGAATACTGGTTGATGGGTGGAGAAGACGTAGTTAATTATTCCTTGCCCACAAACATTCAAACACCCATCAGAGATGATTGCAATACTGTCTGCTTTCTCTATGATTTGCTTGACCTTCACTTGAACTCTGTTGAACTCTGCATCCAGCAAATGAGTAGATAAAGCATGTCTGGTTGGAGGGGTGTATGCTGGGCGAAGAACATTCAGATATCTCTTCCAGTACAGATTGCCTGTGAGCATCACAGGTGAACCAGTTGCGTACACAACTCGAGGATGACATTCATCAGCATTTCTCTGACTACGTTCCTCTAATTGAGTCAAAAAAACGTATGATTCCAGGAGGACCATGAGCTGTTGCTATCGATAAGGTGTCTGATTCATCATTTTCACCTCAAATAGAAGTAGAGGGACTTTTGGCAGAGGTTGCTTGTTGTGAGCGCTGAGGGAACTTTATGCACTTGGCCAGATGAATCTGCATCTTTGTTGAATTCTTCACGTCACAAGGCAGAAGTGTAAGGTGTGGAGTCAGGCGCAGAGAGCAGAGGTTAAATGCAGACCCGTCTTTTAATCAAGTGTGAAAATGAAACAACCACAAAACATCACATATGATTGGCACAGTATTTGCAAATGTACACAGCTTTTCCTTCTACAATAGGTGCAGTGAAATGTCTCTACATATCAGATAGTGCCCATGGCATTTTCCTGTAAAGATTAGAAAAAAATGAGTAAAAAAAACAACAAATACAATTCCATGTACAGGTAAATAGTTAAGCAGTTAGATTAAACAACTCCTTTGTAAGATAAGTGTTTTAAAATGAAACATGTATGGAAACAGGTAAATTAACACTCCTCAGTTAGCAGGCTCAAGCAAGCTAAACCCCACATGGTAGCAAAAACTAACTAGCAGAAATTGTTAACTAGTTAGAAATGATTTAAACACACTTTGCTGTAGGCTTCTATTTACTAGTTAACAAAAAATCATGTATGTCATATAAAATATATTCACCCCAACCCAGTATTGTAATCAAAAAGCCTGTAGTCCTTGGGCTCAGTAGCATCTCATGAGTGTGCAAGATCTTGAGATGGAGGAGTACACTGTACATGTGATGGAAGAATACACTGTGCATGCAGAGGGTTGCAATTCCATTGAATTAGGGATAGTTTTACTAAAATATTCCACAAGACCTGGAATTGCTTTATGTGTATCCCACAAAAAAGGTTCACTGTTATAAGCTAACTTTTTTTATGAATTTAAGCAAAATTCCCGAAATTCCCGGCCTTTACTTCCCATGGAATATTTCCGGAAACATTCTGGAAATTTACTGCAAAGCTTCCGACCCTTTGCAACCCTATATGTAATGCATCAGATTAGCATGGTAAACTGATCAAATTATCATCAACTGTATAAGCTGTTCAAATAATTTGTGTAGGCCTAGAATCGTTCATCTACAATGAATCACATTTACATTTAAAACAAATCTGTCAAAAACAAGCACACTCAGGAGCGCGTGTTTAGTCCCCTCCTGTACTCCCTGTTCACCCATGACTGCGCGCGACTCTAACACCATCAGGTTTGCAGACGACATAACCGTGGTAGGCCTGATCACCGACGATGATGAGACATCTTATATGGAGGCGGTCGGAGGCTTGTGGTGCCAGCACAACAGACTCTCACTCAACGTCAGCAAGACAAAGGAGCTGATCGTGGACTACAGGAAACAGAGGGCCAAGCACACCCCCATTCACATTGACGGGGCTGTAGTGGAGCAGGTCGAGAGCTTCAAGTTCCTCAGTGTCCACTAAGGATTTATCATGGTCCAAACACACCAACACAGTCGTGAAGAGGGCACAACAACACCTCTTCCCCCTCAGGAGGCTGAAAAGATTTGGCATGGGCCCTCAGATCTCAAAAAGTTCTCCAACTGTACCATTGAGAGCATCTTGACTGACTGCATCACTGCTTGGTATGGTAACTGCTTGGTATGGTAACTGCTTGGTATGGTAACTCCCTGGTATGGTATCTGCTTGGCATCCGACCGCAAGGTGCTACAGAGGGTAGTGTGGACGGTCCAGTACATCACTGTGGCCGAGCTCCCTGCCATCCAGGACCAGAAATATACCGGGCGGGGTGTCAGAGGAAGGCCCTAAAAAATTGGCAAAGTCTCCAGCCACCAAAGTCATAGACTGTTCTCTCTGCTACCACACTGCAAGCAATACCGATGCACCAAGTCTGAAACCAGCAGGACCCTGAACAGCTTCTACCCTTAAGTCATAAGACTACTAAATAGTTTGTTCAGGTAGCTATTTTTTAACTATTTAACAATCTGAATTGACTCTTTTTGCAGTAACATTTTTGACTAATCACATACTCTGCTGCTGCTGTTTATTATCTGTCACTTTATTCCTAGTTATATGTACATATCTACCTCAATGACCTCGTACCCCTGCACACTGACTCTGCACTGGTACCCCTTGTATAAAGCCAAGTTATCGTTACTCATTGTGTATCTATTATTACTTTAATTATTACGTGTTTTACTTTTCTATAATTTCTATTATTATTTTCTTTCTCACTGCACTGCGGCTGTAAGTAAGCTTTTAACTGTTAGTCTACACCTATTGTTTACAAAGCATTAAAAAAAAAAGATTTTATTTGAATTGCAACATAATCCTTTTCCATCTGTGAATACAGAACTGTCAGTTTTGTTGTTGTTGTCAATACTTGAAGATGGTTAACATGTGTTTTCATGGTTAGATAAAATTAGGAACTAACTAATCGCTGTCTTTCCTGGGAGACCACCGTGTGTAATTAACATCTGAGCGGAAACAGATAAAAGCATACTGCTGTTCTAAATTGCAATTTAACGCTTAATTTCACATTGATGTTTATTTAGAAGAGCACTTATCTAGAGTCCTATCCATCTCCCATTAGAATATGCTTTGGTAATACTCAAGTGAAACACTTTATCTCCACAAAAATAAAGGCAGGTGTCTTGTGTCCATAGGCTTTGTATAAACGCATCCACTAAATGTCATATATACACTTTACAAAAGTTTACAAAAAATATTTGCCTTTTGCCCTCAGAACAGCCTCAATTCGTTGGGGCATGGACTCTACAAGGTGTCAAAAGCGTTCCACTGGGATGCTGGCCCATGTTGACTCCAATGCTTCCCATAGTTGTGTCAAGTTGGCTGGATGTCCTTTGGGTTGTGGAACATTCTTGTTACACATGGGAAACTGTTGAGTGTGAAAAATCCATCATGTTTGCAGTTCTTGACACTCAAATCGGTGCGCCTGGCACCTACTACCATACCCCGTTAAAAGGCACTTACAACTTATGTCTTTCCCATTCACTCTCTGAATGGCACACATACACAAATTGTCTAAATTGTCTCAAGGCTTAAAAGTCCTTCTTTAACCTGTCTCCTCCCCTTCATCTACACTGAGTGGATTTAACAGGTCACATCAATAACGGATCATATCTTTCACCTGGATTCACCTGGTCAGTCTATGTCATGGAAAGAGCAGGTGTTCTTAATGTTTTCTACACTCAGTGTATTTCTTGTGGTTTGGCTTGTGCCAATACAACATGGATTGAATGTTTTGACACTTGTATTTTTCATCCGACAATGGTTTTGATTAGTGATGCACTAATATGACATTTTTGGCCGATACCGATATCCAATATTTTAAATGTTAGCGGCCTTTTGAGAATTCTACTACACAATTGGCCCAGTGTCGTCCAGGTTTGGCCGGGGTAGGCTGTCATTGTAAATAAGAATTTGTTCTTAACTGACTTGCCTAGTTAAATAAAGGTTACACACACCACACTGAACCCAAAATTATTTTGTTGGCGTTTACATATGTCACCATTACCAGTAAATCATAATCAAAACCTATTTCTTTAACTTACTTGCTGCGCTGTTTCGTCGTTCATTTCTTCAGTAGTTTCATTTCTTCAGTCGTTTCATTCTCAACCAGGATTTCTATGGAACGCCGATTGGGTCTTTGCATGTCAAAAAAGATACGTGTCAAATAACACTATTTGATGTGTCAAATAAGCTTGTTGACCAATCAGGACCTGAATATGACTGCACGTCACATAATATTTTAACGTGTTCATACATTTTTTACGTAGTTATTACACATTGATTACACTATCACTCGTATTTAATATGTCACAACGATTCATCGATACGTATGCTATGATGCTGGTAAAGTTGTCTCGTGCTGGTCATAAAAGAAAAGCTAGCTAGCTCATGAATGCAAACAATGTTCTTCCACAAAAACATAGCAAAATTACATAATCTGTTTCAGTAGCTATAGTTAGCTAGCTAACTATATAGCTAGGTGTCATCATCTAAAATAACCCTAATTTATATGACAGTTCTTATTTGATTAATGGTGGTCGGACCCATCTATGTGAAGCTAGCCACAATAAGGATTAGCCACAATAGTGGACTTTGCAGTTAGCCTTCAAAATAAAAGTATGGCATAATTCTACTATTTGTATTAATTTGCATCACTGTCAATTACATACTTTTATTTTGAAGGCAAACCAAAAATGCCACTATTGTGCCAAATCCTTATTGTGGCTAGCGTCACAACACATAACCCAGTCCGGTCGAGCCTCACTAGCCAGATGAAGCTAGCTGGCTACTTATAATGTTAGCTTTGGGCAACAGGGTTAAGTAGCTGGCTAGTTATTTATTTTCATTAACTGAAGTAAAATTTCAATAGGCGAACAACAAGTGGCAACCTAGCTAATACTTACTCACAAGGATTCCTAAATCATTGCTAAGAATAATGAATACGACTGCAGTTTCTACTGGTCATTGTTTTCAGGCTGGTTGTATTGGTGCTAGCTAGGTACCAAGCTAAAGCTAGCTACCCCAGAAGTTGCGGTCAAACAAATTATCCTTTATTACCAACGCGGTATTGTAAACACATCATTCGTGGCCGGTGTTTGGTTGTTTGCAGACTTTTTTGTACAGCTTTGACAGTGCTACTGCATATATTTTTTTACACTCAAAGACCCAAACGGCATTCCATACTATGTATGTTGAGAAGCTAATAGCAGTGTCGCTATTACTGTTTAAATCCGGTAGGGCAACATCTGAAAAATAGAGCACTTTGTAGTGTGTACTGGTGCTCGACCAGTCGGCGAAAGCCAACATCACCCACGACAGAGAACGGTTGATTGTCAAGGGCAATGAATTTCATTATCTTGGCTTTAACCTGTTTGAGCTAGGGGGCAGTATTTTGAAGTTTGCCCAAAGTAAACTGCCTGTTACTCAAGCCCAGAAACTAGGATATGCACATAATTAGTGGTATTGGATAGAAAACACTCTGAAGTTTCTAAAACTGTTAAAATAATGTCTGTGAGTATAACAGAACTGATATGGCAGGCGAAAACCCGAGGAAAATGTGATTCTGTGAGCTGCCTCCTTTTCCAATGAGTTGCTATTGGAAATGCTTAAATCCAGCTCCCAGTTTGCAGTATCTGGCTTCCACTAGATGTCAACAGTATTTAGACAAGGTTTCATGCATTTACCTTGAAAAATAAGGGAGTAGAAGAAGTGTATCCAAGTGGAGTGAGGAGGTACCTTTTGTGTTTGGTGCGGGGGACCGTGAGAGAGCGCCTTGGTTTTTTCCTTTTCTATCAGCCCAAGATATTACCCGTGTGAAATATTATTGTTAATATACATAATAGTGTACCTAAGGATCGATTAGAAAAGTTGTTTGATTTGTTTGGACAAAGTTTATAAGTATATTTTTAACGCTCTGTATGTCTTGTATAATGGACGAGTGGATGGTGGATTTTCTGAACAAAACGTGCCAACCAAACAGAGCTTTATGGATATAAAGAGGGACTTTTTTGAACAAAAAGAACATTGATTGTCTTGCTTGGACACTTCGGATTGCCATCAGAAGAAGATCTTCAAAGGTAAGCAATTTATTTCATCTCTTTTTATGTGTTTGGTAACACCTGTGCTGGTTCTGTTTTTCTGCTAATGAAGGAAGTACACGGGGCACTGTCCTCAGACTATCAAATGTTCTGCTTTCGCCATGAAGCCTTTTTGAAATCTGACAACGCTGCTAGATTAACACGATTCTAAGCTTTTGTATGGTGTGCAACACTTGTATTTTCATGAATGTTTGAAATTAGTATTTCTGTAATTTGAATTTGGCGCTCTGCAATTTCACCGGATGTTGTCGATGTGGGACGTGAATGCCCCCCTAGCACAGAGAGGTGAAATGTTGCCTCGCTGAAATGTTCTTCCTCTTTCAAATGACTGCTCAACTTGTTGACTGCTCAATCCACACAGCAGACATTGTGGGCTAGGTTAGGAATGCTATGTTACACGTGTAGCGCAACATTTTACGTTGCGTCATTACGTCATGTACCTACGTTTTAGAGGTATAACATCGGTTTTTAACATCTGTGTTAAACTAGACATTGGCCCGATGCCAATGTTGGCATTTTTAGCTAATATCGTCCGATTCCGATATGTTCACCGATATATCATCCCTAGTTTTGATTATTATTAAAGTTTTCAACACTGTCAACTGTCAAGGGCTCTCTATACGTACCATATGGCTCTACAGGACTAACAAGCACCCCAATGTGAAAGTGTCAATGGCATCGGAGTAGAAGCTAGCTGCACTTCAGGCCTGTACTGTATTGTACTGAATGTGAATGTTGTAGCGTCATTTACAGTGGGCCTTTTGGATGTGAGGCACTTCACCACTGCCTTGGACATCATCCCATTTAGATTGTATCCCAAATGGTACCCCCCCCCATATGGATTTGGTCAAAAGTAGTGCACTATAAAGGGAATAGGGTGCCATTAGGGCCAAGCCATCATCCAATTAATACTACCCAGCCTTTAGATTCCACTGGGAAGGGTTAGCAGTTTAGCACAAATAGATGTTTTCTTCTTCTTCGTGAGCATCATTTTCTATTCCTTGCCAGAGATTTGTGCTACCTACCATGTGGTACCTCATACTATCAATACAGGATGGAATCCAGAAACAGAGCAAGCCAAATGAGCTGGCTGTATGCTAGTAGACACACAAGAGGGGATTGTTAGAACTGAACCTCCTATTTTTGACAGTTGAACGTGGCAGCTGTGGCAACTACATGGATCTAACAGAGACATTATTGTAGCTGCTTCAGTGCTAGTTATAAATCACCCACATGTTTTGTTCTGCACAACAAAACAGAGAAATGTCAATATCTAATTTGTGAAAATATGCCTCCTGCTATTATGTTAGATATACAGTATGACAACAATAGAATGGGATGTATGATTTATGTGAAATGGAAAGAAAATGTTTGTCAATTTGTCTTTAATCCACTATCCACCTCTTACAATATAACAATTTCATCATTCTAGTATGTTGCCAGAGCCATTTTAGGATACATTACTTAGATTCCATTTGTGAGCATGTTGTTTTCCCTTCAGGAAGGTCCAGTCCAGAAAGCCATGGTCCTGATTAGATTGTCTGACATACTAATGAGAGTCTAATGACTCACCCATTTGTTTAGAGTCTGTCTGCGAGGTCCTCTCTCTGTGTAATCTAGCCACAAGGACACTCGGCTTGCGGCCCAAATGGCACCCTATTCCCTATAAATAGTGCACTACTTTAGACCAGGGCACCGACCCAGTGTTAATTTTGGCACTCTTAAATTGAGGATACAACCTTCCCAGCTCTGCAGATTTTGCTGCGAAGAGACAGAATCATGTGATAATTTGTTTTGGTACTGTCCATATGTAGCTTGTTTTTGGTCACAGGTCCAGGAATGGCTGAAGAATTTCTACATTTACCTGGTGCTAACTCTGCAGATAGCACTACTGGGGGATCTGAAAAGTCATAGTCAATCGATCAATAATATAACAATACTTTTAGCAAAAATGTTTATTTTTAATTTACAATCTGTAGAAATTATGAGAATAGAAAGGTTCAGAGCTTTTGTGAAACATCACAGCACAGTTGAAAAATATATTGCAAATAGAAATCCAATATGGATGGTGTTAAGAGATAGATGGGAGGGATTTAATGGAGCTGAAGGTTGGGATTAAAAACAACTAATAAGAACAAGATAAGCAATGTCAAATATACTGTGTCCGTAAAACGTACACTACCGTTCAAAAGTTTGGGGTCAACTAGAAATGTCCTTGTTTTTTAAAGAATAGCAAAAAATAACATACATTTGTTCAGAAATACAGTGCAGACATTGTTAATGTTGCAAATGACTATTGTAGCTGTAAACGTCAGATTTTTTATAGAATATCTACAAAGGCGTACAGAGGCCCATTATCAGCAACCATCACTCCTGTGTTCCAATGGCACGTTGTGTTAGCTAATCCAAGTTTATCATTTTGAAAGGCTAGTTGATCATTAGAAAACCCTTTTGCAATTATGTTAGCACAACTGTTGTTCTGTTTAAAGAAGCAATGAAACTGGCCTTCTTTAGACTAGTGGAATATCTGGAGCGTCAGCATTTGTGGGTTCGATTACAGGCTCACAATGGCCAGAAACAAAGAACTCTCTTCTGAAACTCAGCAGTATATTCTTGTTCTGAGAAATGAAGGCTATTCCATGCGAGAATTTGCCAAGGAACTGAAGATCTCATACAACGCTGTGTACTACTCCCTTCACAGAACAGCGCAAACTGGCTCTAACCAGAATAGAAAGAGGAGTGGGAGGCCCCGGTGCACAACTGAGCAAGAGTACAAGTACATTAGATTGTCTAGTTTGAGAAACAGACGTCTCACAAGTCCTGGAAGCTTCATTAAATTTGCTTTTCTTTAAAAAACAAGGACATTTCTAAGTGACCCCAAACTTTTGAATGGTAGTGTATATATATATTTGCAAAAAATATATGGGGATTGGAAGTGATGCAGACAATTGCATTGATGGAAACTACAATTTATCTGCAATATTAAAAATAAAGGTTTAGTCTAGTCTTAATCTTTTTGACTAAAATATCATTACGTCTTAGTCACATTTTTTACATTTGAATAATGATTTAGCCTATTTATTGTCAAAATGACGAAAACATTGGGCCATTTTAGTCAACTAAATGCCCTTTCGTTTTAGTCTCATTTTAGTCACATCACATTTGTATTGCCTCATTAACCTATAGTAAACATAAATCACTGACTTCCATGTGAACAAATAGATATAGCCTTGTCCTACCAATATGTTTTTCTGCATAACATTATATTATGTTCCGGACAGCAGAAATCTGACAAACATATATAGCAATATATCAGAATTATCAGTCCACTGCATACACAAAAAAAAGACAGAGAAGCGCCCGAGAGAAAGAGAGAGAGAAAGAGAGAGAGAGAGTGCACAATCACCAGAATGAACCGCAAAGTACTATGGGTTGCACCTCAATCACACCATTGTTATCAATGTTTCACAGACGCCGCAGCCACATTGATGTCCAGAATAGTGATGGTCTATCTGTTATACGAGGTGTTTGATGGTGTTCTCCAGTTTCAACTGTTCTGCCTGTTTTATGAACATTTTAAAATCGTGTCCATGTTCTGTTATAATCTGCACCCGCACAGCCAGAAGAGGACTGGGCACCCCTCACAGCCTGGTTCCTCTAGGTTTCTTCGTAGGTTTTGGACTTTCTAGGGAGTTTTTCCTAGCCACCGTGCTTTTACACCTGCATTGCTTGCTGTTTGGGGTTTTAGGCTGGGTTTCTGCACAGCACTCTGTGACATCAGCTGATGTAAGAAGGGCTTTATAAATACATTTGATTTGATTTGATTTGAAGTAGTACAGGGGCAAATAACAATGAACATGAGCCAGTGTCTGTTTCTCCCAGACAGTGTCTGTTTCTCCCAGCCAGTGTCTGTTTCGCCCAGTAAAGTGGTAGTCGAGTCATTAAACTTCAAGTCCGAATCGAGTCCATGTCCGTGTCACCAATGGTCGAGTCACAAGTCGAGTCCCTGTGGCCAGAGGCGTCATGCCCATAAGGGGCACAGGGGCACGTGCCACCTCAGATTTGTCCAGTTTATTAAAAATAAATGTTTTTTTTTTTTTTTTATAAATGTTTGTAGTTGTTGTTTCTCTGTAATACTAATAGCCACCTAGCAATTTTATGAAGTTGTCTTTAGCTAGCCCAGATAGGTTCCCAATCTCCCAACCTCGTAACTAGCTACCAAGAAGCCATTTCCAGCTATCAATCAAATAGGTAGCTTGTCTAACTAACTTAGCTGGCATGCCAGCTGGCAAGGTTGGGAGACGTTAGAAAGCAGGCAATAAAGAAAACAACGTAGAGGTGGTATAATGGGTCCTATCTTTTGAATGGTAGCCTAGGGGCTAGAAATCAAACGGTTTTCTCTGAGAAAAAAGAGAGAGACTTGGCTACGTTGGCTACAGAACCTGTGCAATGTGTATAATCAGAGCTGGAGCATGTCTGCCTGTCTGCCCACACTCGTCACTTGACCATCTCTCAGTCAATCTTCCACATATAAACGCTATAATGTCATTGGGTTGGGTGTAAGAAATGTGTCATTTATCAGTGTTCTGGCTGGGTAGATGCACCACCTGTGGCCTGCAGTTTAAGGGGCTATTGTGGATACAGACAGGCAAACCCAGCGATGGTGATGGTCTATCTGTTATACGAGGGGTTTGATGGTGCTCTCATCTGACAGGACCTAGATAAGTGTTTGTGTGTGTGACCAATAGGGTTAGTCCTAAATGGCACCCTATTCCATATATAGTGCATTACTTTTGACCATAGCCCTATGGGGTTCCCTATGGGCCCTGATCAAAAGTAGTGCACTATATAGGGAATAGGGTGCCATTTGGGACATAGCCTTAGTCATAGGAGACAGACAGGACATAGTGGTCTATTACAGACCTTGACATGAACAGGAGATTGAAACTCAAGTTTATATACATCAGAGAACCACAGCTGCTTCATCTAATATTCCATCATGTCTTCCTGTGGCACTATAGAAGCTCTTTAGAACTGACACGGTGTGTGTGTGTGTGTGTGCGTGCGTGCAGACGTGCATGTGCGTTCTTGTGTGTCATGTGTCTTCGGAAACACATTTTACAGAATTGGATCAAATCCAAGGTCACAGAATGCAATTTATAACACTTTTCAGAAAGTGTGTATCTCCTTTGTTAATGTTAACAGTCATAAGAACAAAACAGTTTAAACTCTACCTCACTTCACTTTAAAGTCAAGGTGAGGAAATAAATTGTCTGAACACTTCATTCGTTGGTCAGACATTCATACTACATCAGTATATTATTGTACTGTATTACATAAAACACTTCCAGAACTGACAGTCACACTTTAGTTGGATAGTCCCATATACACTGAGTACACCAAACGTTAAGAACACCTTCCTAATATTGAGCTGTACCCCCCTTTCCCCCTTCCATTTTTGCCCTCAGAACATCCTCAATTAGTCGGGCGTGAACTCCACAAGGTATCAAAAGCGTTCCACAGGGATGCTGGCCTTGTTTACTTCAATAGCCTAGTGGTTAGAGCGTTGGTTGCAAGTTCAATTCCTTCCTCGTTCTGCTCCTGAACAGGCAGTTAACCCACTGTTCCTAGGCCGTCATTGAAAATAAGAATTTTCCACAGAACCCACAGTTGTGTCAAGTTGGCTGGATGTCCTTTGGGTGATGGACCATTCTTGATACACATGGCAAACTGTTGAGCATGAAAAACCCAGTAGCATTGCAGTTCTTGACACAAACCGGTGCACCTGGCATCTACTATCACAACTCATTCAAACGCATTTAAATATTTTGTCTTGCCCATTCACCCTCTGAATGGCACACATAATCCATGTCTCAACTGTCTCAAGGCTTAAAAATCATCCCCTTCATCTACACTGATTGAAGTGGATTTAACAAGTGACCTGGTCAGTCTATGTCATGGAAAGAGCAGGTGTTCCTAATATTTTGTACACTCAGTGTAGATGATAGGAAGAGTAGTTGCTTCTTTTGAAATAGCCAATGGGGATCCTAATAAAATACCAAATAGATGGTCATACTATCAACAATCTATATGTTGATAAGCAACTGCTTGCTAAGGTTACGGTTAGTTTAGTGTTAGGTTTAGAATGAGGGTTAGGGTAAGGGTCAGGGTTAGGGCTAGGATTAGGTTAGGCTTAAGTTTAGTGTTAGGAAGAGTTACGGGTTAAGGTTAGGATTACCCAACTGACTACAAGTGGTCTTCTGTTATTGATTTCAACGTTTAACAAACCAAACAACTCTGTGCATAAGAACTACTTTTTACTGAAACACATTTACTGGAAGAACTGTCCAGATGCAAAGTTGGCTAACAGAATTTCAGTAAAATCTCCCTCTGTGTTTTAGGTGTCCATGTTTTCCAAAAACTCTGTTAAATATCTGATCCTAATGAAGATTCAACGATGTTTGCAGAAAGAATGGGGTGTCAGCTATGACATAACACATTGACTTTGAAAAAATCTCTTTTGGTTATTAAACTGCAGTAAGTGAAGTGGATTTACAACCGGTAACGGATTTGCAGTAACTGAATTTAATCATGGGTCACTGATCTGTACTATACAGAAATGCATAATTATGGATGGTCCGGACCTGACTAAATCTGAACCAATCATAGACGTCTATGTCTCACAATTTTGGACATCTAAAGTACAGCAAAGTAGAGCACAGTAGAGTACAGCACAGCACAGCACAGCAAAGCACCGCATAGAACGGAATAGTAGAGTACAGTACAGTAGAGTTCAGCACAGTACAGTAGAGCATTGCGATTACTCACCACGGACTGGCAGAATCCTTTTTTTCCTTTAGCACGTCTGACGAGCCTGACGCAAATGATATACTGCTTTCTTGGGAACAGGCCCAGATCCCCGTGATTTGCGTGAAGAGGAGGCGGAGAAAAAGAGGCCAAAGGGCGGGCTGCCTTCTGAGAATTCGTAGGCGATCGCATAAACCCCCACATGCAAACATGCAATCTTTGGAGAATAAAATCGATGACCTACGTGGAAGATTAAACTACCAACGAGACATTCAGAACTGTAATATCTTATGCTTCACGGAGTCATGGCTGAACGACGACACTATCAACGTACAGCTGGCTGGTTGCACGCTGTACCGGCAGGATATAACAGCGCCGTCTGGTAAGACAAGGGGAGGCGGACTATGTATTTTTGTAAATAACAGCTGGTGCACAATATCTAAGGAAGTCTCAAGCTATTGCTCGCCTGAGGTAGAGTGTCTCATGATAAGCTGTAGACCACACTATCTACCAAGAGAGTTTTCATCTGTATTTTACGTAGCTGTTTACATACCACCACAGACTGAGGCTGGCGCTAAGACAGCATTGAAGGAGCTGTATTCCGCCATAAGCAAACAAGAAAATGTTCACCCAGAGGCGGCGCTCCTAGTAGCCGGGGACATTAATGCAGGGAAACTTAAATCCGTTTTACCAAATTTCTATCAGCATGTTAAATGTGCAACCAGAGGGGATACGCATACAAAGCTCTCCCCCTGCCCTCCATTTGGCAAATCTGATCATAATTCTACCCTCCTGATTCCTGCTTATAAGCAAAAATTAAAGCAGGAAGCACCAGTGACTAGGTCAATAAAAAAGTGGTCAGATGAAGCAGATGCTAAGCAACAGGACTGTTTTGCTAGCACAAACTGAAATATATTCAGGGATTCCTCCGATGGCATTGAGGAGTACACCACATCAGTCATTGGCTTCATCAATAAGTGTAGCGATGACGTCGTCCCCACAGTGACCGTACGAACATACGCCAACCAGAAGTTTCTGACGAACCATCAAACAGGCAAAGCGTCAATACAGGACTAAGATCAAATCGTACTACACCGGCTCTGTTGCTCGTCGGATGTGGCAGGTCTTGCAAACCATTACAGACTACAAAGGGAAGCACAGCCGAGAGCTGCCCAGGGACACGAGCCGACCAGACGAGCTAAACTACTTCTATGCTCGTGTCGAGGCAACTAACACTTAAACATGCATGAGAGCACCAGCTGTTGCGGAAGACTGTGTGATCATGCTCTCTGCACCGATGTGAGTAAGACCTTTAAACAGGTCAACATTCACAAGGCCACAGGGCCAGACGGATTACCAGGATGTGTACTGCTATCATGCGCTGACCATCTGGAAAGTGTCTTCACTGACATTTTCAACCTCTCCCTGTCCGAGTCTGTAATACCAACATGTTTTAAGCAGACCACCATAGTGTCTGTGACCAAGAACACTAAGGTAACCTGCCTAAATGACTACCGACCCGTAGCACTTACATCTATAGCCATGAAGTGATTTGAAAGGCTGGTCATGGCTCACATCAACACCATTATCCCAGATACCCTTGACCCACTCCAATTTGCATTCCGCCCCAACAGATCCACAGATGACCCAATCTCTAATGCACTCCACACTGTCCTTTCCCCCCTGGACAAAAGGAACAC
Organism: Brachymystax lenok tsinlingensis; assembly: GCA_030435695.1. Lineage (NCBI taxonomy): Eukaryota > Metazoa > Chordata > Actinopteri > Salmoniformes > Salmonidae > Brachymystax > Brachymystax lenok. The sequence goes on from CM059790.1 coordinate 31,211,471, forward strand.
CAATGTGAGAATGCTATTAATTGACTACAGCTCAGCGTTCAACACCATGGTGCCCTCACAGCTCATCAATAAGCTAAGGACCCTGGGACTAAACACCTCCCTCTGCAACTGGATCCTGGACTTCCTGACGGGCCGCCCCCAGGTGGTAAGGGTAGGTAACAACACATCCGCCATGATGATACTCATCACAGGGGCCCCTCAGGGGTGCATGCTCAGTCCCCTTCTGTACTCCCTGTTCACTCATGACTGCACGGCCAGGCACGACTCCAACACCATCATTAAATTTGACCATGACACAACAGTGGTAGGCCTGATCACCGACAACGACGAGACAGCCTATAGGGAGGAGGTCAGAGACCTGTCCGTGTTGGGCCAGGACAACAACCTCTCACTCAACGTGATCAAGACAAAGGAGATGATTGTGGACAACAGGAAAAAGAGGACCGAGCACGCCCCCATTCTCATCGACGGGGCTGCAGTGCAGGTACCGGAGCGCCAAGTCTAGGTCCAAGAGGCTTCTAAACAGCTTCTACCCCCAAGCCATAAGACTCCTGAACATCTAGTTAAATGGCTACGAAGACTATTGTCGCTTGGGTAAATGATGCTTTCTTATCCTCTTTGATTGGTTCAATTTCCCACTATTTGGCCTGAGAGTGACAACCGCTTTGATTGGAACAGATGAAACGAGGTGTGACCCTGCAGTCCAACAACATGACTGTTTAAAGTCAGATTTAAATCTGGATCAAAGTGAAGCTGCAAAGGACAACAACATTAGAAGGTTCATTTATGCAGTATTGAAATCTGTGTGAGAACCATTCATAATAGTAATTTCTTCAATAAATAATGCTTTAAAACTAGATATGGATGTTGAATTAATAAGCTGGTTGGCACACATGTAGTAATACACCTCTGGGTACTCTGTTAGGCTCCAGTGAGTGAGTATCTATGTGATTTAATATGAGGATCCATCTTCAAGATTGCAGTAGCTGTAGCAAGGTCACAGTGTTGCCATGATGGTTAGACTCCACTCTGTCCTTATGCCACTCTGGCCATCTGGGTCAACCTGTCTACAACACAGTCTGAAGCCAAGCTACCTATGCATACCAGGCCCTACTGCAGTGATCATGTGGGCAGAAACACCTGAGACACCTGGGACAGAGAGAACCCACTTGGCACACACTGGTGGAATCAATGTTGTTTCCACGTAATTTCAATGAAATTATGTTGAACCAACGTGGAATAGACGACCATGACCATCCTGATTGTATGGTGTCAGCTACATGACCGGTTGAATGTTGAAATCTCTAATACACCCTCTCTAACGCCCTACCTCTAGAGCACATCCCTCAACCCTACACGCACACGCACACGCACACACACACGCACACACGCACACACACACACACACACACACACACACACACACACACACACACACACACACACACACACACACACACACACTCTGAGGCAGGAATGTGAAGAAGGATAGTAGAGGTTTTCAGGGTATAATGGATGTGTTTAGACCTAAATGAGTCAACAGGGTTATTAAATGATCTCACCTCACCAACAGAGATCACAGCATCATTTATTATAGATTAATAACAGAGCTTTGGGAGACCCTAAAAGGTAACCTCTAACCCACTCCTCATCCCCATCTCCTCCTCGCCCCTCCTTCCCCTATCCTCCCCTCTTCCTAACCTCTTACCCCTTCCTCACCCTCTCTCCAACTGCTCCTCATCACCTGAAGGTTCTGACCTTCAGGTAAACAATGTCATCAGTCCGTGGCCCCAGCTGGCAGGAGAATGGGAGGGAGAGGGGTGCGTGTGTGTGTGTGTGTGTGTGTGTGTGTGTGTGAGAGACAGAGACAGGCCCTGGCTAGGAGGTAGAGGGCCTGGTGGTGATTCATGATGGGCCCTGGCTGCGGCCCCCAGGGCCCTGAGGGAAACATCAGGCATTATCCGTGTTAAATGGATCTGAAAACGTTCCTCTCGCTCCTCCGGCCACTGGGCTCTGGGACAGGCTCTCATTCTGCGTGATTTATGGCTCGCTATGTTAGCAAATAGTTAGCCACTACGACGATACCGTCCGGTCGGCTCTGATCTGCCGGGGGATATAAGCATTTTGTTGGCCACAGTTCAAGTTTATTTCAGTTATAAATTCAAAGATGTGAAACAAAAAGAACGATTGGATTTATGACATTGTGGATGTTTTCCAGCTGCCAGAGGGAAGGGAAGCTGTGTTTTAATGTGTTCAGGACAAGGATGAACTGTTGTTTTGTTCTCTTATCTCTCCACCCATCCATCCACCCACTAGTATATTATTAAAGATATTTTTCCTTACGCAGATACCAAAAAGAAAAGTATTGGAGTTATTTGATACACGTATTATTACCATAAACATTGTATTTGGTTGTTTTTGTTTATTAATCAAAGTTTGCTTTCACAGTTGAGTTATTCAGAACTGAATCCTCTTCAAATGTTTACTTCAATTGTATAATTGGATTTTGTTGAGTAAATGTAAACATTAAAGAATGCTGTAGAAAAGTTTAAAACACCAAGGACTGGTTTCCCAGACCCATATTAAGCCTACTCCTGAACTAAAAAGCAAGATTCTTCATTGAAAGCGCTTTTTAGTTCCGGACTAGGCTTAATCTGGCCCCAATACATCAATGAGAGTAATTAACCTCAGAGTGAAACAGGAACAGATTTTGGGGGCAGGAGAACAATGGCCGTGTCAGGGCCTGCCTGCAGGACAGGTGGCGTGTTCTCAGGGTGACTGTCAGACTGCATCCCAAAATGCACCGTTTTCCCTGTTTAGTGTACCACTTTTGACCAGGGCCCATAGAGTACCTAGTTCATAGGGCTGTATAGGGCTCTGCTCAAAAGTTGTGCACTATATAGGGAATAGGGTGCCATTTGGGACGCACACTGTCAGCAGAGTGCCAGGACGCTGTTTCTCTCTACTATCCTGGCTGGTATTCTATCGCCATACTCATTAGGGGACAGAAACTATAATCAATGGTCTGGATCGACCAGTCACCGCATAGTCGGCTGGACAAGATCACATTTCTGTCTCACTTCTCAACATCCCCGGAGGGGAGGGAGGCAGGAGTAAGAGGGAAGAAGATAGGGAGGGCGGAGGGGTGAAGCGTTTACTCCACATTAGACAGGGAAATGATTTGTTTACCGACTGAATGAAGCTTTAATTATCTGTCACACCTTGTGCAGCGAGGCGATAAATGTTGAAGTACTTGTGTTGTGAAAGGATTTTACATTATATTACAGTCCATACTACGATTAATTAGATCATGTCAAAACTTTGACCTTGAGGCATCCCTTTACTCTCTCAGCACATTGCTAATCTCAACAGATGCCTGTGGAAACTGTTTTCATAACCTCCTTATCCGTATACCATAGCTGTTATTGTAGGCCATTTATATTGAAGATATAGTACATGCCATTGGAATTTGCAAGCTGGGACTTGGTTATATTACATAAGTAATGGCAGATAATGCTTCATGTGACTATTTTCCTTTTGTGAAAAAACCCTCTCTCACACCTATAGTGAACTGTGACAGGCAGGAGACTGTGACAGGCAAGATACTGTGACAGGCAGGATGCTGTGACAGGCAAGATACTGTGACAGGCAGGAGACTGTAACGCAGGAGACTGTAACGCAGGAGACTGTAACGCAGGAGACTGTGACAGGCAGGAGACTGTGACAGGCAGGAGACTGTGACAGGCAGGAGACTGTAACGCAGGAGACTGTGACAGGCAGGATACTGTGACAGGCAGGATACTGTGACAGGCAGGAGACTGTGGCAGGCAGGAGACTGTGACAGGCAGGAGACTGTGGCAGGCAGGAGACTGTGACAGGCAGGAGACTGTGACAGGCAGGAGACTGTGACAGGCAGGAGACTGTGGCAGGCAGGAGACTGTGGCAGGCAGGAGACTGTGACAGGCAGGAGACTGTGACAGGCAGGAGACTGTGACAGGCAGGAGACTGTGGCAGGCAGGAGACTGTGACAGGCAGGAGACTGTGACAGGCAGGAGACTGTGACAGGCAGGAGACTGTGCATTAACAGATGCGTCTTTTCTAGAGGATTGTCTTTAAGAAGAAGACAACAGTTGCCGCAAGTCTATGCATGACCAAGACGGCACTAGCACTAGCGGCAGGCAGTGCTGCTGTGAAATATACCCCTCCTTCCCCACTTCTAGCAAAGTGACAGCTCCCCCTGAATACACCTTCCTTCCTCCTCGATGAGGAATCCAGCTCGGCTTGGCTTCTGCCTTAAAAGAATAAGCTCTTCTCATTTCATTTTTCACTTCCTCGCTCTCCGTCCTCAGTTTTCTGCTCTCTCCTTTGTTCACAGATGATTCAGATAGGAAAGGTGGAAGATTTATTTCAGAATATCCAAGACTTTGAATACAGAATGCTGTACCTTTGGTAGTCAGTGATAGATTTAGATTTGACAAGGAATAAGATAAAAATGGCCTTGATATAATCATTATTACTGTTGAATTTGTGTCTCACAATCATCAAGCCGGAATATTCCAGTTTCAATTTAGTTAAAATTGGTATGTGCATCATTAAATCACACTTAGATTACTTGGGTCATTACGTCTGTGCTGGATGCGTCATTACGTTTAAATCAGTCATACCATTACATTTAAATTTCTCGCCTTACACTCTTTTAATTGTGTGTCTTGTCAAACCTGCCGCATGATCAATCAAATCAAAGTGGATGAAGTCATAATTATTAAGGTAAAATGTCTTCCTCCTGAAGGAGGTACTGCCTCAGCGACCCTTACTGATTACCACTACAGGGCACATATTCATAATGTGTCTCAGAGTAGGAGTGCTGATCTAAGATCAGGTTGGAATTTTCTGAGCATAATGGAATAAGATTACATGGACAGGGGGGACCTGAATCTAGATCAGCACACCTACTCTGACTTGCTTTATGAATACAAACCCAGATGCCTTCCAGTGAGAGAAGAAGCAGCTTCCAAGCAGGAATGAATCTCACTTACGATATGACTGACCCTTGTCTGACTTTGAAAAGGACAGAATGGCCTATAGGGCTCTGGTCAAAAGTAGTGAACTACGGTATATAGGAAATAGAGTGCCATTTGGGAGGCACATTATATATGCTCCTTATACCACCTTTAATATTGACAATGTTTCGATCGGCATCAGATCTTTTATTTTTGTTGTGTTTACTTAGGATACAACTGAATGCATTTTCAAAGGCTGCTTGCTTGTTAGACAGATCTGAATCGTTAAACATTGGATACATCACTTGGAAGTGTTCTAGTGTTCATTGTTCATTGTCTATCTTTCTTCCTTGTTACAGATTTGTTGTCAATTAAAGTTGAGTGCTGCTGCAGTGATTTTTGTAAAGAGGCTTTAACAGCTCACATTTCACATAGGCTGATGTGTGTTTCAATAAAAACTTGCACAATTATGGAAATGGGAATTTGTTGAGTTATTGTCTTTATTTATTAATTTCCTTTCTTGGAAAGCTAGATGCGTGGGTAAAGATTTAATGTGCTGCACAAATACATAGAAAAATGTTTATTCATATCACTGTATGAATCCAGTATTCATACATACTGTATGCATATCAGACAAGACTATGTTGTGTATATGGCTATGATGACAGGCTCAGCATGATGTCATGATCATCATTTCAAAGGATACCTACAGGTCCGGTACACAGAGACCCCGTTGTAGTCATTTACACAGCTTGCTGAGGGCCAGAAAAAGGCATGTCTATTGACAGAGTGCTTCTTGAACTGATATTTTGGGTGGGTTGTACCTTGGAAGACTCATCTGTAGAAGTCTAAATAGCTGGTTGAGGGACACCAGATGGCATGTCTGGCTATAGACAGAACTCTTCTATGGGGATGTTTGGTGGTTTGTACCCTGGACGGTAGTGATGTAAGTGCTAGCCTATTCTCCTGGTGTCTCCAGTCTGGGGCCGGGGCCCTGGCTCTGCCCTGTTATGAATATTAACACTCTCCTCTGGTGACTGTTGCCTCCGGGGACCGCTTGCTCACTCTCTCTCTCGCTAGGCAGCGTCTTTAGCTCAAATTAATCTGCAGTGTGGCACGGGTGATTGTGTGTTATCCCCCCGGCTCCCTCCTTCCCAGCCCCGCCACACTCCAAGGCCTAATTCAGACGAGCCGTTGCCATTTTGTGCCCTGTCATGCTGAACCACTAAACCGTTTCCCCCATCTGCTCGCTCAGTGCATCGAGATGGGGATCAAACCAAGAAGGAGAGAGATTTCACATGGACAGAGACTGCCACCCCAGTTAATGCCACAACCAGGAATGTTAACGCTGGGTCTTTATTGTGCGCCAAAAAAATACCCAGAGGTGGAGCTAAAATACGGTGGACATGCAGCAGAAGGAGACTATTAAGACATGCAGATTGGGGTGTTTTTACATATTGTCTTGTATGAGTTTAATGGGGAATGGACTAGTATACTGTTTGTTACCTGGATGGTCACCAATGGGGATTGGCTGCTATGTTCAGAATATTCAAGGTGAATGAAATCCATCAAATGAAAAGTCAGTTTAGTATCTTCATATTTTAATAACCAGAATTTCTTACAAAAGACAGCATTTTCCAGTTTTACATATTGAAAGGCCTAAGTGGAATTTGATTTGATGTGAATAATTAGAGTCAGACGTTGATAATCTTAAGCAACCTTTAATCACTCACTCTTAAGATGTTCAAATCGAAAGGCTTTCATTTAATACCTTCAGTGGAAGGGAATTGAGTCGATTTGTTCACTGTCAAATGTTGTTTATTGTCATTATCAGTATATTTCTCCTTGTTAGAGTGGAGCCTACTGAGTAAATGTATAAACTGTGCTATACAGTACATACAGTATGTGCATTACGCCTTTACATTTAACAATTCAAATAACTTCAACAGTAAACATGAGTCATTAACATTAGACTCCCTGTCTCTCCCTGATGTCTCTGGCTGCGTCCACGTAGTGCACTACTTTTGACAAGAGCCCTATGATCTAAATAGGAGATAGGATGCCATTTCATGCTGCTGTGATTGAATTAGCTCTTGAGAATCAGTCCATTTTGGATAATGTAACTTAAAGTTTATAAAAAAAAAAAAAACATTTTGTCATGAAGAGCACAAGTTCAGCTCAATAAAAAAACATGTTTTTCCATCTCCCATCTTATTACATTGAAAATAAAGTAACATGGTTGACCGTAAAAGGGTTTCAATTTCATCTTAAATCAGACATAAATCCCCTTGTGGCATAAATCAGCCATAGATCCCTCTAAAATGTGAAATTGTTAAAACATTTCTAGTCTGTATCTCTGGGTAACAGGGTTGATGTGTTATGCTCCACCCACTCCGTTTTCTACCACAAAACACCAGAAAATGGCCAAAAAGAGTAGGACCAGCTCACCTGCTTTTACACTATTAATGTTTCTTTAGAAACAATCGTTCTTTTTTTTTTTACTGTTTTTACCATCTGTTAACACACGTTTTCTGAAAATACATTTTAGTTACTCAAAACTCTAAATAAACAACACTTAGCCTATTTCCCCAAACCCCAAAGACATCTTGCAAAATGAAACACAGCAATCAAAAGCGTGTATTCCCTGCTCAAAATGAAACTCTGCTTACAAATGAGACACACACACATCAAATGAATCTACCTTAGTGACAACCGAGATCACACCAATGTGACATATTCAAAACACTACTATCAGAACCTATTTCAGTGTAAAGATTTTGATGTTATACTGTATATTGTTTTGTGGAACACAAAGGAATACAAAGGCAAAAATGAATGTTTTATATTTCAAGATGATGTCAAACAGCATACTGTAAGCACGCATACAGTAAAAATGCAAACCTACAGTAAATATTTTTCAAATGCAAAGGAAGAGAAATAGTCCTAATTGTACTACTGTACTGTATGTTCTATCAATTGTACGGAATTGATAAAGAAACTATCAAAATATAGTGAAATCAAAATCATAAGTGAAGAAACAAATACTCCATTGCGAAAACAAAATCAGACATGTCTGTTGTATTGGTTCGGCCACAGATTTTCATTAACATCACAGGCGATATTCTCCTTGGCCAGACAGCGGGGAAATATCTTCTGGTATGACGCATCCACCCCTGACAGGACTCTGCTGGAGTATCACCACAGGCCTCCTCCATTGCCTGGAGAAGGGCCATACATTCATGGGTTTTGCGATCATACACCTTCCACCACCATGCTGAAACAACTCCTCAATGGGGTTGAGAAATGGGGAATATGGTGGGAGATGAATTGTAAACCTGGGATGGTCATGGAGCCGCTTGCGGACCTGAGCAGCCCGATAGAAACTCACGTTGTCCCAAATTTGAACATACATTTGCTGCTCAGGATCACCTGGCCCTCTCTGCTCTAGCTGAAAAAGATTGTCATGTAAGGTGTTCATGAAATGAAGGAGAGGGCAGTGTTTTATGGTCCAATGGTGGCATGGTGGAGGAGGACCCCATTGTGGCTCATAGTTGCACATATGGTGACATTTCCATTGCGCTGGCCGGGTACCTCAGTGATGGCACGTTGATCAATGATGTTCCTTCCTCTCTTCCTCGTCTTCGCTAAATTGAATCCAGCCTCATCTATGAATATTACTTTCTTGGGGATGAGACTTGCATCCAACTGCATGATTCTCTGAAATGAAAGTAAATACTGAAATTGCTGTATAGTAAAGTTCAATGGCAACATCAATGAGTCTCTAATGTTTAAAGAGTGTAATACTAGTACATGACTTACTTATACATATTCGTACCGTTTATCCTTTCAAATGGGACTCTGTAGATTTGCTTCACCTTAAGGATGTGGGCTATGGTTAATAAGCTCACTCTGATGTTATGGAAGATGGCAGGGTTTTCAATAATCTGTTGTTGGATTTCCCTGCAGTCTTATGGCATTATTTTCAACTACCATTTGCACAATGGCAGCCTCCTGTTTTTCTGTGAATAGATGCGTTCTACCACCACGTGGGGGTCGTCTTTCAGTTCTACAAAAACAAAATAGCATCCAGTACAGTAAACACTACAGTTTTGCCTTTATTTAACTATGCAAGTCAGTTAAGAACAAATTCTTATTTTCAATTACAGCCTAGAAACAGAACGACTGATTTTCACCTCAGCTCGGGGATTCTATCTTGCAACCTTTCGGTTACTAGTCCAATGCTCTAACCACTAGGCTACCTGCCTCCCCGATACATGCAAGATAAATACATACAGGATAAACATGTTACAAAGTAGTATAGCTCTCAATTGCATACATACAGTAATACATTTAACATTTACTTTGTTTCCCCTCACAGTATGTATTAGATTCTACAGTCTTTATTGTGCTTTATGTTGTACTACTTACTGTCAAGTAGTAAAAGTAGTAGATAGGTCCAATGTCTGCAGTACAAACCTATTCTCATTTGGGAACGTCCGGATGATGGATGCTACGGTGAAGCGGCTCAGATTGGGCTGCACTCTCTGCCCAGCCTCTCTCAAGGTCAAACCATGGTTGACCACATGGTCCACCACAGTCGCCCAAATTTCATCAGAGATTAGTCTCCTTGTTCTTGGTCTTTCTCCACCTCCACCTACACCTCTACCTCTACCTCTACATTTACCCCCACCTCCACCTTTACCCTCACCTCCACCCTCACCTCCACCTCCACCTCTACCTCTACCTCTACCCCCATCTCCACCTCAACCTCAATCTCTACCCACACCTCCACCCCCAGCTTCACCTCTACACCCACCTCCACCCCCAGCTTCACCTCTACACCCACCTCCACCCCCAGCTTCACCTCTACCTCTACCCTCACCTCCACCTTCACCTCTACCCCCACCTCCACCTCCACCTCTACCTCTCTCTGACAAGTTAGCTTCCATTGTTCTCCAAACACAGGAGTACTAATCTGTGGCCTTTTTATCCATACCAAAGGTCTGATTGCAAACTGAACATTTACACAATTAGTGTTTGTAAAGAGTGAAAGTGATCAGTTAATCATTTAGCTTAGCTTCGAGAACAGTGTTGCTTTTCATTTGAGATTTTAGTTGTGAATATTGTGCCAAAGGTAGAGAATTGTGTGTTGTGTTTTGCCAAATGTTTGTTATAGAAATGCAATCTGAGTGTAAAGCAAAACATGTGCCAATAGTATTGCAGATTTGGTGTATGGTTCTGCTAAATGAGTTACAAGTTTGGGTCATTGTGCCTCAGTTTTAGTGTGCTAACAGTATGTAAAAACTGTAAAAAGTTTAGTTTCACCATATTACAGTTTTTCCCAACTGCTTACACACAAAATCTTTTCATGTCACATGATTTTTGAAACCTCTCACTCAAAGTGCAAAACTACACACCAAATATCCAAAACCATAAGCTATTTCTCAGCCTTTGACTCAGTTGTCAATTGCATAAAACACTTTTTTCAAAACACTACACACAATTCTCTACCTAAAACACAAAAATCTAACAGGAAGTGTCTTGCTTTCCTTTTCCAAACACAACCAATCAAAATGCTACACTTATTCACCAGGTCACACACACACTCCTCACATGTGCAAACACTAATAGCTTAACTGATCACTAACCAATCACTGATTTACAGTAGTATAGGCCTATAAATAGGTCAAAGGTCAGATTACCTGTTTTGAACAATGGATGCCAACAATGGACAGAGAGCAAGAGGAGTAGGAGGGAGAGGAAGAGGAAGAAGAGGACGAGGGCAAAGAAGAGAAGGAAGGAGAGCCATCTCTGATGAGATTAGGGCAACACTTGTTGATCATGTGATCAACCATGGTTTGACCATGAGAGAGGCTGGACTGAGAGTCCAGCCCAACTTGAGTCGATTTACAGTGGCGTCCATAATTCAAACCTTCAGAAATGAGAACAGGTATGCAACTATCTAATAACTATTTTAGCATTACAGTAATGTACTGTAAAATACATAGTATGCATAGTAAATATGCATAGTAAATATATAATAAATATGGTTTTGGACAACAATGCAATTAGGATTTGAGAGATAAGAGAGCATATCTTGAATAATGACACCATATTTAACAACATCAATGCTGTAAGCCTGTCGACCATACAACGCATCCTCCAACGGCACCGAGTGACGATGAAACAACTTTACAAGGTGCCATTTGAGAGAAACTCTGACAAGAATATGCGACATGACTTTGTAGAGGTATGTATGCAACACTACTTCCAGTACTTCAGACATACCATATTTACTCATCTGTATATCCTTTTGTCTGTTACAGAGAGTATTGGAGCTGGATGCCCATGTAATTCGCCATGAATTTATTTATGTGGATGAGGTTGGCTTCAACCTCACCAAAACCAGGCGCCGCGGAAGAAATGTAATAGGACAGAGGGCAATTACCAATGTCCCTGGACAGCGTGGGGGTAATATAACTATGTGTGCTGCCATCACTCAAAACGGGGTCCTCCATCACAATGCCACACTGGGTCCGTACAACACCGGCCATATGCTCACTTTTCTAGATGCAATTTACACAATGCTTGTCCCTGATCCAGATCAGGAGCCTGCTAGATTTGTGGTTTTATGGGACAATGTTAGTTTTCACCGGGCTGTTCTGGTCCAAAACTGGTTTGCCACCCATCCACAATTTGTAGTTTTGTACCTACCCCCATATTCACCTTTTCTAAATCCCATAGAGGAATTCTTCTCAGCCTGGCGCTGGAAAGTGTATGATCGCCAACCCTATGCCGCTTCTCCAGGCAATGGAGGACGCATGTGGGGACATAGAGGTTGCCTCTGTCCAAGGTTGGATACGCCATGCTAGGAGATACTTCCCTCGATGTTTGGCAAGAGAAAACGTATCTAGTGATGTGGACGAAGTATTGTGGCCAGACGCAGGCCGGAGAAGAGATGAAGCGTAGCTTAGCACTGGTGACTGCCCCCTACCAATTCCTGGACTGCCCCCGGGACCCCACACACACAATTGTGTTCTTTACTGTATTCTAAAGAATATACTTTTGGTTTACATATGTTTATGGTTTTGTTGTATGCTACTGTATACAACAGTAATGTTTGGCCTAATAAATATTTTCTGTTTCTACATTGCATTGGTGTTTACAGTGTACTTGTTACCCCTCTCAGCAGATTACTTTCACTGTAGAACATTGTATTTAAATGTAGATTTAAGCCTATGAAAGACCAAAGAGCTTTAGATTTAAAACAACAGTGTTTACATGGTATATCCAAAAATGTACTATTATGAAAGCAGTGTTTGCCATTTGATGCAAATGCTTCATTCTGACATGTGTTTATGGCATTTTGAATGCAGTGTTACATTTTGAAGGAGATGTGAGGCATTTTGCATTTTGTGTGTGCAGTTTTGAAAAAAGGAGACAGTTCTGAAAACGTGTGTAAGCAGTTGGAAAAAACTGTAAAACAAGAGTTCAGTTCATGTTACAGAGTTGACCATAAAATGAGGGTTGACCTTAACACTTTTTGTTTGTTAAAATTAATCGCTAAGCACATTAAATAAATAATAATCTTCAAAAATGACTTTGTCAAAGCAAAAAAAGAACTAGGGCTTCACAGTGATTGTGAAAACTTGGAGACATTAAGTTAAGTGGGATAAAATCAGAGGAAGGACAGAGGGACATCAAAATGCAGAATGCTTGCACTTTAGCAAGCCTTTATTCATTTAAAAAAAGATGGATACATTCTCCATGTAGTCTATATTAAAGGGCACTTCATTTCATTTAACAGGCTTTTAAAATGCAATATTGGTGCTCAATTTCTACTTAAAATATCAAAGTATGAAAAATTGACTCATTTTGCGGGACAACGCTCTTATCAACCCAGATAGATGACCTATGGAGGTAATGTATTGTATGTATTGTATGCAATTTATAAACCATGTATGTGGTGCTGCCTACAGATGTAGGATTTTAATTTGAGCCAGTTTGCTACAGCAGGAAAATAATCCTGCAGCAACAGAAATGCTAATTATTATAATTTATAATTATAATAATTTGGATTATATTTCATGGGCATTTTTGTAGAGGTTGATAGAGGGAAAATCAAGCATAACATTTCAAAGTGGAAATTACAAACTTCAGAAGCCTTTTTTAAAACTCAAAAACTCATATCCTCCCCTTTGAAAAGTGTGAAACAGGTTGACAGTGGTTGATGAGGGCATCTCATTTGAATCGTGACCTAGTTAGCTGTCGGCATGCAATGGGAGATAAGTATGTGTGTGTGTGTGTGTGTGTGTGTGTGTGTGTGTGTGTGTGTGTGTGTGTGTGTGTGTGTGTGTGTGTGTGTGTGTGTGTGTGTGTGTGTGTGTGTGTGTGTGTTTGTGTGTGTGTTGATAGAAGTTGGGGACTAAAGCAGATCATACTCCCCTAAAAATTCAACAGGTTTCATGTCTTTAATTGAGAGACCAGTGAGCCGTCAAGCAACTCCCACCCACCACTCATTGTTTTATTAAATCAATACTTTAACAACTAAGCTGGGAAACCAGCACCTTTTCTCCTCTGTTGCTATATTGACAGCCGTAATCTCATCTCTTGGCACATTTTTAAACTAAGGTTTGAAGACATCAGCTGCGAAAGCTGCCGCTGAATGCCAGAGGAGGAGTGTGTTCTCTGCATAAGAACCGGGACCTGTACACATACACAAAATTACAGTTTTTCTCAATTGCGTACAACTCCACAAGACACAGAACTTTTGCAAAACATAAATGCGTTTTCAAAATGTAGTTGCCTTCTCAAAAGATAAATCCATTCATCAAAACTATATTATACCTTCAAAACTATATTATACCGTCAAAACTATATTATACCGTCAAAACTATATTATACCGTCAAATTTGCAAATACATTCATCAAAAGAACAAAACTGCCTGCAACCATACTTCAGGTTTCAACTTCAAGTTTTTAATGTCACTTGCACAAATACAATGAAATGTGCAAGCTCTAAACCCAACAATGCAGTAATCAATATCAATGTAGTACTAAAAATAACATAAGGTAGAACAAAAACACACGAGGAATAAAAATAAGAAATAAGAATAACAGGAGAAGTAAGTAAGCATACTATATACAGGGTCAGTTCCAATACCATATTTCTAACGTGCAGGGATACTGGAGTGATAGAGGTAGATATGTATAGGGGTAAGGTGACTAGGCATAAGGATAAAAATAGTAGCAGCAGCGTATATGATTATTGTTGTGAATGTGTGTAGAGTCAGTATTTATGTGTGTGAGCAAATGAAGTGTGTCTGTTGGAGTGTCAGTGTGCTTGAGTGTGTAGAGTCCTGTGGGTGTGCATAGAAAATAAAATAGAAGGGTCTAGTCAGATAGTCTGTGTATCTATTCTGTTAGCTATTTAGCAGTCTTATGGCTTGGGGATAGAAGCTGTTCAGGAGCCTGTTGGTGTCAGACCGGTACTGCTTGCCGTGCGGAAGCAGAAAGAACAATTTTTTAGGGCCTTCCTTTCACACCGCCTGATATAGAGGTCCTGGATGGCAGGGAGCTCGGCCCCAGTGATGTACTGCGCTGTCCGCACCACCCTCTGTAGCACAATGCGATTGAGGGTGCTGCTGTTGCCATACTGTACCAAGCAGTGATGCAGCCAGTCAAGATGCTCTCAATGGTGCAGCTGTAGAAATTTGGGAGGATGTGAGGGCCCAAGCCAAACCTTTTCAACCTCCTGAGGGGAAAGAGGTACTGTCTCTCCTTCTTCACAACTGTGCACGTGTGTCTGGACCATTTTAAGTCCTTAGTGATTTGGACACCGAGGAACTTGAAGCGCTCGACCCGCTCCACTGCAGCCCCGTCAATGTGAACACTTCTAGGTTGCTGACTTCATCCTTGTAGGCTGTCTCATCGTCGCCGGTGATCAGGCCCACCACCGTCGTGTCATCAGCAAACTGTGCGGCTACCTGCCGCCCGCGGCTACCTGCCGGTTGTACAACATTCGGTTGTACAACTGACTAATAATGGTGACTTTGACTTTTGAACTTGATGATGGTGTTGGATTCGTGGGTGGGTGGCCACACAGTCGTGGGTGAACAGGGAGTACAGGAGGGGACTAAGCATGGGGGATGTGTTGATACCTACCCTCACCACCTGTGGTCGGCCCGTCAGGAAGTCCAGGATCCAGTTGCAGAGGGAAGTGTTCAGTCCCAGGGTCCTAAGCTTGGTGACAAGCTTGGAGGGGATAATGGTGTTGAATGAACGTCTGTGGATCTGTTTGGGTGGTATGCAAATTGAAGTGGGTCTAGGGTGTCAGGGATGATGGAGATGATGGGAGCCATGACCAGCCTCTCAAAGACCTTCATGATTACAGATGTAAGTGCTACAAGGCGCTAGTCATTGTGGCAGGAAGCCTTAGAGTTCTTGGGAACAGGAAGGATGGTGGTGAGCTTAAGACAGGTGGGATTTACAGACTGGGACAAGGAGAAGACCTGGTGCCTGCCCTGAGATAGCCCCCTGGACACCACCCGGCCCGCGGCCTTGCGAGTGTTGACCTGTCGGCCTCAGAGAGCGAGATCACCCAGTCCTCTGAGTCAGTGGGGGCCCTGACGCACGGCATGGTGTTGTTATTGTCGAACCGTGCATAAAATTCCTTTAGTACTTATCTCTCGAGTCCAAGTGGAAAACACTGTCTACAGTCTTTTAAAAATCCCACTAGATCAGTACATTTTCTTTGCGGTCACTAAATAATTGGACAATTATCCAAATGTGCAGAATTATGCGCAATTACTCTCCTGTTATTCATATTTCACCAAACAATGTCTTACACATCAAATCAAATATTATTCCTAATAAAAAATAAAATAAAAAATAACCACAATGTGTGCAGGACTCATTCATCATTATCATCACAATCCAATTCCATGTGTTCAATACATAGGCTGGTTTGCTCATAGTTTTGTAGACTTTCCACTGGCGCACAGAAACACAATCCACAATAGAAATTAGGAAAGGTGAATACAATGGATAAAGCCAACTGATATGAACGTATAGGGCTCAATCCACACCAAAGCAAAGCTCTATAATGGAAGGTCACAATGTCGAAGATGATGACTAAGAGTAACCCAATTTCATTTTTTACATCTCTGCATGTCCGCAATACAGCAAAATATCATAAAAATTAGACAGTCCCCGTTGCCTAGATCTTTCCCTATATTGTACATGGTATGACACTGATGGGATGATTTTGAATTTCGTTCAGTAGTATTTACTGATTGCCGGAAACAGTGAACACATTTGCACACATTTCTCTTTTGATGAAAAATGTGGTTAATATTCTATGAACAAAACACTTAACAGTGAATTTTGTTATTACTGATGACATTTGTATATAAAGTTTTGCAAAAGGTGGTCTAAGATATGCAAGTCAGGCACAATGGCAAGAAAAGGATCAGAAGTTCTGTAAATGTATTTGAGCATTTGGTCATTGCTTTTCTTCTATACAGTTTCAACACAGATCCAAAATTGCTTGTACATGATTGAGAAAAAGT
Organism: Brachymystax lenok tsinlingensis; assembly: GCA_030435695.1. Taxonomy (NCBI): domain Eukaryota; kingdom Metazoa; phylum Chordata; class Actinopteri; order Salmoniformes; family Salmonidae; genus Brachymystax; species Brachymystax lenok. The sequence goes on from CM059790.1 coordinate 31,228,041, forward strand.
GTAAAGCCAGATAGGCCCTGATAACAGCAACTTCACTTAAGCCCCCTAGTTCATGTCTGCATACCGAATGGCACCCTATTCCCTATATAGTAGTGCACTAAATAGGGAATAGGGTGCCATTTGGGATCCTGACCAGCTCTTTATGCCCTTGCTCATAAAGTGTTCTTGTCACACTTAATTGCGCTGCACGTCTTAAGTGGCAATCCCAACCAACTTCTGTCTACGTTCACTATTGCTTCTCTCACACCCCCATCAAATAGATGGTATTGCTCATTTCCTAAGGGTTTCAGTGGCACATTTCCACATTTCCTGGCTTATGCTTGGGAATACAGATGTTTTTTTAAATGTATTTTTATATAGTGGGGCCTATTTAAAATCAGTCAATACCCTATGCAGCAACCCAACCCTTATAATCAGTATTGATAAATGTGATAAATAACCCAGTGGGCACAGACATCATTTCAATGTCTAGTTTTGGTTTATATTTGGTTGAGTTGCCAACTAATGTGAATTTAATGTGAAATCAACAACAAAAATGTCACCATATCATTGGATTTAGGTTAAAAGTTAGTTGAAAGCACCCTCCCGAGTGGGGACTACACTGCAGTGCTGAGGCGCCACTACAGCCTCGTGTTAGATCCTAGGCTGTGTCACAGCTGGCCATGACCATGAGCCCCATGGGGTGGCGCACAATTGGCCCAGTGTCATCCGGGTTAAGGGTTCGGCCAGGGGAATTTCCTTGGCTCATCGTGCTCTAGCGACTCCTTGTGACGGGCCGGGCGCCTGCAAGCTGACTTTGGTCGTCAGTTGGACAGTGTTTCCTCCGACACATGGGTGCAGCTGGTTAAGCGAGCAGTGTGTCAAGAAGCAGTGCTGATTACTTAAAAAAAAAAATCCAATCAGTTTTCCACGTTGATTCAACGTCATCGTAGATTCTTTGGGGGAAATGACGTGGAAACAAAGTTGATTCAACCAGTTTTTGCCAAGTGGGAATTGTGAATATAACAGCAAAAGGCCTTATAATAACTAAAATATTATAAGGTCATTTGAAATAATAAAATAAAACACTGAGTTGTTAACTGAGCGAGAGTCGTGCGTATTCCCTTCAAATGCTCTTCTGATTGCTAGTTGCACTTTGACTCATGTTTGAACGCCTTCTACACCGCTTTATGTGACAATCAGTATGCAATATGACGTCCATTTATGCAACCTGTTTGGCTCCTGCCTAGATGGAAGGCTGGTATAGGTTCAGGCTGGCCTCCATTCTGCATCTAGGATCAGTTTTTCCTTTTAGATCATAGTGAATAAGGGTGGGGGCTGATCCTAGATCAGTGCTCCTACTCTGAGACACTTTGTGAATACAGGCCCTGTACAAGCTGGGTGTAGGTTCTGGCACAATCTCCATTGTGCAGGCTGTGGGTCTGAGGGGATGTGACCCACTGTGTCTGGCAGGGCTGAGTGGACCAGCAATCTGCTCTTCTCGTAGGTAGTGTGAGTGTGTCTCAGACCACCGACGGACACATATAGCTGTGCACAAGGAGGAGATTTGGAAAGAGAGCAAGAGAGAGAGAGATAAATAATGCTACTGTGCTAATGACCATTACCACACGACCTGTTCCTGATAACACACACACAATACAGTACATCCTCCTAGCCAACTGCCACACTGACCCGCACCACACACACACACACACAACATGCCTGTACGTAATCATAGATGTCAGCTGCCAAGTACATTTGTGTTGTTTGTGTGTGTGTGTGTGTGTGTGTGTGTGTGTGTGTGTGTGTGTGTGTGTGTGTGTGTGTGTGTGTGTGTGTTCGCGGGGGCCTGCTTGTGTGCGGGTAAGAGAGACAGAGAAAGTGAGAGAAAGTGAGAAAAGTTAGATAACGTGTTCTGTGGTCTGAATGAAGCTTGGTAGGGCAGTGATACATAATGCAGTGCATTGCTACAGTATACGTGAATACTTCACACGTAAAGAACCGCAACCCAGTCTCTATGTGAATCCACAAGCATAGAAATTGAATGGCAACCACACAATATGGAATATGGGCTTGAAATGGAATATGGGCTTGAAATGCTTTTAGCTTTGAGCCCGAAGCCTGAACCTTCCTGCTGTTAGATGCTTTGTACGGTATTTCTATTTTCTACGCCTCATGTCAATTGGCTAACTTACTGTGCTCTACTGCTGAGACTTGACCCTCACATATTATACACCTTTTCATGGCAGGAATATCCCTTTACAAGTCCAGCTTCTCTCTCCAAGTAGTTGACAAACCAACGACCTTGGCTTTGCTGAAATACACTGCTCAAAAAAATAAAGGGAACACTTAAACAACACAATGTAACTCCAAGTCAATCACACTTCTGTGAAATCAAACTGTCCACTTAGGAAGCAACACTGATTGACAATAAATTTCACATGCTGTTGTGCAAATGGAATAGACAACAGGTGTAAATTATAGGCAATTAGCAAGACACCCCCAATAAAGGAGTGGTTCTGCAGGTGGTGACCACAGACCACTTCTCAGTTCCTATGCTTCCTGGCTGATGTTTTGGTCACTTTTGAATGCTGGCGGTGCTTTCACTCTAGTGGTAGCATGAGACGGAGTCTACAACCCACACAAGTGGCTCAGGTAGTGCAGCTCATCCAGGATGGCACATCAATGCGAGCTGTGGCAAGAAGGTTTGCTGTGTCTGTCAGCGTAGTGTCCAGAGCATGGAGGCGCTACCAGGAGACAGGCCAGTACATCAGGAGACGTGGAGGAGGCCGTGGGAGGGCAACAACCCAGCAGCAGGACCGCTACCTCCGCCTTTGTGCAAGGAGGAGCAGGAGGAGCACTGCCAGAGCCCTGCAAAATGACTTCCAGCAGGCCACAAATGTGCATGTGTCTGCTCAAATGGTCAGAAACAGACTCCATGAGGGTGGTATGAGGGCCCGACGTCCACAGGTGGGGGTTGTGCTTACAGCCCAACACCGTGCAGGACGTTTGGCATTTGCCAGAGAACACCAAGATTGGCAAATTCGCCATTGGCACCCTGTGCTCTTCACAGATGAAAGCAGGTTCACACTGAGCACATGTGACAGACGTGACAGAGTCTGGAGACGCCGTGGAGAACGTTCTGCTGCCTGCAACATCCTCCAATATGACCGGTTTGGCGGTGGGTCAGTCATGGTGTGGGGTGGCATTTCTCTGGGGGGCCGCACAGCCCTCCATGTGCTCGCCAGAGGTAGCCTGACTGCCATTAGGTACCGAGATGAGATCCTCAGACCCCTTGTGAGACCATATGCTGGTGCGGTTGGCCCTGGGTTCCTCCTAATGCAAGACAATGCTAGACCTCATGTAGCTGGAGTGTGTCAGCAGTTCCTGCAAGAGGAAGGCATTGATGCTATGGACTAGCCCGCCCGTTCCCCAGACCTGAATCCAATTGAGCACATCTGGGACATCATGTCTCGCTCCATCCACCAACGCCACGTTGCACCACAGACTGTCCAGGAGTTGGCGGATGCTTTAGTCCAGGTCTGGGAGGAGATCCCTCAGGAGACCATCCGCCACCTCATCAGGAGCATGCCCAGGCGTTGTAGGGAGGTCATACAGGCACGTGGAGGCCACACACACTACTGAGCCTCATTTTGACTTGTTTTAAGGACATTACATCAAAGTTGGATCAGCCTGTAGTGTGGTTTTCAACTTTAATTTTGAGTGTGACTCCAAATCCAGACCTCCATGGGTTGATACATTTGATTTCCGTTGATAATGTTTGTGTAATTTTGTTGTCAGCACATTCAACTATGTAAAGAAAAAAGTATTGAATAAGATTATTTCATTCATTCAGATCTAGGATGTGTTATTTTAGTGTTCCCTTTATTTTTTTGAGCAGTGTACATTTATTTAATTTGCAAGTAGTGACCTCCTCTTTCTAACAGAGAGTAGAGCAACCCAGACCAAAGCTTTTCCTTCAATCTCTGTTTGCTCTCACACTCACACTGACCTGGCTCAGCTCAGAGCTGCCCTTATGATACAGCACCCCACACTCGTTAGTATCATTGAAGTGGGTACAAATCACGGGGGTTTGCTGCCTGACTAGCGATCTTGGCCAGGCATCAATGCGGCACCCATTTCAGAGGCTGGCTGCCTGGCACTGGAGCTGGTGATGATTGAACACGCATGGAGCCCATGAAACTCTGGGTACGAACTCTGGTATGGCTAATTCAGTGCAATTAGAAAATAGTTTTCTTATGGAAGCCCAGATAAAGGACCATAAATAACCCAGTGTTTTCTTCCCTCCTGGAGCCTTTAAAGTCCTGTTGACAGGTTAATGAGTTCTGCTACCTTCTGGTCCTCACCTCTTCATTTCGCTCTCTCTCTCTCTCTCTCTTTCTGTTTCCCTCTATCTCTGTGTCTGTGTAGCTCTCTCTCTCTCTCTCTCTCTCTCTCTCTCTCTCTCTCTCTCTCTCTCTCTCTCTCTCTCGGGTTTATCTGTTTTCTGTCATTTTCTCTCTCAAGGTATCCCCCTGCTCTACCCTGTCTCTCTATCCCCTCGCTCTACCCTGTCTCTCTATCCCCTCTCTCTACCCAGTCTCTCTATCCCCTCTCTCTACCCAGACTCTCTATCCCCTCTCTCTACCCAGTCTCTCTATCCCCTCTCTCTACCCAGTCTCTCTATCCCCTCTCTCTACCCAGTCTCTCTATCCCATCTCTCTACCCTGTCTCTCTATCCCCTCTCTCTACCCTGTCTCTCTATCCCCTCTCTCTACCCTGTCTCTCTATCCCCTCTCTCTACCCAGACTCTCTATCCCCTCTCTCTACCCTGTCTCTCTATCCCCTCTCTCTACCCAGTCTCTCTATCCCCTCTCTCTACCCAGACTCTCTATCCCCTCTCTCTACCCAGTCTCTCTATCCCCTCTCTCTACCCAGTCTCTCTATCCCCTCTCTCTACCCAGACTCTCTATCCCCTCTCTCTACCCTGTCTCTCTATCCCCTCTCTCTACCCAGTCTCTCTATCCCCTCTCTCTACCCAGTCTCTCTATCCCATCTCTCTACCCTGTCTCTCTATCCCCTCTCTCTACCCTGTCTCTCTATCCCCTCTCTCTACCCTGTCTCTCTATCCCCTCTCTCTACCCAGACTCTCTATCCCCTCTCTCTACCTGTCTCTCTATCCCTCTCTCTACCCAGTCTCTCTATCCCCTCTCTCTACCCAGTCTCTCTATCCCCTCTCTCTACCCAGTCTCTCTATCCCCTCTCTCTACCCAGTCTCTCTATCCCCTCTCTCTACCCTGTCTCTCTATCCCCTCTCTCCACCCAGTCTCTCTATCCCCTCTCTCTACCCAGTCTCTCTATCCCCTCTCTCTACCCTGTCTCTCTATCCCCTCTCTCTTCTCTCTCTCTCTCTCTCTCTCTCTCTCTCTCTCTCTCTCTCTCTCTCTCTCTCTCTCTCTCTCTCTCTCGGTTTATCTGTTTTCTGTCATTTTCTCTCTCGAGGTATCCCTCTGCTCTACCCAGTCTCTCTATCCCCTCTCTCTACCCATTCTCTTTATCCCCTCTCTCTACCCAGACTCTCTATCCCCTCTCTCTACCCAGACTCTCTATCCCCTCTCTCTACCCAGTCTCTCTATCCCCTCTCTCTACCCTGTCTCTCTATCCCCTCTCTCTACCCAGTCTCTCTATCCCCTCTCTCTACCCTGTCTCTCTATCCCCTCTCTCTACCCTGTCTCTCTATCCCCTCTCTCTACCCAGACTCTCTATCCCCTCTCTCTACCCAGTCTCTCTATCCCCTCTCTCTACCCAGTCTCTCTATCCTCTCCTTCTACCCTGTCTCTCTATCCCCTCTCTCTACCCAGTCTCTCTATCCCATCTCTCTACCCAGTCTCTCTATCCCCTCTCTCCACCCTGTCTCTCTATCCTCTCTCTCTACCCAGTCTCTCTATCCCCTCTCTCTACCCAGTCTCTCTATCCCCTCTCTCTACCCTGTCTCTCTATCCCCTCTCTCTACCCTGTCTCTCTCTCTCTCTCTCTCTCTCTCTCTCTCTCTCTCTCTCTCTCTCTCGGTTTATCTGTTTTCTGTCATTTTCTCTCTCGAGGTATCCCTCTGCTCTACCCTGTCTCTCTATCCCCTCTCTCTACCCAGTCTCTCTATCCCCTCTCTCTACCCATTCTCTCTATCCCCTCTCTCTACCCAGACTCTCTATCCCCTCTCTCTACCCAGTCTCTCTATCCTCTCCTTCTACCCTGTCTCTCTGTCCCCTCTCTCTACCCAGACTCTCTATCCCCTCTCTCCACCCAGTCTCTCTATCCCCTCTCTCTACCCAGTCTCTCTATCCTCTCCTTCTACCCTGTCTCTCTATCCCCTCTCTCTACCCAGTCTCTCTATCCCCTCTCTCTACCCAGTCTCTCTATCCTCTCCTTCTACCCTGTCTCTCTGTCCCCTCTCTCTACCCAGTCTCTCTATCCCCTCTCTCTACCCTGTTTCTCTATCCTCTCCTTCTACCCTGTCTCTCTGTCCCCTCTCTCTACCCTGTCTCTTTTGTATTGTATTTGGCACAGGTCCCTTCTCAATGCTTAAGACATGCATTGTATAGTTTAATTGTGTAGTATCAAGCTGACCAGACAGCCTGTAGATGGGTGCTGGTGGTTCTCTTGTTGTTTGGGCTTTATTAAAGCTTCATGTTGTTATACCTTTGGTTCCTAACAGTGTGAGTGGAGTGAACACGATAGAAATGGAATCTGTAGAATGGACTACCTATTCACGTCAACCTTCCAGTCATTCTATTTCTATGGTAAACACCTCTTGGTATTGGTTGTTGACCAGAGCATGGTTTACTGTGCTGTGTCTCTACGCACTTTTTCTCCTTTTTTCCATGATATCTCTAGGAAGGAATGTACAGGAGCAGAATCCTCCCTCTCTCTCTCACTCCCACACTATGGTAGAATGTGTGAGCTAAGTGATTTGTTTTGCATGCCACTTTCGAGCAGCAACACTAGCAAGCCTCTTTCCCATGCCAACACGTCAAATTATACATTACTCTGCTTGAGTGTTTCTAGGCTTTGGTAGTATACCGTATATACCGTATAGCGGGGTAGTTGGAAATAACCATGGGGTGGTTTTCAATACCGTCAATACCGTGGAAACTATTTATTTTAAGTTGTTCGATACGGTATACATAAATACCTTCAGTCAACAAATCTTCTCCGAGCAGAGCAGGCAGGTCTGTTGCCCTAGCAACTCCAGACTCCACACAGACACAGCATGAACACATGCTGCTCCAGAGTCAGTACTGTTCTTCCTTCAGACAAGCATGTGTCAAAACTTTGTTCATTTTCGTTCACATCCGCTTGTAAATGTCCAAACTCACCAAAAACGATATTCGGTAGCTACTACTATCAGGTATCAAGGTAAGACCCAGATGCAGACCGTGTCGAAGTAACAATGTTTATTACAGAAACAGGGGCAAAGGAACAGGACGACAGGCAGGCTCAAGAGCAGGCAGAGTGGTCAGGCGGGTGGGTACAGGGTCAGGACAGGCAAGGGTCAAAAACCAGGAGGACGAGAAAAGAGAGACTGGGGGAAAAGCAGGCGCTGACACAAAACCGCTGGTTGGCTTGACAAACAAGACGAACTGGCAACAGACAAACAGAACACAGGTATAAATACACAGGGGATAATGGGGAAGATGGGCGACACCTGGAGGGGGGATGAGACAATCACAAAAACAGGTGAAACAGATCAGGGTGTGACAACTACCTATATATGTTTCATTTTATGAGCTGGATTGCCTGTCTTTGCAATTGGTTTATTTTCGTTTGCGCTCGTTAACATATGTAGCTAGCAACCTCTACGTGTAGCAGCCCCTTTGTGTACTAAGCCAGTAGTAACATAAATCTTTGGATGAGAGAAGGACGGTATGACAATATGAAAATCTGGATTTCTTCATACAGTCTTGTGTGTGCGTCTCAGCGGAATAAATCGCAGGCTCCTGTGCCGTTCTGTAACCACAACCAATGTGTTTGGTACACAATGTTACATATTGCACAATAAATCACATACAGTACCAGTCAAAAATGTTGACACACCTACTCATTCAAGGGTTTTCTACATAGTAGAATAATAGTGAAGACATAAAAACTATTAAATAACACATATTTTTTCTTTTAGATTCTTCAAAGTAGCCACCCGTTGCCTTGATGACAGCTTAGCACACTCTTGGCATTCTCTCAACCAGCTTCATGAGGAATGCTTTTCCAACAGTCTTGAAGGAGTTCCCACATATGCTTAGCAAATGTTGGCTGCTTTTCCTTCACTCTGCGGTCCAACTCATCCCAAACCATCTCAAATGAGTCGAGGTTGGTTGATTGTTGGAGGCCAGGTCATCTGTTGTAACATCATCACTCTCCTTCTTGGTCAAATAGCCCTTTCACAACCTGGAGGTGTGTGTTTTGGGTCATTGTCCTGTTGATAAACAAATGATAGTCCCAATAAGTGCAAATCAGATGGGATGGCATATCACTGCAGAATGCTGTGGTAACCATGCTGGTTAAGTGCACCTTGAATTCTAAATAAATCACAGACAGTGTCACCAGAAAAGCACCCCCACACCATCACACCTCCTTATCTATGCTTCACGGTGAGAACCACACATGCGGAGATCATCTGTTCACCTACTCTGCATCTCACAAAGACACGGTGGTTGGAAACAAAAATCAAAAATTTGGACTCATCAGACCAAAGGACAGATTTCCACCAGTCTAATGTCCAATGCTCATGTTTCTTGGCCCAAGCAAGTCTCTTATTCTTATTGGGGACCTTTAGTAGTGTTATTTTTTTCAGCAATTCAACCATGAAGGCCTGATTCACGCAGTCTCCTCTGAACAGTTGATGTTGGCATGTGTCTGTTACATGAACTGTGATGCATTTACTTGGGCTGCAATCTGAGGTGCAGTTAACTCTAATGAACTTATCCTCTGCAGCTGAGGTAATTCTGGGTCTTCCTTTCCTTTGGCGGTCCTCATGAGAGGTATGTTTTCTCGTAGCACTTGATGGCTTTTGCAACTGCACAAATCTTTCAAAGTTCTTGACTGACCTTCATGTCTTAAAGTAATGATGCTGTGGTTTCTCTTTGATATTTGAGCTGTTCTTGCCATAATATGGATGTGGTCTTTTACCAAATAGGGCTACCTTTTGTATACCACCCCTACCTTGTCACAACACAATTGATTGGCTCCAACTCATTAAGGAGGAAAGAAATTCCACAAATTAACTTTTAGCGGCAGGTAGCCTAGTGGTTAGAGCGTAGAAATCCCCGAGCTGACAAGGTAAAGATCTGTCGTTCTGCCCCTGAACAAGGCAGTTAACCCACTGTTCCCCGGGCGCCGAAGACGTGGATGTCGATTAAGGCAGCCCCCCGCACCTCTCTGATTCAGAGGGGTTGGGTTAAATGTGGAAGACACATTTCAGTTGAAGGCATTCGGTTGTACAACTGACTAATAATGGTGACTTTGAATTGGAATGCATTCCAGGTGACTACCTCATGAAGCTGGTTGAGAGAATGCCAAGTGTGAAAAGCTGTTATCAAGGCAAAGGGTGGCTACTTTGAATAATCTCAAATATAAAATACATTTTGGTTTGTTTACACTTTTTTGGTTACTACAGTGCCTTGCAAATGTATTCACCCCCCTTGCCATTTTTCATATTGTGTTGCATTACAACCTGTAATTTAAATAGATTTTTATTTTGATTTCATGTAATAGACATACACAAAATAGTCCAAATTGGTGAAGTTAAATTTAAAAGATGACTTGTTTCAGATTTTTTTCTTTTTTAAACCCGGAAAGTGGTGCGTGCATATGTATTCACCCCCTTTGATATGAAGCCCCTAAATAAGATCTGGTGCAAACAATTACCTTCAGAAGTCACATAATTAGTTAAATAAAGTCCACCTGTGTGCAATCTAAGTGTCACATGATATGTTACATGATCTCAGTATATATACACCTGTTCTGAAAGGCCCCAGAGTCTGCAACACCACTAAGCAAGGGGCACCACCAAGCAAGCGGCACCATGAAGACCAAGGAGCTCTCCATACAGGTCAGGGACAAAGTTGTGGAGAAGTACAGATCAGGGTTGGGTTATAAAAAAATATCAGAAACTTTGAACATCCCACACAGCACCATTAAATCCATTATTAGAATATGGCACCACAACAAACCTGCGAAGAGAGGGCCACCCACCAAAACTCACAGACCAGGCAAGAAGGCATTAATCAGAGAGGCAACAAAGATAACCCTAAAGGAGCTGAAAAGCTCCACAGCGGAGATTGGTGTATCTGTCCATAGGACCACTTTAAGCCGTACACTCCACAGAGCTCGGCTTTATGGAAGAGTGGCCAGAAAAAAAGCCATTGCTTAAAGAAAAAAATAAGCAAACACGTTTGGTGTTCGTCAAAAGGCATGTGGGAGACTCCCCAAACATATGGAATAAGTTACTCTGGTCAGATGAGACTAAAATTGAGCTTTTTGTCCATCAAGGAAAACGCTATGTCTGGCACAAACTCAACACCTCTCATCACCCCGAGAACACCATCCCCACAGTAAAGCATGGTGGTGGCAGAATCATGCTGTGGGGATGTTTTTCATCGGCAGGGACTGGGAAACTGGTCAGAATTTAAGGATGGAGCTAAATACAGGGAGATTCTTGAGGGAAAACTGTTTGAGACTGGGATGGAGGTTCACCTTCCAGCAGGACAATGACCCTAAGCATCCTGCTAAAGCAACACTCGAGTGGTTTAAGGGGAAACATTTAAATGTCTTGGAATGGTCTAGTCGAAGCCCAGACCTCAATCCAATTGGGAATCTGTGGTATGACTTAAAGATTGCTGTAGGAACCCATCCAACTTGAAGGAGCTGGAGCAGTTTTGCCTTGAAGAATGGGCAAAAATCCCAGTGGCTAGATGTGCCAAGCTTATAGAGACAAATCCCAGGACACTTGCAGCTGTAATTGCTGCAAAAGGTGGCTCTACAAAGTATTGACTTTGGGGGGGTGAATAGTTATGCACGCTCAAGTTTTCAGTTTTTTTGTCTTATTTGTTGTTCGTTTCACAATAAAAATATTTTGCATCTTCAAAGTGGTAGGCATGTTGTGTATATCAAATGATCCAAACCCCCCAAAAATCTTTTAATTCCAGGTTGTAAGGCAACAGAAAAGGAAAAATGCCAAGGGGGGTGAATACTTTCACAAGGCACTGAATATGATTCCATATGTGTTATTTCATAGTTTCGATGTCTTCACCATTATTCTACAACAAAAATTTGACTGGTACTCTATGTATAGACACAGATAGGGATGTTCAGAGTTCCAGTTAGCACTTTATCCAGCCTTCCTTTAGCTCAAACCATCCAAAAAAACATAATAATCCCAAAATGCAGTGAATGATTTTCATCTCTCTCGTAGCTCTCAGAGAGTACATTCATTGATCTCCTCATCCGTGCACCTCAGCCTGAGGTATTGTTCCCAGAGAAGGCAGAGGAGAAGAACAGATCCAGCAGCATCTTGGCTTTGTAATTTATGAATTGTGTTTATTTTGGGCTGAGATGCATTCATCTCATTGTCAAAGGAGACCAGAGAGCTGAGCTGAGAGCATCTCTGCGGGGCAGCTGGGAGTCTTAGCCAGCCCTGTGGAGGGAGGAAATGGAGGAAGATAGCCAATGGAGAGAAGAGGAGAGAGGAAAGGAAGAGAGGAAAAGGAGAGGAGAGAGGATAGGGAGAGTGTAGAGGAGGCAGTTGCAGTCCCTCATCACACCCTGCATTGGAAGCTGCCTTCACCCGTATGGGGTGAGGAGATGATTTACTAACGTCTGGAGTCTGTTCCACTGTCAGAGGAGTGGAGAGGATACAGGGATGAGAGAGGAGAAGAGCACACCGTGGCCCCCACTGGACCCCTGATGAATATGGTTGGTGCCTGGGAGAGAAAGAGATATAAAGAGAGAGGTGGAATAAAGAGGTGTAGAGAGAGAGAGTGAGAGAAAGACTGGGAAGTAGAGAGAGGTGGAGAGAGAAAGAAGACAAGATGGAGGGAGAGAGAGAAAGATGGAGATGGAAGGAAAGAGAGGTGGAGAGAGAGAAAAATAGTGGGAGAGAGGTGGAGAAATATGGAGAGAGACCCTCTTCTGTTCGTTGTGGAGAGAATCCTATCCTCAGCCTCATGGGAGTCCCACCATGACCCCCAACATTATTACACCCATGCAGGATCCCATATACACTGAATCTCAATGTAAAAACTAGAGAGAATAGTGCTGAAATAGTGTACTGGACACAAACAAATAGTATAGACTGTATAGCTATCATCTTCAGCTTGCTTTTAGGGTAACCTTCCAGTTTTATATTGTTCAAAATGATGACCTGCTGCCTTGAATCTTAATTTCAAACGAGAGAATAGCCCTGAAACAGTATACTGGATTTACATATTGTAGACTGTAGACTATACATACCATCTTAGTCCTATATTGCCAGGGGTGTAAATGATGACCTGCTGCCTTGTGGAGTGTTCTAATGGCCTGTACAGTATTGAAATCAGTGGCTGCTGTGGTCGGCTACCGTAGGCTGGGTTACCCTGGCAACTGCCTGTCAATCAGATCAGCATGATCCCAGGGTCCGTCTAGGGCAGTTACCGTGACTGTATTCACAAGTCATGACCGCATTCAAATTCCACGTGACCGTTTAGTCATGGTAACTAGGCTTCTCCAAAACTGCCCTCTGATGCCGCTGGTGGCAATTAGTAGCCTACCAAACTTGCTAACAGCCAGTCACTAATGGCCTGGTACTCAGGGCTCTATTGTCCCTCCATCAGGTCCTAATGTCCTGCTACTCGGGGCTCTATTGTCCCCCCATCAGGTCCAAATGGCCTGGTACTCAGGGCTCTGCTGTCCCTCCATCAGGTCCTAATGGCCTGGTACTCCCTCCATCAGGTCGCTAATGGCCTGGTAATCAGGGCTCTATTGTCCCTCCATCAGGTCCTAATGGCCTGGTACTCAGGGCTCTATTGTCCCGCCATCAGGTCCTAATGGTCTTATACTCAGGGCTCTATTGTCCCTTCATCAGGTCCTAATGGTCTGGTACTCAGGGCTCTACTGTCCCTCTAATCACTCTGACATCAATGCAAATGCAATCCTAAATCACATCAAACCCTTAATGAGAGCCCATGAGGTCATGTTGTGCCACATTTCTGTAGGCTATGCATTTATATGAGAAAACATAGTTTTGATAGCCTCTATTAAAAAGAGGAGGAGCACATCAGCTTTCTATAGGCTAAGCCTACTATATTTATTTCTCAACATTCCTAATATTAAGCACATTGCTTCTCTTTAAAAATAAACAGCGGGAAAAGCGTCTAGCATTCACTATTTAAGTGCATACAGATTACAGATATTTTTTCTCCTGCACCTGTTCCGACAGGTGCATGATAATGGTCTATTCTAAATCAAAACTAATTTCACACATATTATGTAGTATATGTAAAGACAAGATTAAATTGAGAATAGTCTGATGGTTTGACAATATTATCACTTGAGAATGATGCCCAGCGTGTGCAGTCTAAGGCAAGAAACAGATAATGTAGCTTAGCCCATAGGTCTATATGTTTTGAAAATGTTTGTATCACAACTAAAGTGGCCAAATAACTTTAAACGTAGCCTATAGGCCTAGGACCCCTGGAAAATTGTTGGAGAGCACATAGCCTACAGAGCCTAGTGAAACATGACTCCTGGAACATTGTTGGAGAGCACATAGCCTTCAGAGCCTAGTGAAACATGACTCCTGGAACATTGTTGGAGAGCACATAGCCTTCAGAGCCTAGTGAAACATGACTCCTGGAACATTGTTGGAGAGCACATAGCCTTCAGAGCCTAGTGAAACATGACTCCTGGAACATTGTTGGAGAGCACATAGCCTACAGAGCCCAGTGAAACGTGTTCTGATAAACCCAATAATTGTGCAATCACATGTGAAAACAGTTTAGACTGGCCACTATTTAAAAGAGGATCCCATCTTTCTCGTGCTGCTATATTTATTGTTAAATTCTTCAAATAAAGCACATTTCTCCACTTTACAACCAGTGTAGCCTACCTGGCATGCATAGCCGCCGCATGAGTTTCATGTTTGGGGAAGCTAATTTCACCATAAAATCCACTTAATAATAAAGCATTCCATGCATCATCGCATTTGCAGATTTACAGTATGTAAGACAGCCTACTATTCGTCATGTGGTGAGTAGATTAGATAATCAGAATTTAGGCTAATAGTATAATTCAATCCCTGTTTGCAAAAAAGACTGTTCAATGCAGGCCTAGGCTAGAGGCTATATCACAGGAAAATGTTGGCCTTTCATAAACCCATTTCATGGCTGAGCTTGGATAGTATAGTATCAGGTACTTTTCTGCCTTTTATAAACCCATTTTGAGGCTGAGCGTGTATAGTATAGTATCAGGTACTTTTCTGCCTTTCATAAACCCATTTCATGGCTGAACGAGTATCGTATAGTATCAGGTACTTTTCTGCCTTTTATAAACCCTTTTCATGGCTGAGCGTGTATAGTATAGTATCAGGTACTTTTATGCCTTTCATAAACCCATTTCATGGCTGAACGAGTATAGTATCAGGTACTTTTCTGCCTTTTATAAACCCTTTTCATGGCTGAGCGTGTTTAGTATAGTATAAGGTACTTTTCTGCCTTTCATAAACCCATTTCATGGCTGAGCGTGTATAGTATTGTATCAGGTACTTTTCTGCCTTTTATAAACCCATTTCATGGCTGAGCATGTATAGTATAGTATCAGGTACTTTTTGGCCTTTCATAAACCCATTTAGTGGCTGAGCATGTATAGTATAGTATCAGGTAAGTTTTTTCCTTTTATAAACACATTTAATGGTGGAGTGTGTATAGTATAGTATCAGGTACTTTTCTGCCTTTTATAAACACATTTCATGGCTGAGCGTGTATAGTATAGTATCAGGTACTTTTCTGCCTTTTATAAACACATTTCATGGCTGAGCGTGTATAGTATAGTATCAGGTACTTTTCTGCCTTTTATAAACACATTTCATGGCTGAGCGTGTATAGTATTGTATCAGGTACTTTTCTGCCTTTTATAAACACATTTCATGGCTGAGCGTGTATAGTATAGTATCAGGTACTTTTCTGCCTTTTATAAACACATTTCATGGCTGAGCGTGTATAGTATTGTATCAAGTACTTTTCGGCCTTTTATAAACACATTTCATGGCTGAGCGTGTATAGTATAGTATCAGGTACTTTTCTGCCTTTTATAAACACATTTCATTGCTGAGCGTGTATAGTATCAGGTACTTTTCGGCCTTTTATAAACACATTTCATGGCTGAGCGTGTATCGTATTGTATCAGGTACTTTTCTGACTTTTATAAACACATTTCATGGCTGAGCATGTATAGTATTGTATCAGGTACTTTTCTGCCTTTTATAGACACATTTCATGCAATTCCACTACAATTTATATGACTGGAGACATTAGCAGAATCTTTTTTAAGACAAGTTACATGCTAGCCTACTCTGCTGACACTGACAAACAGATCACTAAAAACTAAGTTGTAAATATAATAGGCCTACGAGAAGGGGAGACAAATAGAATATGACGTCCTAAACTGGAGGAGGAAATGATTGTCCTAAAACAAGATTTTAAGTAGAACTGACCCAACAATGATAAAGAGTGAATATGTGCAGTGCAATAAGATAAGTCGATCCTTTTGATAACTAAAAGACAGATTAGTATTTTTATTGTCTTCTCTTTACAGCAATAACTATTTGTTTTCCAAACAATGTTTTCCCGTGATTGTATTTTGAAATAATGTGATATGCCTGGCCTCTCTACTTTTCACAGGCTGTCGCAACAATAAGCTGCCAATATTGTGTGCGGTGCCTTTCCTTCTGACTGAAGGCAATGTGATTTAAAACAATCCACAACTTTTTTAAGGTTAGGGGAAGTTAATGATCCTCTGTGGCCAAATCATGCTTTACTAGCCTATTTTGAATGATAGGCTATATTATTTTGGCAATTTAATTCAATTTAATATCAGGGAAAGCTTCCCCTAGCCTTATGAACGCACCGCCTGTACTTGCATATTAAAAATGTGTCCGCACGTAACCAACCATTTGCTATTCGAGTGCAGGCTACGGATTACATGTTTTTTTTTTTTTTGTGGGCCATTCTAAATAAAAATTATTTACACACATATATTAGTAGGCTGGCTATATGTAAAGAACAGATTCAATTAAGAATAGTCTGATGGGTGAGAATATTATCAAGCGCTTGCCAAATTGTGAATGAGAGACTAATGAAGTGTTTGCAGCCTGGAGAAGAAGTAGAGGAGAGCTCATGCCTTTCATGCAACTTTTTTCAAATCATCATTAGTCGCATCATGCAGCCTTACAATGTATAGAAAATCTAAACATATAGCCTAACGTTTGTATCACAACTAAAGCTGAATAAAGTACTAAATGAAGCGTATAGGAGCACCTGTTTCTTTGTTAACTGCTCAACAAAGAATAGCCACATGTGCCCACTCCCTCAAATCGTTTGGGGTAAATATCCTTTCTATTTTATTCAGTTGTAGGCCTATTTTTCAAACCTTGAAATAATATGAAATAATTCCACGGAATTCTAAGGAAATCTTGTCTGCTAAATGAACTGGTGTAGCCCACAACCATATGGCATAGCCAACTCAGGGCCTAACATAGTATGCTATTCTGTTCTTCTGAAATAGACTACATTTTCTTCATATCATGTTTCTTTAGACCTGTCTAAAATAAATAATGGATGTATTGTGATGGTGTAGCCTTTATTAAATGTATTTATTAGACTTTTTTATATGTAGATGTTCCGAGGTCTGCATCAGTGGCTTGTTGGCTATGGGGTGGAAACCAGGAGATGCTAAATGTGTTTATGTTAATTAATGGTCAATTACCATGAGACCGGCAGTTATTTGCATGACAATCACTGGCTGACAAAATGTTATGACCGCCACAGCCCTATGACCGCCACAGCCCTATGACCGCCACAGCCCTATGACCGCCACAGCCCTATGTCCGTCCAGCCCTATGACCGCCACAGCCCTATGTCCGTCCAGCCCTATAACCGCCACAGCCCTATGACCGGCACAGCCCTATGACCGCCACAGCCCTATGACCGCCACAGCCCTATGTCCGTCCAGCCCTATGACCGCCACAGCCCTATGACCGCCACAGCCCTATGTCCGTCCAGCCCTATGACCGCCACAGCCCTATGACCGCCACAGTCCGATGTCCGTCCAGCCCTAATCACCGCATACAGGACTGCCTGTGAGCCTGGTGCAATTTACAGCACAGAAAAACACACAGGCAGGCAGGGTAGGCAGGCAGCCAGTCCAAAACCTCACGTATGTTTTTACCAAAGATGTGGGCTGGGGCTTGAGGCTTCCCTTAGCGCCTGTGTGCTCAACAGCCATCTGTTTCAATGAGCATCACGTGGAACTGAACACACCAGCTAGCTACCGACCTGGTACAGGGTACAGCTAAGCCCTAAAATGAACAGCTTTCAAGGAGAGTGTTTAATGTGGAAGAAGGAAGAGAGGAGCAGACATGTTGCTCTTGTTGGCCTTGTTGGTGGAGGAATGGAGGGTTCCAGGCCAGCTCACTCCTCTGCTCTGAAATGTATTCAGCAAAACCAGAATAGATGTTATTTTTCTTTCTAAGAAAGGTTTAGCTGGAATCATTCTCCTGTGAGAATCTTAGGTTATGCCACTGACTGAAATGTCTGTAGCTGTGCTTTCTCTCTCTCTCTCTCTCTCTCTCTCTCTCTCTCTCTCTCTCTCTCTCTCTCTCTCTCTCTCTCTCTCTCTCTCTATATATATTTATATATATATATATATTTATATATATATTTCTCTGCTTATAAAAGCTTTGCTCCTCATTCCCTCTCCTCTCGTTCTCTCTGAAGCCGGCCTGTGCTGCTGCTTACAGAAGGGATATTTTTGGATTCTTTTCACTACTGATTCTTGCAAAAAGAGTAGACAAGGCTTTGGGCTTTGCTCCTTAATCTATAATGACAATTGCAGTCGATACAATTCTGTCCTGTTAATTGATGCTATTGACAAAATCCAAGCAAAACAATGTGCATAGTATTTCATCTTAGCTTCCAACCCTGGCCAAACAGAATGTCTTTGATTGTTCTGAATTACCCTTCAGAAGGCCTTTTTAAACCAGACCAATACGTTTTCCCAATGCAATAGGCTTCTAATGAAGCTATACGCCTACACCTCCAATCCAAGCACTGCGAGTTCAGGTTTATTTCACTCTAAAACTGTGGTGTTCCATGTTCCAGGTGGCTGCCCTTGACAATATCCTTTTGATGTCAGACGAGACCCCTGTAAATGTACGTGGGTTGTGTCCCAAATGGCACCCTATTCCCTACACAGAACGGCCCTCTTATTATGACTATATAGGGAATAGGATGCCATTTGGGACACATCCTTAGAGTAGATTGTTATTAATGTGCAGGGATGGATATAGGACAGGCTATAGGGAGACTCATGTGTTGTATTGGGGGTGTGATGTATAAGTCCCTTTAGGCCTAGAGCAAGAACCTGTCAACCTCTACAGAAGGGCCCTCTTATTATGAACTGAAAAATCACTGTGATCTGGTCCCTGGGTTAGACAATAGACACACCTTATGGTCTTGTTCTGAGTGGTGTTTAAGGTTCCTATGTTTTTTATCTGTGTGGTGGTTCTAAAATGAATTGTATTTTTACAAACTTGATGTTTCGATAATGCAACTGAATATCAAGGTCTTTCTTCTCTTAAAAACAACACACATGATACCAAATGCTCCTTTTGTGCCGTCTTGTGATTCAAGAGAATCTTGAACCTCGGTATGGGGATCGAAGCACTTATGTGGCTGGTCTTTTTTTATCAAAGGGATTGTAGTGGGTAAAATGCTAAATCAAGTGGTCTATTGACCTAAGCAATTCATTCTTCTTTGTGCTGAGGGAAATGGAATGGTGTAATGACCTTGACTCGCTTTAAAAGATGAGCAAAAATGCTCTTCAAATCTTGTTGAAGTGAAATAGGAGAATAGGTAACGTCTGACTTACCTCGGAATCGCTGCTTTTTCAGTAACTATTATATTATTCTCTTATAGGTTTTGCTTTGCATTTCATGCTTAGTGGTGTTGGTGGTAGCAAAGCTTTATGTCCAATGTCACACTCACAAATGCCTGTCAGATGATACAAAACTGTCTCCTGTTTTATGTTGTTTGGCTTTCCTCTCCGACATCAGTCTTAATGACGTCTCATTGTTATTGTTATTGAGAGAGAGGCCTGTTATTAACGTGGAGACTGTTGACTGCATGGCCATTAGTCAGGCGGGATGTGATGCATGATGCAGTAGTTAGTCAGGCGAGATGTGATGTATGATGCAGTAGTTAGTCAGGCGGGATGTGATGCGTGATGCAGTAGTTAGTCAGGCGGGATGTGATGCATGATGCAGTAGTTAGTCAGGCGGGATGTGATGCATGATGCAGTAGTTAGTCAGGCGGGATGTGATGCGTGATGCAGTAGTTAGTCAGAAGGGATTTGATGCGTGATGCAGTAGTTAGTGATGCAGTAGTTAGTCAGGCGGGATGTGATGCATGATGCAGTAGTTAGTCAGGCGGGATGTGATGCATGATGCAGTAATTAGTCAGGCGGGATGTGATGCATGATGCAGTAGTTAGTCAGGCGGGATGTGATGCATGATGCAGTAGTTAGTCAGGCGGGATGTGATGCATGATGCAGTAGTTAGTCAGGCGGGATGTGATGCATGATGCAGTAGTTAGTCAGGCGGGATGTGATGCATGATGCAGTAGTTAGTCAGGCGGGATGTGATGCATGATGCAGTAGTTAGTCAGGCGGGATGTGATGCATGATACAGTAGTTAGTCAGGCGGGATGTGATGCATGATGCAGTAGTTAGTCAGGCGGGATGTGATGCATGATGCAGTAGTTAGTCAGGCGGGATGTGATGCATGATGCAGTAGTTAGTCAGGCGGGATGTGATGCATGATGCAGTAATTAGTCAGGCGGGATGTGATGCATGATGCAGTAGTTAGTCAGGCGGGATGTGATGCATGATGCAGTAGTTAGTCAGGCGGGATGTGATGCATGATGCAGTAGTTAGTCAGGCGGGATGTGATGCATGATACAGTAATTAGTCTGGCGGGATGTGATGCATGATGCAGTAGTTAGTCAGGCGGGATGTGATGCATGATGCAGTAGTTAGTCAGGCGGGATGTGATGTGATGCAGTAGTTAGTCAGGCGGGATGTGATGCATGATGCAGTAGTTAGTCAGGCGGGATGTGATGCGTGATGCAGTAGTTAGTCAGGCGGGATGTGATGCATGATGCAGTAGTTAGTCAGGCGGGATGTGATGCATGATGCAGTAGTTAGTCAGGCGGGATGTGATGCATGATGCAGTAGTTAGTCAGGCGGGATATGATGCAGTAGTTAGTCAGGCGGGATGTGATGCATGATGCAGTAGTTAGTCAGGCGGGATGTGATGCATGACGCAGTAGTTAGTCAGGCGGGATGTGATGCATGATGCAGTAGTTAGTCAGGCGGGATGTGATGCATGACGCAGTAGTTAGTCAGGCGGGATGTGATGCATGATACAGTAATTAGTCTGGCGGGATGTGATGCATGATGCAGTAGTTAGTCAGGCGGGATGTGATGCATGATGCAGTAGTTAGTCAGGCGGGATGTGATGTGTGATGCAGTAGTTAGTCAGGCGGGATGTGATGCATGATGCAGTAGTTAGTCAGGCGGGATGTGATGCGTGATGCAGTAGTTAGTCAGGCGGGATGTGATGCATGATGCAGTAGTTAGTCAGGCGGGATGTGATGCATGATGCAGTAGTTAGTCAGGCGGGATGTGATGCATGATGCAGTAGTTAGTCAGGCGGGATATGATGCAGTAGTTAGTCAGGCGGGATGTGATGCATGATGCAGTAGTTAGTCAGGCGGGATGTGATGCATGACGCAGTAGTTAGTCAGGCGGGATGTGATGCATGATGCAGTAGTTAGTCAGGCGGGATGTGATGCATGACGCAGTAGTTAGTCAGGCGGGATGTGATGCGTGATGCAGTAGTTAGTCAGGCGGGATGTGATGCATGATGCAGTAGTTAGTCAGGCGGGATGTGATGCGTGATGCAGTAGTTAGTCAGGCGGGATGTGATGCGTGATGCAGTAGTTAGTCAGGCGGGATGTGATGCGTGATGCAGTAGTTAGTCAGGCCGGATGTGATGCATGATGCAGTAGTTAGTCAGGCGGGATGTGATGCGCAATGCAGTAGTTAGTCAGGCGGGATGCAGAGTTTACTCTCTTCATCATCGCCCTACAGGTTAGACCTGATGAGTTTGATGTACAGTGGGGGAAAAAAGTATTTAGTCAGCCACCAATTGTGCAAGTTCTCTCACTTAAAAAGATGAGAGAGGCCTGTAATTTTCATCATAGGTACACTTCAACTATGACAGACAAAATGAGGGAAAAAAATCCAGAAAATCACATTGTAGGATTTTTTATGAATTTATTTGCAAATTATGGTGGAAAATAAGTATCAGTCATGTCATGTCATACGTGTCAGCGTGCATTGCACCCGGCCCGCCACAGGAGTCGCTAGAGCGCGATAGGACAAGGACAACCCGGCCGGACAAACCCTCCCGTAACCCGGACAACGCTGGGCCAATTGTGCACCGCCTCACGGGTCTCTCCCCCACGTGTCTTTCAAAAGTGAAAACGTATCACTCTAGAGGCTGTAGAGGCTTTAGAGGCTGCATCTCATATGGCACCCTGTTCCCTATTTAGTGAACTACTTTTGACCAGGACCCATAGGGTTTTGGTAAAACAGTAGGGCACTATATATGGAATAGGGTACCATTTGGGACGCTGACAGATTATCCTAATTCATTGATCTGCTCATACATTTTGGGTAATTCCCCAGTAGTTAACGTGCTTCCTGTTTCTGTAAGAGAGATGAGAATCAGAGTTTAGCCTATCTGGACATCCTCCTGGCCACGCTGCGGTAATCAAGCTCAAACCGTCTGGAGAAAGGAAACTCTCTCTCTCTCTCTCTCTCTCTCTCTCTCTCTCTCTCTCTCTCTCTCTCTCTCTCTCTCTCTCTCTCTCTCTCTCTCTCTCTCTCTCAATTCAATTAAATTGAAGGGGCTTTCTCTCTGTCTCTCTGTCTCTCTCTCTCCATCTCACCTCCCCCCTCTCTCTCTTTCTCTTTCTGCTTGCCTGGCACAGTGAAAATAATCACAGTTTTCTGCGGCTATATAATTGAGGGCAGCACTTGAAAGACAATAGTGAGGATTGGAGTGGCCTGGTTAATTGTGTGTGGGCGATGGATCCGTGTCCTGACTCTGAAGCGAGGCTCCCTGTTGTCCTTTCGGACACACACACAACACTCACACGCAGGTATGCATACACAAACATGCACACGCACATACACACACACACACAGCCCTGACTCCTAGGAGAGGTGGTATTAAACCCTCACAAGTGGCTCTGATGCACGAGGGAGCAGCAACGCTGTGTTTCTGAATATGTGTTGAGTCTTTTAATAACACCTTCACACCTTAAGTCACACACCAGCAGTATTGTGAAGAGCTCACTAATTGCTACATGTTAACCTAATGACATTGAGGAAATGCTACAGTACTGCAATGTGGCTTCCTGTCATAACAAAATGACTGTGTTGTAGGCTCTGGAATAAACTGGAACACCATTAGATGATAACAAAGACAGCTCTGTGCTAATCATATAATCTTATTCCAAGACAGTTTTTCAGGAAATGCCTCTTTTGAATTGTTTTTCTGCTTGATCCTTATATTAAGAGGGAGGAAAGGAGGGGGAGGGAGAGAGAGAGGGAGACAGAGAGCAGATAAAGAGAGAGAGGGATAGAGATAGACAGAAAGTGATAGAGAGAGAGAGAGAGATAGAGAGAGTAAAAGAAAGGGAGAGAGGGAGGGAAAAGGAGAAAGAGAGAACGGAAGTGAAAGACAGATATGGACAGAGAGAGGGAGAGAGAGAGGGAGAGATAGTCAAGCAGATTTCCTCCCAGAGGGTGGTGTATCTAGCAGTAGTTGTGAGGTAGCAGTGCTGTGGGGCTGTAGAGCTGACACTGCACTTCTGTCACAGCACCCAGGGACAAGTATGTGTCCCAAATGGCACCCTATTCCCTATGTAGTGCACTACTTTTGACCAGTGTACATAGGGTTCTGGTCAAAAGTAGTGCACTATGTGTTTGAGACATTTGGGACTCACACACTCACTCCAGCATGGCGCAGCCTGCCTCTAGCAACACTGACAAGATGTAAACACATAGACATACCATATACCCACCAGCCACATGTACATAACTCATTCACATAACATATGGCATGGCTTTGTAAATACAGTACAGTGAAATATGAAATGCATGTGGGTTAATAAGACTACACGCTGTCTCTCTCCCACACACAAACAGACACCAACAAACACACCCACGCACACAAGCACACACCAGCACACTTAGACACACAGGCACACATAGACACACCCACACACTTAGACACACAGGCACACATGGACACAATGGCACACTTAGACACACAGGCACACATTGACACACCAGCACACTTAGACACACAGGCACACATAGACACACCCACACACTTAGACACACAGGCACACATAGACACAATGACACACTTAGACACACAGGCACACTTAGACACACCCGCACACTTAGACACACCCGCACACTTAGACACACCGGCACACTTAGACACACAGGCACACATAGACACACCCGCACACTTAGACACACCCGCACACTTAGACACACCGGCACACTTAGACACACCTGCAGACTTAGACACACAGGCACACATAGACACACCCGCACACTTAGACACACCTGCAGACTTAGACACACCTGCACACTTAGACACACCTGCACACTTAGACACACCCGCACACTTAGACACACCTGCAGACTTAGACACACCGGCACACTTAGACACACCTGCACACTTAGACACACCGGCACACTTAGACACACCGGCACACTTAGACACACCGGCACACTTAGACACACCTGCACACTTAGACACACCGGCACACTTAGACACACCGGCACACATAGACACACCTGCACACTTAGACACACCTGCACACTTAGACACACCGGCACACATAGACACATCGGCACACTTAGACACACCGGCACACTTAGACACACCGGCACACATAGACACATCGGCACACTTAGACACACCGGCACACTTAGACACATCGGCACACTTAGACACACCGGCACACTTAGACACATCGGCACACTTAGACACATCGGCACACTTAGACACACCGGCACACTTAGACACATCGGCACACTTAGACACACCGGCACACAGAGACACACCGGCACACATAGACACACCGGCACACTTAGACACACCGGCACACTTAGACACACCGGCACACATAGACACACCGGCACACATAGACACACCGGCACACCGGCAAACATAGACACACCGGCACACCGGCAAACATAGACACACCGGCACACTTAGACACACCGGCACACAGAGACACACCGGCACACATAGACACAGCGGCACACTTAGACACACCGGAACACTTAGCCCAACAAACAGTGGCACATTACAGTAATAAGATCAATTTTGGATGAGATCAATACGCTGAGCATGAATACATCTTTCATCAGACGCTGCTGCGAGGGTTTATTGACCGCGGCTGCGTCCAACATGCCACCCTATTACCAATATAGTGAACTGCTTTTGACTTGAGCCATATGGGCCCTGGTAAAAAGTACTGTACTACATAGGGAATAGGGTGGCATTTGGGAAGCAGACCAGAGCTGTAATTAAAGACATTTTGACAGGCACACCCTGCAGACCGGGTGGTTTATTCTCATACCTGTCTGCTCTCACACAGGCACCTTGTTAGACACTTCTGTCCAATGACAGGCCTGGGATCTGATCTCACACCAGTGCCAGGATAATGCTCCTCAATCTGGGCTGTTCAGGCTCAGTCACAGGTCTTTGCTAATGCTGTAAAAGTTGTGCATAGAGGTGATTATATCCAGAGTTATATCAAATCAAATAAAATTGTATCAGTCACATGCGCCGAATACAACATTTCATCTTACAGTGAAATGCTTACTTACGAGCCCCTAACCGACAAGAATAAGAGATAAAAGTAACAAGTAATTAAAGAGCAGCAGTAAAATAACAATAGCGAGACTACATACAGGAGGGTACTGATACAGAGTCAATGTGCAGGGGCACCGGTTAGTTGAGGTTCTATGTATATGTAGGTTGTTATTAAAGTGACTATGCATAGAAGACAACAGGGAGTAGCAGTTGTGTAAAGAGGGGGTGAGGGCGGGGGCACTGCAAATAGTCTCGGTAGTCATTTGACTAGATGTTCAGGAGTCTTATGGCTTGGGGGTAGAAGCTGTTTAGAAACCTCTTGGACCTAGACTTGGTGCTCCGGTACCGCTTGCCGTGCGGTAGCAGAGAGAACAGTCTATGACTAGGGTGGCTGGAGTCTTTGACCGCTTTTAGGGCCTTCCTCTGACACCTCCTGGTATAGAGGTCCTGGATTGCAGGAAGCTTGGCCCCAGTGATGTACTAGGCCGTACGCACTACCCTCTGTAGGGAAGCCGAGCAGTTTGCCATACCAGGCAGTGATGCAACCAGTCAGGATGCTCTCGATGGTGCAGCTTAGAACCTTTTCAGGATCTGAGGACCCATGCCAAATCTTTTCAGTCTCCTGAGGGGGAATAGGTTTTATCGTGCCCTCTTCACGACTGTGTTGGTGTGCTTGGACCATGTTAGTTTGTTGGTGATGTGGACACCAAGGAACTTTAAGCTCTCAACCTGCTCCACTGCAGCCCTGTCAATGAGAATGGGGGCATGCTCGGGCCTCTTTTTCCTGTAATCCACAATCATCTCCTTTGTCTTGATCACGTTGAGGGAGAGGTTGTTGTCATGGCACCACACGGCCAGGTCTCTGACCTTCTCCCTATAGGCTGTCTCGTCGTTGTCTGTGATCAGGCCTACCACTGTTGTGTCATAGGCAAATGATGGTGTTGGAGTTGTGCCTGGCCGTGCAGTCATGAGTGAACAGGGAGTACAGAAGGGGACTGAGCATGCACCCCTGAGGGGCCCCTGTGTTGAGGATCAGCGTGGCGGATGTGTGGTTACCTACCCTTACCACCTGGGGGTGGCCTGTCAGGATGTCCAGGATCCAGTTTCAGAGGGAGGTGTTTAGTCCCAGGGTCCTTAGCTTATTGATGAGCTTTGAGGGCACTATGGTGTTGAACGCTGAGCTGTAGTCAATGAATAGCATTCTCACATAGGTGTTCCTTTTGTCCAGGTGGGAAAGGGCAGTGTGGAGTGCAATAGAGATTGCATCATCTGTGGATCTATTGGGGTGGTATGCAAATTGTAGTGGGCCTATGGTTTCAGGGATGATGCTGCTGATTTGAGCCATGACCAGCCTTTCAAATCACTTCATGGCTACAGACGTGAGTGCTACGGGTCGGTGGTCATTTAGGCAGGTTATCTTAGTGTTTTTGGGCACAGGGACTATGGTGGTCTGCTTAAAACATGTTGGTATTACAGACTCGGACAGGGAGAGGTTGAAAATGTCGGTGAAGACACTTGCCAGTTGGTCCACGCATGCTCGAAGTACACGTCCTGGTAATCCGTCTGTATAGATATTATATAGATATTCTTGAGAAGTTGTTGTTGTTGTTTATTCAAGGGCCATTTTAACTTCTTAGGGAGCGGCAGCTGAGGTGTCGGTTTTGGAGAGTCTGGCGTGCCCAAAGTAAAAGGCCTGCAACTCAGGCCCAGAAACTAGGATATGCACATAATTAGTACTATTGAATAGGAAACACTCTGAAGTTTCTAAGAGTGTTCAAATATTGTCTGTGAGTATAACAGAACTGATATAGCAGGCGAAAACCAAGGAATTTCTGTCCTGGAAAAAGTGTTTTTGACACATTGCCTCATTTTGAACCCCTCCCTATTGAAAACAGCCATATATGGGAGTAAGATTCCAGTACCTATTGCTTCCACTGGATGTCAACAGTCTCTAGATAGTGTTTGGTGATGTTAGGTTGCTCTAGATGGTAATAGAAGAAGAATTTTGAACTAGTCACAGGATGTAAACAGAAGAGGATGCGCGTTCACGGGCTCTCGCATGCTGTGGTTTTTTCCTTTCCTATCGTCCAGTTTATAATCCGGTTGAAATATTATAGTAAATATACATAAAAGTCTTCCTAAGGATACATTATCAATGATGTTTGATTGTTCTTGGACAAGTGTATAGGTATAGGTTGAACGTGTTCTCTTCACGGTTCAATGGGACGCTGTATTTTATGAACATAACGCGCCAACCAAACAGAGATTTATGGATATAATAAATGACTTTTTCCAACAAAAGAACCATTGGATGTCTTCGTTGGACACTTGGGAAGCCCTCAGCAGAAGTTCTTCGAAAGGTAAGGGATTTTATATTAGCGATTTTATGCGTTTTATGAGACCCGCTTTGGTTATGGATTTATGCTAATGCATAAAATATGAGAGGGGCTATCCTCAAACAATAAAATGTTGTGCTTTCGCCGTAAAGCCTTTTTGAAATCTGACAACGCTGTGATATTGCCAAGAATCAGAGCTTTTGATGACTATGTAACACTTGTATATTGATGAATGTTTAATAATTCAACTTTTGGATTTTGAATTTGGCGCCTTACATTTCACCGCTAGCGCCCCACTATGTAGTTAAGATCAATGACCAGGTACATAAGGGCTATCTAGACTGCTATATTGTTGATCGGCAGCTTAGAGTTAGGATTCTACGACTAAATTCAAACAGAACATTTGATGAAACCTTCTCCCTCTAGTGTAAAACTGTATTCCTAATGGACTGGCAGAAGTTGAGTGAATCCAATCTAATTGAGTGGAAGAGTTTGTAAAGAAGTCAATGCTAACATGATGAGGTCATAATTGTGAGATGCAGGCGGGAAGTGGCAATAACTGGCCACAACAATACTCTGTGCTTCAGGCTCACTATTACATTTGATTAAACTGGAAATGGAGCTCGAACTAGGTGGTGTATTTTCCCTTACGAATAAGGTTTTTACATGGCTGGGTGGAAATGTTTACCATAGGTATGATGAACAGTGTTCATTATATTTGTTTGAGAACCCGTGATACACAACTCCATGCCAAAATCCTCTTACATTACCCTACAGGTTTTACATGAACATACTGTAGTGCAGGGGTATTCAACACTTACCCTACAAGGTGCGAACTACTGCTGGTTTTCTGTTCTACCTGATAATGAATTGCACCCACCTGGAGTCCCAGGTATAAATCAGTCCCTGATTTGAAAGGAAGGATGAAAAAACAAAGTGGAACTGGTTTCACGCTCCGTATTTTAATTGGAGTGCTGTATTGGAATAGTTACTCTATTAGTCACAATGCAGGTACTAATGGAGCGATGTGAAGAAAAGCTCTGTCCTCAGTTCCCCAACCACTAGTGTTGCAAAGGGACTTTTTCTAGACATTTTCCATGGGAGTTAAGCCCTTGAATTTGGGGAATTTTGCTTAAATTCATCAAAAAAAGTTAGCTTACAACAGTGAACCTTTTTTTGTTGGGTACACATAATGAAATTCTAGGTCTTGTGGCATATTTTGGTTTAACTATCCCCAATTCAATGGAATTGCAACCCTCTGCATTCACAGTGCATTCTTCCATCACATGTACAGTGCACTCTTCCATCACATGTACAGCTGATTCTCAAGATCTTGCACACTAATGAGATGCTCTTGAGCCCACACTACTACACTGTCTGAGCCAAGGACTACATGCTTTCTGGTAAGTTTTGATTACAATACTGGGTGGGGTGAATATATTTTAAATGACATACATGATTTTTTGTTAACTAGTAATAGTAGCCTACAGCAAAGTGTGTTTAAATCATTTCTAACTTCTTAACAATTTCTACTAGTTAGTTTTTTCTGCGTTGTGGGTTTTAGCTTGCTTGAGCCTGCTAACGGAGGAGTGTTAATGCACCTGTTTCCATACATGTTTCATTTTACAACATTTATCCTACAAAGGACTTGTTTAATCTAACTGCTTAACAATTTATCTGTACATGGAATTGTATATGTTTTTTTTTTTTTTACTCCATTTTTTCAAATCTTTACAGGAAAATGCCACGGGCACTATCTGATGTGCGGATAAAAAAGTCCCTCTACTTCTATTCGATGTGAAAATGATGAATCAGACACCTTATCGATAGCAATAGCTCATGGTCCTTCTGGAATCCTAAGTTTTTTTGACTCAATGGAGGAATGTAGTCAGAGAAATGCTGATAAAAGTTTTGCTCGAGCTGTGTATGCAACTGGTTGACCTCTGATTCTCACAGGCAATGTGTATTGGAAGAGATTTATGAATGTTCTTCACCCAGCATACACCCCCTCCAACCAGACATGCTTTATCTACTAATTTGCTGGATGCAGAGTTCAACAGAGTTCAAGTGAAGGTCAAGCAAATCATAGAGAAAGCAGACTGTATTGCAATCATCTCTGATGGGTGGTTGAATGTTCGTGGGTAAGGAATAATTAACTACATCATCTCCACCCCTCAACCAGTATTCTACAAGAGCACAGACACAAGGGACAACAGACACACCGGTCTCTACATTGCAGATGAGCTGAAGGCAGTCATCAATGACCTTGGACCAAAGAAGGTATTTGCACTGGTGACAGACAGTGCTGCGAACATGAAGGCTGCTTGGTCTTAAGTGGAGGCCTACCCTCACATCACGCCCATTGGCTGTGCTGCCCATGCATTGAATCTGCTCCTCAATCACATCATGGCACTGAAAACAATGAATACACTCTACAAGAGAGCCAATGAAATGGTTAGGTATATGAAGGGTCATCAAGTTATACAGCAATCTACCTCACCAAGCAAAGTGAGAAGAATAAGAGCACCACATTGAAGCTGCCCAGCAACACCCGTTTGGGTGGTGTTGTCATCATGTTTGACAGTCTCCTGGAGAGGAAGGAGTCTCTCCAAGAAATGGCCATATCACAGTCTGCTGATATGGACAGCCCCATCAAGAGGATCCTCCTGGATGGTGTATATTGGGAGAGAGTGGTAAGCAGCTTGAAACTCCTGAAACCTATAGCAGTAGCTATTGCACGGATTGAAGGAGACAATGCCATCCTGTCTGATGTTCAGACTCTGCTTGCAAATGTAAGAGAAGAAATCTGTACTGCCCTGCCCACTTCACTGTTGCTCCAAGCAGAGGAAACTATAGTTCTGAAATACATCAAAAAACGTGAAGACTTCTGCCTGAAGCCCATACACGCCGCAGCGTACATGTTGGACCCCAAGTATGCTGGCAAGAGCATCCTGTCTGGTGCAGAGATCAACAAGGCTTATGGTGTCATCACTACCGTGTCTCGCCACCTTGGCTTGGATGAGGGCAAGCTTCTTGGCAGTCTGGCGAAGTACACTTCCAAGCAAGGGCTTTGGGATGGAGATGCAATATGGCAGTCGTGCCAGCATATCTCATCAGTCACCTGGTGGAAGGGACTTTGTGGATCAGAGGCTCTTTCCCCTGTTGCTTCAATCATCCTCCAAGTCAAACCAACATAAGAAGCCTCAGAGCGCAACTGGTCCTTGTTTGGGAACACACACCAAAGCATGCAACAGGCTGGCCAATACAAAGGTTGAAAAATTGGTGGCCATCTGGGCAAATGTGAGGCTTTTTGAGCCTGACAAGGTTGGAAATTGTCAGTGAAGATGAGGCCTCAGAGTCTGATGTTCAAGAGGTGGACATTGAGGAGGTCCAGGGAGAAGACATGGAAGCCTGAGAGGAAGACAACCAAAGCTTTAGTTTCTAGACTTTCATTTTGGGAGATGCGATAGATCATTGGGGATCATTCAATATTCCCTTTCTTTTGTTGTTCAGTGAAATCATCCCATGTGACGAGTCAACTCATTTAATTAAAGTTCGATTCGTAACTAAATTGTTATTTTTTATTTCT
This sequence comes from Brachymystax lenok tsinlingensis, assembly GCA_030435695.1. Classification (NCBI taxonomy): domain Eukaryota; kingdom Metazoa; phylum Chordata; class Actinopteri; order Salmoniformes; family Salmonidae; genus Brachymystax; species Brachymystax lenok. The sequence continues at coordinate 31,259,215 of CM059790.1, forward strand.
TTGGAAGGATTTAATCATGTGCAGTTATATCTACTTATGATAAGGTTAAAGGTGTATGTTTCTGTCTCCATATGATATGGTAAATGTATCAAATGCAAAAAAACTTCTACATTTAAATGGTATTCATATTCATTTGCATATATTTCCGCCAATTCCCATATATTCCCGTTAAATCACATAGATTCCCATTAATTGCCATGGAAAGTTTACACCTCTGAATATTCCCCAAAATGTGCAACCCTACCAACCACACAGCCTTCAAGTTGTCTCCTCTCTCTTCACAGGCCTCATTACAGTGTGGAATAAAACCCTGTTTCTCCTCTCATCTACTCTGCCTTAGGGAGTGTTGTTTCTCTCTCTCTCCCTCTCTCCCCCCTCTCTCTCTCTCCTCTCTCTCTCTCCCATCCTCTGTCTCCCCTTGCCTACTCTTCCCACACAACTCCTTCAAGGTCCTGTCTTGTCTGCCGTGGCCACACAGAAACTCCATTATTCATCTTTCTCCCCGTGACCTTCTGTGTGATCAGTAGCAATGGAGGTCAGAGACTCGGCGACCCTCTTCCTTGTCTCCTTGCAATGTTAATATCATCAGCCTGTAGCACCATGTCAAAGGTGACTTCCTGTAGGAATCACACGGCTTTGTTATGCCTGTAATCCTTCCCTTCAATAGGATATCTTTTTTTAAATAACACATGGCGTGACTACTCGATTGTGTCTTAAATGCCACCCTTTTCCCTTTATAGTGCCTATAGGGCTCTGGTCAAAAGTAGCACACTGTATAGGGAATAGGGTGCCATTTGGGATGCATCACTTGTCCTCCCTCCCAGCCTTGCTGTAGGGTTGTAGAGACACGTTGTCTTTATTCTGTGCTGCTAACACTTTCCCGACCTTCTTGACAATGTACCCTCATCTCTCCCTAGACTCCACAAGCTCACCTTCAGTGCATCTTCTAGGGGAGACAGACAGGCAGGCCAGTACTTGACTGTTAGGAGAAGCAGCTCTATTCAGGAAAATGGGAGCGAATGGTGCTCTCAGCTCTCCCAGGGGCTGATGATGCCTTCAAGCCACCTACAGTGTTACTACTGACATCACCTGGTTATTGCAAACATGCAGGTAGCTAGCTTCCTGCCTGGCTACCACCTCAATAATGTGTCCCCTACGATTCGATTTCCATGGAAGATGTGGGTGTTGTGAGTGTGACTCACCACTGCCTGGCTGAATATCATCAGCATGGAACTTCAAGTGTGGGTTAGAGTGAATGCATCCCAAATAGCACCCTATTCCCTATTTAGTGCACTACTTTTGACCAGGGCCCTATGACCAGCCCATAAGGCCCTGGTCAAAAGTAGTGCACTCTAGTGAATAGAATGCTATTTGGGATGTAGCCGGTGTTGCTCTGATTGCTGCTGATGAGTACATGGTGATGCCTCTGGAGAGCCTGAGAGAGTCTGTTGACTGTGTGAGAGGCATTATATATTATGATGCTGCCTGCCTGCATGGAGACAACCATGTCAATCATTTATTCTATAGTTATGGGGCTGAACATTAACAGCTAGGCCGTTCGAATCCCACACCTCCTTCCCCCCTCATCTCGGTCCTTCATCAGTTCGGGCCGTTTCATGCCCCGCCTCCCTCCCTCTGTCCTCAGGGGTCCTACTCAAGCACAGACAATTCCGTCAATACACCTCCCTCCCTACCTTCTCAGGTGTCCTACTCAGGCTGAGGCCTAAAGTTGAAAGCTACTGGTAATTTACCAAAGTTACTGGAATCTTCAGTAATTTACGTAATTAACAGACAATCTTTGGCAATCTATCGTAACTTCTGTAATTTATACTTGATTATAGCCACTTTAAAAGCATTTATTCATAAATAGTATTACTTTTTAATATCTGTGTTTCTAGTAGATAGACCATATGGTTCAACAGAAAATAGCCTAATTAATGACAAAAAATGCCATTATTTCTGCAAATCTTCCAACTATTGACTTGACTATTGACTATTGACTATTGACAACTGCCAAAACATTAACAACAAATAAACATTGACGTAGTAAAATAAATAAAAGTGTGTAAAAAATATGAAAGATATTTCATGTTGAAACCCTCAAATTAAACACCTATGGTTTATATTCAGGATAATATTTTACAACTTTGTCATAGTTTTTTTTAATAATCTTTTTTGACTATTTCATATATTTTACATGTGATATCGCCACACAAAGGGCCAGAGATGATTACAGAAACCTGTCAAAATCTGAAGTACCCAAAAGGGCCAGTAGATGTCTTGTGATCATTGAAAGATACCAAAATTATGGTAGTTTACTGGTAAACTTCGAAATGGTAAACTCCCTTTGCAACCCTCCATTGCTGTTCTGGTTAGTATTTAATGTCTTATTTCACTGTAGAGCCTCTAGCCCTGCTCTATATACCTTATCCAACCCTTCAGTTCCACCACCCACACATGCGATGACATCACCTGGTTTAAATGTTTCTAGAGACAATATCTCTGTCATCATTACTCAATGCCTAGGTTTACCTCCACTGTATTCACGTCCTACCATACCTTTGTCTGTACATTATGCCTTGAATCTATTTTATCGCCCCCTGAAACCTGTTCCTTTTACTCTCTGTTCAGGACATCCTAGACGACCAGTCCTCATAGCCTTTAGCCGTACCCTTATCCTACTCCTCCTCTGTTCCTCTGGTGATATAGAGGTTAATCCAGGCCCTGCAGTGCCTAGCTCCACTCCTATTCCCCAGGCGCTCTCATTTGTTGACTTCTGCAACCGTAAAAGCTTTGGTTTCATGCATGTTAACATTAGAAGCCTCCTCCCTAAGTTTGTTTTATTCACTGCTTTAGCTCTGCCAACCCGGATGTCCTAGCCGTGTCTGAATCCTGGCTTAGGAAGACCACCAAAAACCCTGAAATCTCCATCCCTAACTATAACATCTTCAGACAAGATAGAACGGTCAAAGGGGGCGGTGTTGCAATCTAGATTGCCTGCAGAGTTCTATGTTACTATCCAGGTCTGTACCTAAACAATTTGAACTTTTACTTTTAAAAATCCACCTTTCTAGAAACAAGTCTCTCACCGTTGCCGCTTGCTATAGACCACCCTCTTCCCCCAGCTGTGCTCTGGACACCATATGTGAACTGATTGCCCCCCATCTATCTTCAGAGCTTGTGCTGCTAGGTGACCTAAACTGGGACATGCTTAACCCCCCGGCCATCCTACAATCTAAGCTTGATGCCCTCAACCTCACACAAATCATCAATGAACCTGCTAGGTACAACCCCAAAGCCGTAAACACGGGCACCCTCATAGATATCATCCTAACTAGCTTGCCCTCTAAATACACCTCTGCTGTTTTCAACCAAGATCTCAGCGATCACTGCGTCATTGCATGCATCCGTAATGGGTCTGTGGTCAAACGACCTCCCCCTCATTACTGTCAAACGTTCCCCTAAAACACTTCAGCGAGCAGGCCTTTCTAATCGACCTGGCCCGGGTATCCTGGAAGGATATTGACCTCATCCCGTCAGTAGAGGATGCCTGGTTATTCTTTAAAAGTGCCTTCCTCGCCATCTTAAATAAGCATGCCCCATTCATGAAATGTAGATCCAGGAACAGATATAGCCCTTGGTTCTCTCCAGACCTGACTGCCCTTGACCAGCACAAAAACATCCTGTGGCGTTCTGCATTAGCATCGAACAGCCCCCGTGATATGCAACTTTTCAGGGAAGTCAGGAACCAATATACACAGGCAGTTAGGAAAGCTAAGGCTAGCTTTTTCAAGCAGAAATTTGCTTACTGTAACACAAACTCTAAACATTTCTGGGACACTGTAAAGTCCATGGAGAATAAGAGCACCTCCTCCCAGTTGCCCACTGCATTGAGGATAGGAAACGCTGTCACCACCGATAAATCCACAATAATTGAGAATTTCAATAAGCATTTTTCTATGGCTGGCCATGCAAATCAGCCGGACTAGACAATTTGGACCCTTTCTTTTTAAAATTATCTGACGAAATTGTTGCAACCCCTATTACTAGCCTGTTCAACCTCTCTTTCGTGTCGTCTGAGATCCCCAAAGACTGGAAAGCAGCTGCGGTCATCCCCCTCTTCGAAGGGGGAGACACTCTTGACCCAAATTGCTACAGACCTATATCTATCCTACCCTGTCTTTCTAAGGTCTTTGAAAGCCAAGTTAACAAACAGATTACCGACCATTTTGAATCCCACCTTACCTTCTCCGCTATGCAATCTGGTTTCAGAGCTGGTCATGGGTGCACCTCAGCCACGCTCAAGGTCCTAAACGATATCATAACCGCTATCGATAAGAGACATTACTGTGCAGCCGTATTCATTGATCTGGCCAAGGCTTTCGACTCTGTCAATCACCACATCCTTATCGGCAGACTCGACAGCCTTGGTTTCTCAAATGATTGCCTCGCCTGATTCACCAACTACTTCTCCGATAGATTTCAGTGTGTCAAATTGGAGGGCCTGTTGTCCGGGCCTCTGGCAGTCTCTATGGGGGTGCCACAGGGTTCAATTCTTGGGACGACTCTCTTCTCTGTATACAATGATGTCGCTCTTGCTGCTGGTGATTCTCTGATCCACCTCTACGCAGACGACACCATTCTGTACATTCTGTCCCTTCTTTGGACACTGTGTTAACTAACCTCCAGACGAGCTTCAATGCCATACAACTCTCCTTCCATGGCCTCCAACTGCTCTTAAATGCAAGTAAACTAAATGCATGCTCTTCAACCGATCGCTGCCCACACCTTCCCGCCCGTCCAGCATCACTACTCTGGACGGTTCTGTCTTGGTTGGACTGTAAACTCTCCTTCCAGACTCACATCAAACATCTCCAATCCAAAATTAAATCTAGAATTGGCTTCCTATTTCGAAACAAAGCATCCTTCACTCATGCTGCCAAACATACCCTCGTAAAACTGACCATCCTACCGATCCTTGACTTCGGTGATGTCATTTACAAAATAGCCTCCAATACTATACTCAACAAATTGGATGTAGTCTATCACAGTGCCATCCGTTTTGTCACCAAAGCCTCATATACTACCCACCACTGCGACCTGTACGCTCTCGTTGGCTGGCCCTCGCTTCACACTCGTCGCCAAACCCACTGGCTCCAGGTCATCTACAAGTCCCTACTAGGTAAAGCCACACTTATCTCAGATCGCTAGTTACCATAGCAGCACCCACCCATAGCACGTGCTCCAGCAGGTATATCTCACTGGTCACCCCCAAAGCCAGTTCCTCCTTCGGCTGACTTTCCTTCCAGTTCTCTGCTGCCAATGACTGGAACGAACTACAAAAATCTCTGAAACAGGAGACACATCTTCCTCACCAGCTTTAAGCACCAGCTGTCAGAGAAGCTCACAGACCCCTGCACCTGTATTTAGCCCATCTGTAAATAGCCCAACCAACTACCTCATCCCCTACCGTATTTATTTATTTATCTTGCTCCTTAGCACCCCAGTCATTCTACATTTCACATTCATCTACTGCACATCTACAATTCCAGTGTTTAAATGCTATATTGTAATTACTTTGCCACCATGGCCTATTTATTGCCTTACCTTCCTTATCTTACCTCATTTGCACACCTTGTATATATATTTGATTTTCTACTGTATTATTGACTGTATGTTTGTTTTACTCCATGTGTAACATGTGTTGTTGTATGTGTCGAACTGCTTTGCTTTATCTTGGCCAGGTCGCAGTTGTAAATGAGAACTTGTTCTCAACTTCCCTACCTGGTTAAATAAAGGTGAAATAAAAAAATGAATAAAAAAAAACAGGCTGGTTGAGAAGCCTGCAGTGGTGTGGGCTGTGCTGAGCTGGGCTGTTCAGGGCTGGGCTGTGCTGAGCTGGGCTGTTCAGGGCTGGGCTGTGCTGAGCTGGGCTGTTCAGGGCTGGGCTGTGCTGAGCTGGGCTGTTCAGGGCTGGGCTGTGCTGAGCTGGGCTGTTCAGGGCTGGGCTGTGCTGAGCTGGGCTGTTCAGGGCTGGGCTTTGCTGAGCTGGGCTGTTCAAGGCTGGGCTGTGCTGAGCTGTGCTGTTCAGGGCTGGGTAGTGCTGGGCTGGGTTGAGCTGGGCAGGGCTGGGTAGGGCTGGGTTGAGCTGGGTTGACCTAGGCTGGTCTAGTCTGGGCTAACCCATTTTAAGAAATGTGCGAGTCAGTGCAACCATTGTGCGTCTTATCTGTGACAGAGAGCCAACAGCAAGCCTTGAGACAGATTCCCAGTGTGCTCAAAGAGACTGCATCCGTAATTAGAGCAAGACTATTTTAATGCATTTTGTGGATGATAATGGCACCTCCCTGCATCCCACAGCATCCCACAGCATCCCACAGAATCACGCAGCAGTAGCATAAATCTACCAAGCCCCCTCTCTTACCTCATACAGCGACACGAGCCACAGCCGCTTCATCCCTCCCTCCCTCCCTCCCTCTATCCATCCCTTGCTCCCTCCCTCCCTCCCTCTATCCATCCCTCCTTCCCTCTATCCCTCCCTCCCTCTATCCATCCCTCCCTCCCTCTATTCATCCCTCGCTCCCTCTATCCACCCCTCTCTCCCTCTATCCATCCCTCCCTCCCTTCCTCTATCCATCCCTCCCTCCCGCTATCCATCCCTCCCTCCCTCTATCCATCCCCCCTCCCTCTATCCCTCCCTCTATCCCTCCCTCTATCCATCTCTCCATCCCTCCCTCCCTGTATACATCCCTCCCTCCCTCCCTCTATACATCCCTCCCTTTCTCTATTCCTCCCTTGCTCCATGCAGGGATTCTCTTTATGCATTCACCACTGCATGCCTTCCCAATAACTCCACACGCCAGGTGGAACACACACACACATTTTAATTGCTTTATTTTATCCACAAATCACATTACAGTCAATAAGGGTTCAAACATTTCATAGGTCATGCATATATGCAGTGGTGGGAAAAGTATCTAATTGTCATACTTGAGTATTAAGATACCGTAATAGGAAATGACTCAAGTAAGTGAGTCACCTAGTAAAATACTACTGGAGTAAAATTCTAATAGTATTTGGTTTTAAATTTACTTAAGTATCAAAAGTAAATGTAATTGGTAAAATATACTTAAGTGTCAAAAGTACATGTAATTTCTAAAATATACTTAAGTATCAAAAGTAAAAGTATAAATAATTTCACATTCCTTGTATCAAGCAAATCAGACGGCATAATTTTCTTGTTTTTGAAATGTATGTATAGCCAGGGGCAGCAGATCAGAGGCAGTAGGGATGACCAGGGATGTTCTCTTGAGAAGTGCATGAATTTGGACCATTTTTCTGTCCTGCTAATCATTCAAAATTTAACGAGTACTTTTGGCCTTTAGGGAAAATGTATGGAGTAAAATATACATTATTTTCTTTAGGAATGTAGTGAAGTAAAAGTAGTCAAATATATAAATAGTAAAGTATAGTACAGATACCACAAAAGATTACTTAAGTAGCTACTCTCGAGGGGATCACTATGGTAGCTATGCTTATTCTCAAGAACAAGAACACATTCTCAAGATCAAGCTATTAGGATACACATAATATGAAAAGTGCATGCTCGATAAAGTAGTAGCAAATTACAAATATGTAGGGAGAGTGCCAGAACGAAGTAAAACTGTATAATAGCATACCCCAAATGGGGAAATTAGTACTTGAATATATTGTAGACTCTGAATGAAAGGGAAAACATGGCTTGCCTTAAACAGTCTTGTCCATAGTTGTTAGTTTAATGTACTAAGATTTTCAGGGGTAAATTAAACTTTTTGGAGAAATTAGGCGCTACCCAGGCAACTTTCAGCCATTTTGGTGCCACAACAGCCCTTTCTTTCCATGGGAGAGCATCTTCAGCTGGCTGATAGTGAACCATTTCAGCAGGATCTAAAAGACAGGAGGAGGTCTGCTGGAGCACCTAGAGGAGCTGCTGCTATAGTGTTGGTCAGGTGGCCCACTCTTCTCATAGTCTCATAAGGGTTGGAAAACAAAAGAGATTCATTGAAAGGATCACTGTCAGGTCAGGATTAGATTAACCCTAAACTAAAAGAAAATAATTTTGACTTCTGTATACTTCTTATCAGGCAACAGCCACCCTTACAGTCTCTGGTACTGTCCCCTGAGGGAATAACTTACTTTAAAGTATTTTTACTTAAGTACTTTACACCACTGGATATAGGGACACTTATGGATACAGAAAGCACCTTCTTCTCCACACAGCAAGGCTTCCCATGGCAGCTGACACAGAGCAGTACCTTGCTAGCTGCTTTGCCTTTGTCCTATGCAATCTGAAGGCCACATACTGTCAGCCTATGTACATGGTCAAGACTCCCAAATATCACACACACACACACACACACCGATGTGACCTCACCGTGCTGCTTGTCTTCATCCTTTTTTAATTTATTAATTCTGTTTGTTTTTTTAGAAAAGAAGGGGCTCTTTGTACGTCTCGCTCTTCTCCTCTCTTCTCTCTCTTCTCTCTCTTCTCCTCTCCTCTCTCTCTTCTCTCTCTTCTCCTCTCTTCTCTCTCTTCTATCTTCTCTCCTCCTCTCTTCTCTCTCTTCTCCTCCCTTCTCTGCTCTTCTACCTCTTCTCTCTCTCCTCTCTTCTCTTCTCCTCTTTTCTCCACTCTTCTCTCTCTTCTCCTCCCTTTTCTCCTCTCGTCTCTCTCCTCTCCTCATCTCTTCTCTTTCCTCCTCTCTTTTCTCTCTTCTCTCTCTTCTCCTCTCTTCTCTTTTCTCCTCTCTTCTCTCTCCTCTCTCTTCTCTTCTCTACTCTGCTCCTCTGGCAAGTCAGCTGAACATTCTTTAATTGTCCTCAGAAGAATAAAAGAAGTCTGAGTGTTTAAAGGTATTTTGTTTGTTCTGTGTTCTCCCTGTGTTTCTGCTGACTGAGAAACAACAGGGTATTAGAACGCAGCAGAGCCAGTCAGAGAGCATAGGATGGTGCTCATAATGAATAATGTTAGCTCACTGGGAGAGTGTGTGTGTGTGTGTGTGTGTGTGTGTGTGTGTGTGTGTGTGTGTGTGTGTGTGTGTGTGTGTGTGTGTGTGTGTGTGTGTGTGTGTGTGTGTGTGTGTGTGTGTGTGTGTGTGTGTGTGTGTGTGTGTGTGTGTGTGTCATGTGTGTGCTCATATTGAATTATGTTAGCTAACAGGGAGAGGAGGATAATACATAACACAGCACCACAAAGCCAACAGGTGAACAGACAGGAGTCCTGACACACTCAGATGCATACACACACTCACATACGCACACACACACATGCACAACATGAAGAGTATGTGTACCTGCTCCATCCATGTGTGTGTGTCTATCCATACTTGCCTCTACTAATGCAGCTTGTAAGGGAAGAGAGGGAGAGAACCTGTAGAAAAGCATGGTGATCAATTGCCTCTGTATGATCATGACCTGACCCAAGTATTTCAATAGAGGAAGAAAACGTCTCAGCCATCACTTACCACGGCAGAGACAACAGAGGGGATGACAACCTGAAGGTGCCCTGGTTGGTAGACTCAGTGAATGCCAACTTCTGCCCACCCACTCCTCTGACAGCCAGGCTCTCAGGGAAGTGTGTGTGTGTGTGTGCATGTGAGCGTACGTGCATGCAATGTGTGTTTTCACATGCATGCATGATGACTAGGCTGTGGGGCATGTGTGTGTTCCTCTGTACCTCCTCAGCCCTGTTTAGTCAGTCAGTGTGCTGAGCAGAGCTGGAGGAGAGAGAGAGGAGAGCAGATGCTCTGGCTTTGCCCAACGTGCCTTTACATTGACTCATTTCCTCTTTTAATTCAGCTATTTAAATGCATCTCCAGTTTGTCAATACCTCCTGGGATAACCCATGAAAAATGATTTGTTGTCTGCATTCTGCTCCATGCACAATGGTACATGGGACAATAACACACACTCCTAGTCATCCTAGCTAGATGAGTGGAGAACAGACTCTGTTTCTCTCGTTCTATCATTCTCCATATCTGTCTGTCTCTCTCTCTCTATCCTCTCTCTTTCTGATTCTCTCTCTCAATTTAATTAACATTTTCGGGCTTTATTGGCATGGAAAACATATGTTTACATTGCCAAAGCAAGTGAAATAGATAATATACAAAAGTGAAATAAACAACAAAAAATGAAGAGTCAACATTACACTCACAAAGTTCCAAAAGAGTAAAGACATTTCAAATGCCATATTATGTCAACTCAGCAAAAAAAGAAACGTCCCATTTTCAGGACCCTGTTTTTCAAAGATACTTCGTAAAAATCCGAATGACTTCACAGAGTTTTGTTGTAAAGTGTTTAAACACTGTTTCCCATGCTTGTTCAATGAACCATAAACAATTAATGAACATGCACCTGTGGAACGGTCGTTAAGACACTAACAGCTTACAGACGGTAGGCAATTAAGGTCACAGTTATGAAAACTTAGGACACTAAAGAGGCCTTTCTACTGCCTTGGTGGAAGAGTGGGGTAACATCTCACAGCAAGAACTGGCAAATCTGGTGCAGTCCATGAGGAGGAGATGTACTGCAGTACTTAATGCAGCTGGTGGCCACACCAGATACTGACTGTTACTTTTGATTTTGAGCCCCCTTTGTTCAGGGATACATTATTTTATTTCTGTTAGTCACATGTCTGTGGAACTTGTTCAGTTGATGTCTCAGTTGTTGAATCTTGTTATGTTCATACAAATATTTGCACATGTTAAGTTTGCTGAAAAAAGGTTGACAGTGAGAGGGCGTTTATTCTTTTGCTGAGTTTATATATACAGTGTTGTAATGATGTGCAAATAGTTAAAGTACAAAAGGGAAAATAAATAAACATGGGTTGTATTTACAATGGTGTTTGTTCTTCACTGGTTGCCCTTTTCTTGTGACAACATGTCATACATCTTGCTGCGATGGCACACTGGTATTTTTTTTTATACCTTTATTTAACTAGGCAAGTCAGTGAAGAACAAATTCTTATTTACAATGACGGCCTAGGAACAGTGGGTTAACTGCCTGTTCAGGGGCAGAACGACAGATCTTGTACCTTGTCAGCTCAGGGAATTGAACTTGCAAGCCCTTGGTTACTAGTCCAACACTCTAACCACTAGGCTACCCTGCTGCCCATTTCACCCAGTAGATTTCACCCAGTAGATCAAATTCTTTGTGTGTCTGTGTAATCTGAGGGAAATATGTCTCTGCAGCTCAGTTTCCACCCTGCTCTCTCTCTCCGTCTCTCTCCGTCTCTCTCTCTATCCTCTCTCTCCGTCTCTCTCCGTCTCTCTCTCTCTATCCTCTCTCTCTCTCTCTCTTTCTCTCTGTCTTTATCCTCACTCTCTGTTTTTCTCACTCTCTATCGTTATCTCTCTGTTTCTCTCTCTCTCTCTATCCTCACTCTCTGTTTCTCTCTCTCTCTCTATCCTTAACTCTCTGTTTCTCTCTCTCTAGTGGTGGAAAAAGTACCCAATTGTCATACTTGAGTAAAAGTATAGAAAGTTACTCAAGTAAAAGTGAAAGTCACCCAGTAAAATATTACTTGAGTAAAAGTCTAGAAGTATTTGTAATGTAATTGCTAAAATATACTTAAGTATCAATAGTAAAATTATAAATAATTTCAAATTCCTTATATAAATCAAACCAGACGCCACCATTTTCTTGTTTTAAAATGTACGGATAGCCAGGGGTACACACTAACATCATTTACAAACGATAGGATGCCATCTTTCCAACAAGTCAGTTCATTAAATTTCTGCACGGATAGAGCTGCCCCATTCAACTGTAAGTGCTATTATTGTGAAGTAGAAACGTCTAGGAGCAACAACGGCTCAGCCACGAAGTGGTAGGCCACACAAACTCACAGAACGGGACTGACTGGAGAGTGTTGAATTGTCTGTCCTCGGTTGCAACACTTACTACCGAGTTCCAAACTGTCTCTGAAAGCAACATCAGCACAAGAAATGGGTTTCCATGGCCGAGCAGCCTCACACAAGCCTAGGATCACCATGAGCAATGCTAAATGTCGGCTTGTTTTTCATGGTTCGGGATTGGCCCAGTCGTCCTAGTGAAGGGAAATCTTACAGCATACAATGACATTCTAGACGATTCTGTGCTCCAACTTTGTGGCAACAGTTTTGGGAAGGCCCTTTCCTGTTTCAGCATGACAATGCCCCCGTGCACAAAGCGAGGTCCATACAGAAATGGTTTGTCAAGATCGGTGTGCACAGAGCCCTGACCTCAACCCCATCGAATACCTTTGGGATGAGTTGGAACGCCGACTGAGAGCCAGCCCTAATCGCCCAACATCAGTGCCCGACCTCACTAATGCTCTTGTGGCTGAATGGAAGCAAGTCCCTGCAGCAATGTTCCAACATCTAGTGGAAAGCCTTCCCAGAAGAGTGGAGGCTGTTATAGCAGCAAAGGAGGGACCAGCGCCATATTAATGCCCATGATTTTGGAATGAGATGTTTGACGAGCAGGTGTCCACATGCTTTTGGTCATGTAGTGTATTTGCACAGTCCTTTAGTGGTGTAGTCCCATTGTGCAGTAGTATGTATTTACAAGTGATCACCACCCTGACAGTGCCACTCAGCACAGGCTTACTGGCATAGGGCTAATACAAGATCTTTTTATAGCACCATTTCATTCCATTTAAAGGCTGTTTTTAACCATAGCCCTCCAGTAATGAAAGGTCTCTGTGAACACTCGTCCTTTAGTGACACATAGTGAGTTAATAGCCACTCAACATAATGGTGAGAATTAAGGACAACATTAGCTAGCTTGTGAGTGTGCCTATTTACAGTTCCTCAAATATATGTGTGTGCTTGTGTATTTGTGTGTGTGTGTGTGTGTCCGTCTGTCATTCAATTCAATTGAATTGTTTTATCACGTATCCTTGCTGTAGTAAGTTGTATGGGAGGTAGTGTTCCTCTTCACAGATGACTGGATTTCCTCCTGACACATTGTTTTTGAAAGCCAGATTATGAGACGGTCATTAACCAGCCCTTCACGCTACTAATCAAGCGGACCTGTGTGTGTGTTGTGTGTGGGTGTGCATGCACGTGTACATATGCGTTTGTTTGTGTGTGTGTGTGTGTGTGTGTGTGTGTGTGTGTGTGTGTGTGTGTGTGTGTGTGTGTGTGTGAGTTAGCGTTTCCATTAGGAAAAAGTGGTGCCTGACGTGACCAGCAGCATTTTAATTTACTGGACATTTGAGACATTTACAGGACCCATATGCATTGAGTGGTAACCTGATTAGGGCGTCCACCCACAGTGCTCAGAATGACAGAAATCCCATTTAGATTATGGTAATTCATCTTAACAGAACATGCAAGTGGAGGATGCAATGACGTGTGTTGTTCTTACCGCTCACTTTGAAGATGTTACAATAACTGTCCACATTTACTTTTCCTCAGCCAACAAGATGAGAAACAAACAGCAAAATCACTAGCTTATGTCAATCTAATATCCCCCATAGTAGAAAAATTCACCTATTCTATTGGTCAGTCTGTCAAGAAAGAAATAGGGCCAGTTGTGGGATGATGGAACCCACATGTATACAACCAGTAGGACTAGGTTACATATATAAACAGTTAAAAATCAATGAGTCTGATGCAACAGATCAGAATGTTTAGCTTAAAATGTTGATCAACTATTATTTCTTTACATTATAAGCGCAGCAATGTGCTTATAATGGGAGATCTAGTATATAACAACAGCATGGGTTTCTAATATGACTAGGATGTGTGGTTTGGGCTACTGGACAGTGAAAGAAAGCTGATATCAAATAATTGCCGCCACGGATATGTTTTGATTTTGGCAATGCTACTTTGAAGCAAGGTAAGACATACCTCATAATATGTAGTAAAACGTTCAAGTTTCAAACAATTATACTGCCTCCAGCTCATTGTAAAGTGGTGTGTGACGTGCTGATGAAAACTGCCTTCCGTTGCCTATGTATTTGCTGTATCAGATTTTTAGCTCAAAGGCTCTGTATCTGTATGCTGTACGCGTGTGCTAAATAAGATACGTAACAAATATACTGTACACACGTGGAAATTTAATTTCACTAAATTATGCAAATTAACCAATAGACTGATAAGCATGAACAGTCAAATGTATTTACATCGACTGGTATTTTCATCAATGAATAGGCTAATAAGCATTATTCCATAATGGGATTTTTTTATTCACCTGGACAATTGGATAGGGCCAATTTTAATTATTGGCTTTTAAAAAAATGTATAGTCCAAAAGCAGGCTATTACTGGCTAATGGAAACCCTGGCCTGTGTGTGTATGTGTGGTCGTGTGTGTCCATGTAATTGGAATGGGGGAAGAAATGCCACCAGCCTCATCTGCTTCCTTTGCCAGGTGGTCATTCATACACAAACACACTTTCATGTTTCATGTTTCTTTTGACCCAGTGAAATTGTATGGAGCTCATTTTGCTGGCGTTGTAAATCTGTCTGGGAGTAACGTGAGAAGTTTGCTTTTGAAAATGTGTTGTGTGATATTAGGTTGTAATGGATCCTCCTGTCAATGCTGCCGCGGCAGCATGAGCATGACATCTCTCAGGAGTATTACAGTTGTGCTTTGTTTCAGTTCGGCTTGAGAGAGAGATGGGTTGAAGATGCACTGTACATGCTGCTGTTACCAGACCTATGTTCAAGGAATATTTGCAGTCTAAGGTTTATTCTGTGCTAAGCAATCACTACCAAGCTCAAGGAAACAAAGAAAGACATGCTGTTTTAGTTCTGCTTGACTGACAGATATACATGAAGTGTACAGGCTGCAGTAAACAGGTTGGAAGTGAACGGCCAGAGAGGGTTATTCTGCGTTCAGTTGAAGCACCACTCAGTCATAAGCAATCAGTAGTGCCATGCTCAAGTAAACACAGGAATGCACTCTCACTAGCTCCTTCAACTCAAGAAAATACGCTTTGGATAAAAGTTTTCAGCAATAACACCCCACTGGGCACACACTGGTTGACTCAACATTATTTCCACGTCATTTCAATGAAATTACGTTGATCCAACGTGGAATAAAAGTTGAATTGACGTCTGTGCCCAGTGGGACACTTCTTCATGAATGGTCTTTAGTTTTATAATAGCTATTCTATTTGTTCAGACAGGTTGAGTTTGAACTGAAAATTAATGCATGTTCCTTTTAAACTCCTTCATCTCACAAACCGGATTAGCAGTACAGCTGGTTAGAGAGAGTCAGTGTTCATGTTTTCAAACAAATAACGACTCCTCCATAGTCAGCAACACAACCTAGCCTGAATCCCCTTCCCCACCCCCAACCCTCTGTCTCTCCCTTCTTCCCTTTTGTTCTGGCGCCAGGTGAAGTGGGAGAGAGGGGGAAGGTCTGGCTCTACCTGTGTAGAATAAAACTTGTCAACAAACCCTCCAATTGGCCAAGGCCCCTTACAACCCATCCCCCAAAATGCTGTCTGAAACTCAACACCTGTGACATCACACTAGGGCATTGGCTGTGGCTGGGCTGGCCTGTTCAGAGCTCAGTGGGTATTCAGTTGAGAGTGTCTCAAGAGACATCGAGCTCCAGTGACCCCAGCAAGACTCCCAGGATTCAGTGGAATCTCTACGGATGGTGGCCAGTTCACACAGCACAGCAAGGAGACCAGGCAGCGACAGTCAGAGAAGCTCCAGCCAGAGGAGTTAGACTAGAGAGCAGTTCAAGTGCTGCAACCTTTCTCCTTTCCCTGCTTCTTTGCCTCCACCTGTAGCGGCTAGCCCCAACCAGCCGGGCTATCTCTCTCGCTCGCTCTCTCTCTGGGACTGCAGACTGACTGAGGTTTTATGCTAAAGGACTAAAGGATTTTGAGTGGAATCTTTTTGTATTTTTTAGGAATAACAGCAGCTACAACTTTATATCACGAGTTTGAAAGACTATAATTTTCCTGGTGAGTTTCTTTCACTGTGTATTTTTCAGTTGGACCTTGAAATGGGTAAGTGTGTCTCTTCACTGCGCTTCGTTTGTTGTTCAGAAAATAGATTTTATATAGAAGTGGTCACATGTAAATAATACTATGGAAAGTTGGTCTTCTGTATAAAATTAGTTTTTATAAGTATTTGCTGTACAGAGGTTAAGTCAGATGAATTTGATATTTTGTGGTTAAAGCGATTCTCCCAGTTTTCTAGGTGTTACATTCTCTAGAGCCAGATTTGTCTTGTTTGAATGGAAAATTCCAACCTCAATTGTTTCCGTCCATTAACAAAGTACCCCCACCTGTTCAAAGTAAACACACACACACAAAGCAATCACAGAATGTTGACTAAAAGCCTATCGCCTCTCATAGTTGTTTTTGCCCTGAGCTACCAGTACTACGATGAGTCGCCAAGTTGACAGTTTGTGGGTGACTGTGAGCATGTAGAGGCTGGGGGCCTGTGTGTGTTCTCCACGAGGTCCCCGTCTCCCACCGTAATCTCAGTATACTTCACCCAAGGCCAGTATCTATATTTTGCTTGTCGTTTTTTATGTAACAACCTCAGTTTTAGAAAACAAGTGAGCGTTATTGCAGTAGTAAAGTGAAGAATCTGTAATAAAGCTTCATATTGTGCCTGGATGAACATTCTCAAGATAATAAATCAAGCCATCATTTTCTTTAATGTTCAGCATGAAAATAATAAACTGTAAGTGGCTTAATTAGTCAATATTTTTTTTTGTAAATGGTTGTGGGTCATTCCACGAAATCACAAAATGAGTGGCTTTTGCGTCCCTGTGTTATTTTAAATAGAAATTCTGCAGCAATTTTAAAAGCCTGTTATATTAAAGGATGTGCCCTTTAATCTAGACCACATGAAAAATTGAATATATCTGGGGGTTTTTTATGATTAAAGACTTGCTAAAGTGCCCAAATTCTACATTATGTCATGTCCCTCTAAGCATCCTCTGTGACTTCTAGGAAGATTTTGATCCACTTAACCCCAACGTTTATCCAGGTTTTCACAGTCATTGTGATGTCCTTGCTCTGACATAGTCATTTCTGAAGATTATCTCTGATTATCTTAAGGTCAACCCTGTTACGTGAACTGAACTGTCATTTTAATATGGTGAAACTATTCCTTTTTAAATATTATTATTTTCAAAAGAAACATTGACCATCTAATAGTTAATGGTAGTGTAAAAGCAGGTGAGCTGGTTCTACTCTTTTTCGCCATTTTCTGGTGTTTTGTGGTGGAAAACCGAGCGGTCAAGTATAACAAGTCAACCCTGTTACACATAGACAGGCTAGAAATGTTTGAACAATTTCAATTAATTTGTAAAGCTTGCGTTCAATTGCCCCTCCTTGTTGCACACAACAAGCTTCCATCCCCCCTGTCACGAGGGGATTCATGGCTGATTGAAATGAAATCATCAACCATGCTACGGTCAACCATGTTACGGTCAACCATGTTACAGTCAACCATGTTACGGTCAACCATGTTACAGTCAACCATGTTACTTTATTTGAAACTTACTGTAGTATTTTTTTTACCTCTTGAGATGGGAAAACTCGTTTTTGTGATTAAGTTTGAACATGTTCTCTTTATGACAGAATGTTTACATTTGGTGAAGAAAAGAAAGAATCTGTCAGTCTCAGTGCTCAAAAGGCACCCAATTGTGGAATGACCCTTGTAGTAAAATAAAAGGACAATATGAATGTTGCGTTGAAAGAACAAAAACAAGCACGTCTTTCCGAGTATGAATTTCATCCTTATCTTAAAGAAAATAGTCCAGTTTCTATGAACCCTTCCTTCTTTCATAGTGCCATAGCCGCGGGAATATGTTTGGGGATGTTGTTTTGTTGTTGTTGCTCTACAGACGGCTATATCGGTCCCCTAATACAGGACTAGTAAAGGCCCAGTGATCTGCAAAATATAAAAAATATTAAAAAATATATATATATAGCATTTTTTGTGATTTCTTATTTTATTCAGATTTTCTTTCTGCAGCACCCTCAGCACCCCTACTTCCCGCGGCTATGTATAGTGCACTGCATCAGAGATAGGGTGTCTTTTGGTAAGCATGTACTTAAACCTGCTCACCTAAACAAGCTGTCTGTCTTGCTTTGTTCACCAGAGAGCTAGGAGCCTCTCAAGGGAGTGATTACATTTCAGCAGCTAGGCTTATGGTTATGTCCCAAAAGGTACCCTATTCCCTATGTAGTGCACTTCTTTTGACCAGGACCCATAGGAAATAGGGTGCCATTTGGGGCACAACCTGCGTCTTTCAACCAGACTATTATCAGCAGGCTAATCCCACAGTCCCTCTCTACAGTCGGTTAGTCATTCATTTACAGAAGTCACCATTTACCTCTTGGTGGCCTACATGTTGCTACACCTCGCTCCTATTCATAATGACACTGTGTGTGTGTGTGCATGTGTGTGTGTGTGTATATATGTTTGTGTGTGAAAGTAGCAACAAGAAATGAAAAGAAACAACAAAGCAGGTGGCCCCTAGCTAACAGAGAAAAGAGGAAAAATCCCTCAATAAAAAAAAGATTCCAGACAGGCAGTGGAAAACTCTAACCTGCTACTCTCTCTCTCTCTCTCTCTCTCTCTCTCTCTCTCTCTCTCTCTCTCTCTCTCTCTCTCTCTCTCTCTCTCTCTCTCTCTCTCTCTCTCTCAATAAAATTCAAAAGGCTTTATTGGCATGGGAAACAAATGTTGAAATAGATAATAAACTAAAGTGAAATAATCAATAAAAAATTAACAATAAACATTCCATTCACAAGTTTCAAAAGAGACACAATAGACACATTTCAAATGTCATATTATGGCTATGTACTGTACAGTGTTATATAAATGTGCTAAATATGGGTTGTATTTACAATGGTGTTTGTTCTTCACTGGTTGCCCTTTTCTTGTGGCAACAGGTCACAAATCTTGCTGCGCTCACTCTCTCTCTCTCTCTCTCTCTCTCTCTCTCTCTCTCTCTCTCTCTCTCTCTCTCTCTCTAACCCCTTTCTCCCCCTATACCAGCGGCTCAGACCTTTCTGCACCAGAATGACCAGCTCAGATTGGGGCTATTGTTAGGGAGCTGCTAGGGGTCTTCACCTTATCACTTTCTCCCTTCACACCCAAATGGTCCTATGACCTCTGCATTCTGCTCTTTATGAGTTGCTGCAGGGTGGATTCTTCAGGGCAGTAGCCTAGTCTTTTACTGCCCCCACCTTCTCTAGTCACGTCTCCTGAGGTCCTGTGTGCCTCCTAAATGCACCCTATTCTCTATATAGTGTACCACTTTTGACCAGAGCCCTATGCACCCTTAACAGCGGCTGCGAGTAGAGATTACATGGGCCCTGATCAAAAGCAGTGCACTATATAGGGAATAGGGTGCCGTTTGGGACTCGGACCCTGAACCCCGTCTGCCTCTCTCGTCCACCCTGGCCCCCAGTCCGGCGCCATACAGCAGGAATCTGAGAGCAGGCTTTGCTGTGCTCACGGCAGGTTAATTGCATTTCAGATTCCTTCACTAATGGAGCTAATCCCGTCTTTGTGTAGTCTTCAGCTCCGGACCTGTGCTGTTTGCTGTGTCATTGTATTGTAGCAGGTATTCATTGATTATTGTTGAGGCTGTGGAGGCTATGTTGATGTTCTAGTCTTGTTGTGTTTGGCGTATATAGTCCTCCACAGGGTTGTTAGTGAGTGCAATCACACAAAGAGAGACACTTGTGACTTGCACACAGAAAGATTTATACACACACACACACAAATACACATACTTTTGTGTTTTGTTCTTGTTCAATGTTTTGTTTGGTGGATGTTTTCCTTCACGGGTTAGTAGTTATGGCTCAGTTGGTAGAGCATGACACTTCTTGGGTCTTGGGTTCAATTCCCATGGGTGACCAGTATGAAAGTGTATGCACTCACTACTGTAAGTGAAAGATACTTGTGACTTACACAGATACATACATAAGGAAGGATTCACAACAACACACACATAGGTTGTAGCCTGGGGTTTAAGTCTAACATTTTACCACATTTGAATGTGGATCAAACACATTTCTCTGTAACACTAGTAATTTGGATTTCTTATGAAGGCAGTCATTCTGTTTGTTTCTCTGCTCTTTGAAGTTTGGATTCAAAGTCCTGTCCCACCTTAGAAGAAGAGTTCAAAATAGATTAATTTAATCACTGTTGGATTTTCTAGCTTCAGTTATTTAGGGTGTCATTCATGGATAGTGTTGCATCCCAAATTGCATCCTATTCCCTATATAGTGCACTACTTTTTTAATCCAAAAATGTTTTGTGCTTCAAAAGTAGTGCACTATGTAGAGAATGGGGTGGCATTTGGGACGCAGGCACAGTCTGACTCCTTCTCAGTCAACTTCAACTCTGTGTGTGGCCAAATGTGTGTGTGATATGTGAAACATAGCATTTTCACCTGATGCCATTTTGAAAAGTGAATCTATTGCTCTTGTCTTGTCTGAAATGGCAGCCCCCCATCTGTCAGTTGGACACACTAATTAGTGATGATCCGTCTCATGCTTGTCAAAGTATGGTCTATCTATGTTATTTTTATGGTCTATCTTTTATAAACTAGTGTTTGTCCCCATTCTAAACCACAAAGGAACCCGTTAGTGTACCTGTAAGGTAGTGAACCCGTGACTCTATAAAGTGCCTACAGGAGCAGATGCTCGTTTGTGGTCAAGGCTCTCTGAACTTGCTCAACTCATTTGCCTAACTCTCCCACGTTTTGACACTAATATTGATATGGAGGTTAGTATCAGTGTATCAGGGAGCCTCTCCATCATGTCTCCCCTCTACTTCATTTCCTCTTCAAGTCTGTTGGCTACTGGGGATCCTCTCCATCATGTCTCCCCTCTACTTCATTTCCTCTTCAAGTCTGTTGGCTACTGGGGATCCTCTCCATCAAGTCTCCCCTCTACTTCATTTCCTCTTCAAGTCTGTTGGCTACTGGGGATCCTCTCCATCATGTCTCCCCTCTACTTCATTTCCTATTCAAGTCTGTTGGCTACTGGGGATCCTCTCCATCATGTCTCCTCTACTTCATTTCCTCTTCAAGTCTGTTGGCTACTGGGGATCCTCTCCATCATGTCTCCCCTCTACTTCATTTCCTCTTCAAGTCTGTTGGCTACTGGGGAGCCTCTCCATCAAGTCTCCCCTCTACTTCATTTCCTCTTCAAGTCTGTTGCCCACCTCAGCAACAGGAGAGACCTTGAAGTATCTTTGAAGTGGTGAAATGAAATGTGACGTGACGGCCCAACCTGTGGGTCGTCACACAGTCCGGAACGTAGCCTGAATACTGCGTCTAGTCTGGCTCTACCGGTTCACTGCTCTAACTGGACATCTGTAAGCCCGGGCTATGTCCCAAATTGTACCCTGTCCCCTATATGGTGCACTGCTTTTGACCAGAGGGCTAGTGCACTACAAAGGGACTAGGGTGCCATTTGGCATGCATACTAGGCTCCATCCAGAGAGAGACTGATAGGCTGAGGAGTCCTGTCCAGACATGCCCTGTGAATGCAGAGAGAGAAGTCTGTGATGACAGGATTGTGTCCTGAGAGAAGCATGCTCCATGCTCCATGTTGACTTCACAAGCCTTGGCAGATGGCAAGCGTGACAATAAGGTACTGTATGGGGGAAGGGGATGGATTCCTTAAGTGTGTGTCATCATTCATGTATGATTCATGTTTCCTGAAAACCTTCTCCAACTTTTCTCACAGCTGATCAAATGATACATGTAGGCAAAGCATTTTAGGCTATTTAGGCTTTATTTGACTACTATTGATAGCTAGCTAGCTACATTGAAGCAGAGAAGAATCATGTATTTGCTTATTGATGATAGCTATAACCAGAAGATGATCATGTTAATATAATGCATATAGAATGCAAATCTAATACTGATCCTGGTGCCAATGGACACGTCGGGTGACATGGTGCCACGGCTGAGCCACAGGCTGAGAGGGACCTGCCTCTGGGATGTGACACATGTCTCCTGGAGCGAGTCCGTGAGAGAATGTATCACCCAGGCTGTGTGTGTGTCCATGCATGTGTGTGCTGTGACCCTTCACGTCTCCCCGATAAGTCCCTGCTATGCCCAACCACAGCCTGAGAGACAAGGGGAATTAGCAGAGTTTGTATTTAACAGTATTTATTAACCCAGTCAAGTGTCCAGCTGTCGATGAAGGATATGTCACCTAAAATGCCATGTTGCCTGGCCCATGGAACTAACAGCTGGCCAATCAAGGACCTAGATTTGGGTTTGTCACTTGTTAAATCCACTTCAATCAGTGTAGATAAAGGGGAGGAGTCAGGTAAAATAATGATTTTAAGCCTTAAGACAATTGAGACATGGATTGTTTATGTGTGCCATTCAGGGGGTGAATGGGCAAGACCAAATATTTAAGTGCCTTTTTGATAGTAGCTGCCAGACGCACCGGTTTGAGTGTGTCAAGAACTGCAACACTGCTGAGTTTTTCCCACTGAAAAGTAGCCCATGTGTATCAAGAATAGTGCCCCACCCGAAGGACATCCAACCAACTTGACACAACTGTGGGAGGCATTGGAGTCAACATGGTCTAGCATCCCTGTGGAATGCTTTCGACACCTTGTAGAGTCCATGCCCTGACTAATTGAGGCTGTTCTGAGGGCTAAAGGGGTGGAATTCAATATTACGAAGGTGTTTCTAATGTTAGTACATTCAGTGTACACCTTACCAGGTGTAAATATAAGGCTTGTCACCTTAGCATAGGGGACAGATTAGGATGTGACACATGAAAGGAAGAACCTTTGTTACCAAATAAAACATTGCCATAGGGGACAGAATCATATTTGATTTTAACACTTGGCGTGAAACTAAATTGGAATTGATTCCATGTTATCTCATTTCCAAACGCACTGTACATTAGAGACATGGCTTTACATGCGCACACCAGAAACATACTACTCCAATCTGTGCATGTTTCCCAGTACACACCTGTTTTCACATACAGTAGGCGTATGTCACAACACACACTAGCAAATCTGTCTAAACAATAAGTGCATTGTGTTTCCTTAGTCACCCATCTAAAGCTGACAGACTGTTGCCTTATGTAAATCAGCCTTGGAACAGAAGCCTTTAAAGTCTCTCTGCGCTGTTTGCATTGTGGTCCTCCTAGTCACTGCTGGGCCCTGCGTTTCTATCCTAGCCTTCCTGCACAGCTCTACACTGCAGATTAAAACCCAGCTCTCTCTTTGGAGTGGCTCGCCACTGTGATGTTAGCCCTGTTCAACCATGGTACATTATAATTGCTTCTCTTTTGTTATCAGGCCACATGATCTGGCTACAACGCTGTTTGTGTTTAATGAATAACAGAAATATAATGTAACACACTGATTTATTTGGCCCCAACACAACATTGATTTTCCTTGATTTGCTCCCAGCCCTCGCTGTGTTGCTCTGTAGCTCCACATGGCCTTGTTGACTCAGTGTACATCCCAAATAGCCTCCTATTATCTACATAGTGCACTACTTTTGACCAGAGCCCTTTGGGCTATGCAGGGAATAGGATTTCATTTGGGACACCTCCATGGCCTGAGGTTAAATGGTTTCTTTTGCTGGGTTCTGGGATTAAATAGGACAGAGACAGAACAGACTACTAGGTTGCATCTAGCTTTTTCTGATGTCATTGTAATAACACCATTTCAGTCCATTCTTCACAATCAACCGACTTGATTACGGTTCCTAAAAAAACATTGGATTCTGGCTTTGATTTGATTATGTTTTTGGTTTAAAAAAATCTATTTTAAAATCCCAGAAGATAACACATGATTGTATTATACATCACTTATTTCAAACTGGTCCTCAAATTCACTTCTTTCTAATTCAGATATCCAGAATTATAATAACAAAAACAAATGCAGAATGTCTACTCTATTTTCGTTAAGGACTTGAATGCATCCAAATTGTACTTCTTGTGTTTTGCTAGGGTTTAATTTCGACTTTATCTCATTGTGTACCTGCAAAACTCATATTTGTGGGGGGGGCCGGGGGTCGTGTTGATCTAAAATTGACTTAATTTCAGAGCCTGAGAGCAATGTAAGTGCTTGGAATAAATTAGTCAGAAAGGGCTCATTATTCACAATAATGTATTAGGACGTCATGATGTCAGACCTGTAGAATTAATCTAGTGATTGATATGATTGGTGATTGATGACTGCAGCCGCTAATAGTGTTCCGTTAACATATCAATGCTTTCTGAAGGGCACTTCCTGTTTCTGTGCTCCAGCAGTCAGCTGATTGGCTGACAGCTAGTGTTTTAGGTTTTGTCCTAATTGGCACTCCATTCCCTATATTCCCTCTGGTCGAAAGTAGTGCACTATGCATGGAATAGCGTGTCATTTGGGACTACCCAGCAGCCCCTACAGCATTTGTAACCCAAAAGACTATAAACCTGTCCAACAGCTTGTGTCTGTCCGTCTCCCTGAGCTGGTGAGCAGTTCCGCTGCCCATCACCTGTCAACGTACATGTGTTCAACAGCCTTTACCAATCCCCTGTCTGATATGGTTGTTTAATTGAAGGCACTTCAGAGTTAGACATTTTCAATGTTGTAGCTATGCACTTCATAGGAAGAAGAAACGTATGGAAGGGAGGGATATAAGTCTCATGTTTATGTTTATTTATTTCCCCTTTTGTACTTTAACTGTTTGCTCATCGTCACAACACTGTATATAGCCAATCAATATATGACATTTGAAATGTCTCTATTCCTTTGGAACTTTTGTGAGTGTAATGTTTATTATTCATTTTTATTGTTTAAATCACTGTTGTTTATTATCTATTCCACTTGCTTTGACAATGTAAACATGTGTTTCCCATGCCAATAAAGCCCTTTGAATTGAATTGATAGAAAGAGAAAGGGTGGTGCGGGAGAGCGAGATGGAGAGAGAGAAATAGAGACAGAGACAGGACATCATGATGGCGGACGGTACTGTAGGTAGAAACCTAACATGTGTCTGAAGAAGCACAATGTTTTGTACACTATGTAGGTAACTGATAGTCTGGGAGTGTGTAAATCCTGTCTGGGCAACATTGATAGAGGGCCAGAGGGTGAGCTATGAAAGAGAGAGAACGTGTGTGTGAAAGAAAGGAGAGATGAGAAGGGTTGAGCTGTCCTCCAGGGAATACAGGGCTCTGTTAGAGCAACATCGCTCTCATAACCCCGCTCCCATAAAACTGATGTCACTGGCTACTCATAAAAACCCTGTTACCTCTGAATTCCTTTTCCTTATCATTTATCAATTATGTTTTGGGTTAAGTGAATGGCGAATTTAAGCTCTGACAAATGCAGCAGTAGAAGCAGAATTGATTCTTCTAATTCAGCTAAAATCATAGAGTAGTGCTCAGAGCCTCAGAGAGTGCATCATCTTTGATGCATTTTTCAATGGCTTCACCAACTCTGAACTGCTCTTATCTCTCTGGACTTTGGAGCAGTGTAGAGAAAGGCATGCTGGGACCTAATAAACCAGAACTCCTAACAGGAAACTAAGGCTGGACTTGCAAAGGGGGTGGCAGGAACTCTCCCTCTCTCTCTCTCTCTCTCTCTCTCTCTCTCTCTCTCATTCTTGGTTAATTCTCCCTGACACTGTGTAGCTGCATTGCTTTCCTGAGTAAAATCACATCTGCACGAGTATGCTTTAATGATTTCCTAAAATCTCAAAACAATGTATTCAAAGTATGTGCATTAGGACCAAATCCTCTCCTTGAATTGCAATAGGCCCGTTTGTTTGATTTGCTCATGGCGATGACCTCTATATTGTTATTGAGAAACCTTTCCACCGTGGCATAAAGGACCAGGATGTTATAGCTTGTGATTATAATAGAGGCTCTTTAATGACATTGAGCTGCTTATTGCTGTGTTGTCAATGGAGACATTTTAATAGAAACGATCTTGAGGGTCCTCTCCTCTGTAATTATTCAAGAGTTCCAAACATCAGACATCATATAGGATATTGTATCTGCAGTAGAGTGTCAGTAGAGTTGTGGGGTTCTGTATCCTGCCTACTTCCCTCTCTGCCTCCCTGCCTGGCTGGCTGGGTGGCTGCCTGGCTATGTTTAATGTGTTCTGTATCTTCTGCAGAGTGGTCTGTATCCTCCCTGCCTCCCTGCCAGGCTGTCAGGTCGGCTGGGTTAAGATTGCTGGTTCTCCTGGCTCTGTCTAACTATCACGACTGCTGCTGCTTCCCTCACACAGGCACTGCAGGGACACAGGGAGAGAGAAGTAGCTGACCAGTAGCTGTTTAGGACTGTGTTTATTAACCCCGACCAGGATGTCACCTGTGTTTTATGTTCATTTTTATGCTCTAGTGTTATTGTGTTTCCATCAGGAGTGAAACACTAATCATTCAAGACTTTGTGAGAAGGCGCTGACGTTCACAGTTAGCCATTGTTATGAAAATGCCAGCTGAAAACTATCCAGGGCCTTGCCTTGCCTCCAAGTCAGAGCAGGTCCGTTGGAGCCATGGCACAGAGAGAGACGGCCCACATAGATGGAAGCAGAAAAGTCTGAGCCTTTTGGGTAAAACACTGAGGTCCCTCTTTTGTCAGGTTCTTCAATGCCTTTTCATATGATCATATATTCTCAGCCTGTCTCTGCTGCCTTCTGGAAGTGTGTAAATCCTGTCTGGACATGAATAATTTGCTGCCAGATGACAGCATTGGCTGTGACTATTTGTTTGTTGCCGGCTTTGACACAACATCCACGGCCCAATGTCGGGCTGTGAGGAGGTGGCTGCTGGGTCAGTGTCGGGCTGGTGACAGAGGGGGCGAGCGGGGTATAAGTTGTTACTCCCCTCTCCGTTTTACTGACAGACCAGACAGACCCCGATCTTTATATACTACCTTGATATGCTATCTCCTTCCGATCAAAGTCATGATCTGGGTTACTAAGCTGTCTGGGGGCAAAGAGAGTCATGATCTGGGTTTCTGTTTTACTAAGCTGTCTGGGGGCAAACAGAGTCATGATCTGGGTTTCTGTTTTACTAAGCTGTCTGGGGGCAAACAGAGTCATGATCTGGGTTTCTGTTTTACTAAGCTGTCTGGGGGCAAACAGAGTCATGATCTGGGTTTCTGTTTTACTAAGCTGTCTGGGGTGCAAACAGAGTCATGATCTGGGTTTCTGTTTTACTAAGCTGTCTGGGGGCAAACAGAGTCATGATCTGGGTTTCTGTTTTACTAAGCTGTCTGGGGCAAACAGAGTCATGATCTGGGTTTCTGTTTTACTAAGCTGTCTGGGGGCAAACAGAGTCATGATCTGGGTTTCTGTTTTACTAAGCTGTCTGGGGGCAAACAGAGTCATGATCTGGGTTTCTGTTTTACTAAGCTGTCTGGGGGCAAACAGAGTCATTATCTGGGTTTGTGTTTTACTAAGCTGTCTGGGGGCAAACAGAGTCATTATCTGGGTTTCTGTTTTACTAAGCTGTCTGGGGGCAAACAGAGTCATGATCTGGGTTTCTGTTTTACTAAGCTGTCTGGGGGCAAACAGAGTCATGATCTGGGTTTATGTTTTACTAAGCTGTCTGGGGCAAAGAGAGTTTGAATCCCAAATGGCACCCTATTCTCTGGTCAAAGGAATTGCACTATATAGGGAATAGGGTGCCATTTATAACTGTCACTACCAGCTATCCAAAGCCCAGCCTCTCCCCCAGTGCCCATTTAGACAGCATGGCTCTCTAAACAAAAGACTGGCATGTCGACGCGCGGCACACATGCACTCACACACACACACACTCACACACATTCGCTGTGAGTGCTGTGGCTGCTGCGACTCTGTCTCTCTACTGTCTATTTAGAAAGTGTCAGGCTGATATTACTGTCACTGTGTTTTTGTGTTGCTGTTAGAATGGAATGGAATGGCACTCTAGTCTCTTTTGTGGAGATTAGTGGCAGGTTTGGGTAGGTTACTTTCTAAATATAATCCGTTACAGTTACTAGTTACTTGTCCAAAATTGTAATCAGTAACGTAACTTTTGGATTACCCCAACTCATTAACGATACTTTTTGATTACTTTCCCCTTTAGAGGCATTAGAAGAAGACAAAAACAATCCATCAAACGTATTTTGTGAGTCATCATAGTGGTCTCTGACTTGTGGTCAGACTCGCTCAGGTGGCCACAAACTTAAACTTGTGTATTTTTTCAGTGCTGAATTTAATGTCATTGAGAAAACAGAAAGGTGTCATAATGTATTTGTTTACATAATGTATATGTATGTACACAAATATCGTTTCTGAATTTAAAGTAATCCAAGAAATTATCATCTAGTTTTTCAAAAGTATCTCTAATCTGATTACAATATTTTAGCTGGTAACATCACTAATTACTGATTAAATATTCAAAAACATACAGTGTTCGCTAACCATGCAGCCTTTTGTTTTGGCATTAAAGAGCTATGTTTTCGTCTGAGATTCGCACGTCCGTCATCTTGATTTCTTGGACACTCTTCATGCAGGAAATTGATCTCTGTCTGTCCTTAATGAATGGGATTGTCAGACACACCTAATGAAGCTATATCATTATGTGATTAAGCTTCAAGGACAACTGTGCAGCCTCTCAATATAATTAAATATTACAGTCAGACATCCAATAATCAATGCTGTGACCCGTACCTTTCTAAAGCAAACACATTATTGATCGTCATGCCTTAAGACAAGCAGACCGCTGTGTGTCTATGTGTGTGTGTGAGTGTGAGTGTGAGTGTGAGTGTGTGTGTGGGTGTGAGTGTGTATATGTGTGTGTCTGAGGGTGTGTGTGATTTTGTGTGTGTGTGTGTGTGTGTGTGTGTGTGTGTGTGTGTGTGTGTGTGTGTGTGTGTGTGTGTGTGTGTGTGCGGGTTGCCACCGCTTCATCTTTAAAGGAGTCAGGAACATTGTAAAGAAATTACAATGTACAGATACACAGCCATTTCTTACCTCCTTCACATATACCCATGTTGTGTTTGGGGCTGCTGTACTGATAAAGGGACAGAGACATAATAAGCAGCCAAACACAACATGACAGCATTTCATTTACACCTCATTGTTGTCACAATTGTATTTTATATTACCCTCCATTTTATTTTAACATTATTCATTCACCCAACACTAGAAGTTGAAGTTCCACTAATGCAATTCAAATGAAGCCATTTCCACTGCAGGCCAATTAGTGTAGTCGTGTCCCTTTGCAAGCTTTATGATGTTTGTAAGTTTGAGTTGTTAGCGCATAATGGAATCATTTAAAACCCGAATTAGTGCATGATTTCCCATTATCTTGGAGCCTATGCCATTTTATTACATCAGTTAATACTGACTGTATGCAATGTGAGGATAGAGAAGTGTGTGTGTGTGTAACGTATGTACAGTTGAAGTCAGAAGTTTACATACATTTAGGTTGGAGTCATTAAAACTCGTTTTTCAACCACTCCACAAATGTCTTGTTAACAAACTATAGTTTTGGCAAGTCCGTTAGGACATCTACTTTGTGCATGA
Organism: Brachymystax lenok tsinlingensis; assembly: GCA_030435695.1. Taxonomy (NCBI): domain Eukaryota; kingdom Metazoa; phylum Chordata; class Actinopteri; order Salmoniformes; family Salmonidae; genus Brachymystax; species Brachymystax lenok. The sequence goes on from CM059790.1 coordinate 31,288,708, forward strand.
CACAAGTCATTTTTTCAACAATTGTTTACAGACAGATTATTTCACTTATAATTCACTGTATCACAATTCCAGTGGGTCAGAAGTTTACATACACTAAGTTGACTGTGCCTTTAAACAGCTTGGAAAATTCCAGAAAATTATGTAATGGTTTTCGAAACTTCTGATAGGCTAATTGACACCATTTGAGTCAATTGAAGGTGTACCTGTGGATGTATTTCAAGGCCTACCTTCAAATGCCTCTTTGCTTGACATCATGGGAAAATCTAAAGAAATCAGCCAAGACCTCAGAAAAAATATTGTAGAGCTCCACAAGTCTGGTTCATCCTTGGGAGCAATTTCTAAACGGCTAAAGGTACCACGTTCCTCTGTACAAACAATAGTATGCGAGTATAAACACCATGGGACCACGCAGCCGCCATACCGCTCAGGAAGGAGACGCAATCTGTTTCCTAGAGATGAACGGACTTTGGTGAAAAAAAGTGCAAATCAATCCCAGAACAACAGCAAAGGACCTTGTGAAGATGCTGGAGGAAACAGGTACAAAAGTATCTATATCCACAGTAAAACGAGTCCTATATCGACATAACCTGAAAGGCCACTCAGCAAGGAAGAAGCAAGGAAGTCCTAACCGACTTGTATGTAAACTTCCAACTTCAACTGTACAGCCTGTCCCAGCTAGTATCCCTAACTCAGCACAACTGCCAAGTATTTACAATGAATGAATAATGAAATGAAAGATGTGTTGCACTCTAGGCAGTCTTTGCCAAACATGAAACATTTCTGCTAATATTGTGTCACTGTCACTTTTTAGTTGTCACTTGATTTGCAGCAGCTAATAGCATTAGTGTTCAGAGTAAAGCTCCAGCTCCAGCAGATGATTATAAATCTTAGTCTGCGTCTCCAATGGCACCTTATTCCCTAAAGAGTGCACTAGGTCAAATTATGTGCACTATATATGGACATGGGTGCCATTTGGGACGTAGACGTATTTGTAATTTATGCTATTTCTGGTAGTTCACTTCATTCAGAGAGTGTAAAATGTGTATATAATTACTCAGCCATCCTGCCTGCTACTATATCAAAATGGAACAGTAGCTAGGTTTCCATCCATTTGGCGACAGATCTTAATGTGAATATAAAATTCTGCATAAAGAAAATATGCACATTTTCCCATAAGTAGTGTGTTTCCACCAAACTGACTTGTTGCGGATTAAAGACAGTGGGTGATGATGTAATGCACATTAAATGTTATTTTTCACTTACGTTTGAATGTACTGAAGAAAAATCAAAAGTTCAATGTGTTTCCATCGCATTTTTAACTCTACCGATAGTTTGTCACAAAAACTGGTGCGTTAAATAGAAAATGTGCATACTCTGGTCTTGGCACGTGCACTGTAGCCAACAGCTCACAGATGCAATGCGGGTAGGCTGTGCAGGTAGGCTGTGCGGGTTGGGTGGTCTACATGATGAGATTATTATGGATAACAGTGGGAATATTTTTGGGGTCAAACCGCAGTCAAGCATCAATCATCATGTCACCAGAATAAAACTTCACCACCCTGTGAAGTTCATCATAACTTATTTAATCTGTAGCCTAAGTAACTGCATGGTTTCTTGAGTCGTAGTGGGAGGACCACACACCATATCATCGCGTGGATCGCGTACTCCAGGTTACGGTGGTCAGTCCAGATGAGGAAAGGGTGTTTAGCCCCCTCAAGCCAGTGTCTCCACACCTTTAGGGCCCTGACCACAGCCAGCAACTCCCGGTCCCCCACATCATAGTTCCGCTCTGCCTGACTGAGCTTCTTAGAGAAAAAAGCACAGGGGCGAAGCTTCGGTGGGGTGCCCGAGCGCTGGGAGAGCACGGCTCCTAACCCGCTTCGGGCGCGTCCACCTCTACTATGAACGCCAAAGAAGGATCCGGGTGAGCCAGCACGGGAGCCGAAGTGAACAAAGCCCTTAGTTGCCCAAAAGCCCTTTCCGCCTCAACTGACCACTGCAGATGCACCGGACCCCCCTTCAGCAGTGAAGTAATGGGAGCGGCCACCTGACCAAAACCCGGGATAAATCTCCGGTAATAATTGGCAAACCCTAAAAATCGCTGCACCTCCTTTACCGTGGTGGGAGTCGGCCAATCTCCATTTCCACCCCGGACGTGGAAATGCGATACCCTAGGAAAGAGACGGCCTGCTGGAAGAACGAGCATTTCTCAGCCTTGGCGTACAGGTCATGCTCCAACAGTCTTCCAAGTACCCTGCGCACCAAAGACACATGCTCGGCGCGTGTAGCGGAGTATATCAGAATGTCATCGATATACACCACTACACCCTGCCCGTGCAGGTCCCGGAAAATTGAGTCTACAAAGGATTGGAACATGACGAGGTACTCATAATGGCCTGAGGTGGTGCTAAATGCTGCCTTTCACTCGTCTCCATCCCGGATACGCACCAGATTGTATGCGCTCCTGAGATCCAGTTTCGTGAAGAAGCGCGCCCCGTGCATGGACTAGCGATAGCGATAAGAGGCAGCGGGTAACTGTTCCTCACCGTGATTTTATTGAGACCTCGATAATCAATGCACAGGCGCAAACCCCCATCCTTCTTCTTCACAAAAAAGAAGCTTGAGGAGGCGGGGGAAGTGGAGGACCGAATGTACCCCTGACCCAGGGATTCCGAGATATATGTCTCCATAGCCTCCTTCTCCGCTTGCGACAGGGGATACACGTGACTCCTGGGAAGCGCAGCGTCTACCAGGAGATCTATCGCACAATCCCCTCGTCGATGGGGTGGTAATTGAGTCGCCTTCTTCTTACAGAAGGCGGGAGCCAAATCAGCATATTCTGGGGGGGGATGTGCACGGTGGAGACCTGGTCTGGACTTTCCACCGTGGTTGCACCCAAGGAAACTCCTACACACCTCCCCCGAGCACTCCCGCGACCACCCCGTGAGAGCCCTCTGTTGCCAGGAAATGGTGGGGTCATGCATGGCTAACCAGGGAAGGCCTAATACCACTGGGAACGCAGGAGAATCAATGAGGAAGAGACTGATTCTCTCCTCGTGCTTCCCTGCGTCACCATGATGAGAGAGATGGTGGCCTCCCTGATTACTCCGGACCCTAATGGTCGACTATCTAAGGAATTAACAGGGAAAGGTCTGACCACAGGGTTAATGGAAATCTCTAACCTAAGTGCAAGCGCTCTGTCAATGAAATTCCCAGCTGCGCCTGAATCGACGAGCGCCTTATGCTGGGAATGCGGGGAAAAATCAGGAAAACAAACAGACACAAACAGTTGATCAACAGAGGGCTCTGGATGAGTGTGGTGCTTACTCACCATGGGTGACACCTGAGTCCTCTGCCTTCCATCTCTACTCCCAGAAGAGCCAACGGCAGTGTGCCCTCTGCGGCCACAGCTGGTGCAGGTGAAGGCTCCTCCTCCAGCCTCCCTACGCGCTGCCCCTCCTAGCTCCATGGGCTCTGGAGAGGGGATGCCGGAGGGTGGGGTTGACAGCACCCTCTCAGGACGTCCGCGGGTGACCAACAGGTTATCCAACCGAATGGAGAGGACCAGTTGGTCACGGTGGAGTCCCTGCAGGCCAGTTCCCGCGGACGTCCTCCCGTAGGCTGCACCTATAATGGTCAATGAGGGCCCTGTCATTCCAGCCTGCTCCGGCGGCCAGTGTCCGAAACTCGAGGGCGAGCTCCTGTGCGCTCCTTGTCCCCTGTCTCAAATAGAAGAGCCGCTCTCCCGCCGCTCTCCCCTCGGGAGGGTGGTCGAACACAGCTCAGAATCGACGGGTGAACTCTTCAAAGTGTTCCAACGCCGCATCTCCCTCTCACCACACGGCGTTAGCCCACTCCAGCGCTCTCCCAGTGAGACAGGAGACAAGGGCGGACACTCTCTCCCTTCCTGAGGGAGCTGGATGCACGGTGGCAAGGTAGAGGTACAGTTGTAGCAAAAACCCCTGGCACTGCGCTGCTGTCCGATCATACTCCCTGGGAAGGGAGAGACGAATCCCACTGGGTCCGGATTCCGGAGGGCTAGGTGGAGACAACCCTGGTTGGGGTGGTCGGGGCGCTGGGGAGACCTGCTGTCTCTCCCAACGATCCAGAGTTTGGACAACGTGATCCATAGTGGCACCAAGATGTTGCAGCATGACCGAGTGCTCTCGGACGCGTTCCTCTACTCCTCTATTCGGTGCAGCTGCTCCTGCTGACTGCAGTATTTTCCGGTGTGTGATTCTGTGATGAATGTGGTTCCGTTGTGGAAGGAGTCAGGCGCAGGAGGTAGTTTGCGTGTACAAAGGGTTTTAATCTGGTCACCAGTCCAAAACAATAACACTGGCGGAAAAACCCCACACGTCAATCAAGAAAATAAACGGGCGCAAAACACAAGCAACCCGGCAATAACGAGAACCAAGATCAAACAGCCCATAGAAACAAACTGTGAACAACGATGAAAGATACCAACATAGCAATCACGCACAAGGGGAAGAGGGGAAGGAAGGAATATAAACAGGTGTGTGATTGGGAGAAAATAAACAACAGGTGTGTACAATAAAGACAAACCACCCGAACACGAAAAGGGAGCAGTGATGGTTAGAAAACCGGTGACGTCGACCGCCGAACACCGCCCGAACAAGAAGAGGGACTGACTTCTGCGGAAGTCGTGACAGCGTGACTCCAAGTTTACTTCGATATATGATGATTATTATATCAATATTTGCACATAAAGGAGTTTCCATCACCATTTCTTGCATAATTTATTTGACCAACACAAAACAATCCCACCATGTCGAACGAACAAATGATCTGTTGGCATTTATACAATTCTACCGAAACGACCTGTTTCCATCTCAGCTGTCGTGATTTGTTTTTATACGGTATGACTTTACTGGCATAAAAACTGTGAATGGAAATGTGGTTAGTGTGTAGTGTTTTGGCTGCTATACTGTAGGGCAAGAAAGGACTGGTTACTCATGACTGCTCGTTTATGGGCTTCTTGTACCTGTGCAACCACTTCTTTAGTTGTGAATTGTTACCCCTCACATCCTTCCTAATTTGATTGTTCAGTATCCTTTAAGTTTTGAACATGCATACATTTCTCACCCTTGCGTAGTGCTTTGGAAGCATACCATTTGCTGCAGCTTGCTCTTTGTACATTTTTCAGGTTATAATCTTTCTCATAGTATGACTATCCCTCCAGCTAAACTAATTTCCTCCAATCTTTTCTTTTGATGTCTGACTCTGATCAATTATCCCCCATCCTCCCTCCCTATGTATAGGGGTTATTAGGATGTACAGAAAAAACATCTATTTAAAATGTAAAATATCCTCCAATACATTAGCTCACAGAGAAGCTGCAGCAACATTAGCATGTAATCAAATACATGGAGGCAACGTCATCTTTCATACCCATTTTGGGATCACTTTAGAGAAACTCCAACTCCCCTATTGCTCTGCTTAATTTGCATAAAAGTGTGTACAATTAGAGTTTTCAGTGACCTGATCACACACATGGAGCTCCATTGAATCACATTAGATTCACAGTCAGGCCTACAGTAATGTGACAGTCAGGCCTACAGTAGGGTGACAGTCAGGCCTACAGTAGGGTGACAGTCAGGCCTACAGTAGAGTGACAGTCAGGCCTACAGTAGAGTGACAGTCAGGCCTACAGTAGGGTGGCAGTCAGGCCTACAGCAGGGTGACAGTTAGGCCTACAATAGGGTGACAGTCAGGCCTACAGTAGATGACAGTCAGGCCTACAGTAATGTGACAGTCAGGCCTACAGTAGGGTGACAATCAGGACTACAGTAGATGACAGTCAGGCCTACAGTAATGTGACAGTCAGGCCTACAGTAGGGTGACAGTCAGGTCTACAGTATAGTGACAGTCAGGCCTACAGTAGGGTAACAGTCAGGCCTACAGTAGATGACAGTCAGACCTACAGTAATGTGACAGTCAGGCCTACAGTAATGTGACAGTCAGGCCTACAGTAGATGACAGTCAGGCCTACAGTAGGGTGACAGTTAGACCTACAGTAGAGTGACAGTCAGGTCTACAGTAGGGTGACAGTCAGGCCTACAGTAGTGTGACAGTCAGGCCTACAGTAGTGTGACAGTCAGGCCTACAGTAGTGTGACAGTCAGGCCTACAGTAGTGTGACAGTCAGGCCTACAGTAATGTGACAGTTTGGCCTAAATTAGTGTGACAGTCAGGCCTACAGTAGTGTGACAGTCAGGCCTACAGTGGTGTGACTGCTACTGGATCTATTACTTCAAAAGACCACAAAGTCTGGCCCTAGTATATGCAGACTTGTCTCTCTCCCCCCTTTGCCTGTTCAAAGTCCATCCCAGCCCTGGTTGGTTGACCTCAAGAGGTAGCTTAGTATACTGGCCCTATCCCCTCTCCTCTGTCTGTTTGTCCAGTGTCCACAGTCCTAGTCCCAGTTTATTAAGACTGGGACAGTGTGAGAGCGATCAGAGGTTATAGTTAAGGCAGGTATTGATCAACTTTGACACTGCTCAGCTGGACAGCGTAAGAGGAAGAGACCAAATGGCCATCAAATGGCCGTGACACCCGTCACATGGAGACCAGCTAGTGCACCCAGGTACACGGACCCAGGCTACAGCCCAAACAGCACCCTATTCTTTAATAGTGCACTACTTTTGACCAGAGCCTTATGTAGAGAAAAGGGTGCTGTTTGGGTCATAGACTCAGACTGCTGTCTGGAGGCACATCGTGTAGCCTAGGATCACCTGTTAATGAATCCCCTCTGAGCCTCCCTCTTTCCCTCCCTTCATCGCTCTCTCCCTCTCTGTGACTGTCTGTCCCTCTCTCCCTCTCTGTGACTGTCTGTCCCTCTATCCCTCCCTCCCCCTTTCCTCCTCCCTGCTTTGCCCTTATTAGTGTAATCACACCATTAACTTGTGTGAGATACTTTGCACTGGGGGCAAAGGTATTTCAGAAATCTTTTCTGACCGCTGAAGCTCATTTTCAGTCTGTGTCGGCTCGGCAGTGTGTTGTGATAGCATGTCCTCCGAGGCTCGTCTGTTCACTCCCATAATACCTGGAGGTAACTCAGGGGGCTGCTCTCCACAGCTGTGTCCCAAATGGCACTCTATTCTCTGTTGGTTCTGGTCAAAAGTAGTGCACTATGTAAGGAATGGGGCATTTGGGACGCATTTCAGAGTCTCTCTCTGCTCTTGTAATTAACCACTGTGGTGTAGAGAAGAAGTGCTTAACTGGGCCTGATTCCTACTGGCCCCAATGGACTCGTAAGGCTCATAATCCAGCCAGCAAGGCAGCCACCGTCACACCACAGTGGCCCCAGCTCCCTGCTCCACACTTCACTAAAAGTCAACTTCTTTATCCTCACACTTTATTTGTGGCGTTAAAAGATATTACTCAGAAAAATCCTCTTTGTAGATTGTTGCGCTATTCTACGCCCAGAGACCTCTCTATAGCTGTGGTAACGAGGCTTAGTTTGTGTCCCAAAAGGCACCATATTCCCTATATAGTGCACTACATTTGACCAGCGTCCTATGGACTCCTTAGGGTGCCGTTTGGGACGCTACCTTAGCCTTTATTGAAACCATGGTGAATAGTGTTTGCTCATGTGGTTTTACAATATGCAAGTTTAATGTTTTTTTTTAAATCAGTTTACAAAATTCATTAATTCAAGTCACTAAACTTCTACATCTCAGACCTTTTGAGCCCTTGAGTCAAATGTTTTATGATTTAAATATTTTGCAACCGGGTGCCCAAAGTGTTTCAGCTACTTTTATTAACAGTAAAAGGGATCTGATTTGATCTGTCAGGTGTTTCATCATGAATATGTTTTCCAGGCCTCCATGGTGGTATTGATCCTTCAGGCAATAGTAAAGTCTTAGCTCTGTTTCTGTTCCACATTCTTATGTGAAAACACAGATTCATTTAGGGTGTTATTTTGCAGTGATACTGTTAAATTATGTATGCTATGTGCAGAGCTGTAGCTAATTGTTTCGATGTTTTATAAGGAGTGCAAACAAGGTTAGACACCATATCCCCAAAATAAAATGGGGCTTATGTGGTGGGCATGGGAGTGGCCAAGGTGCGGTTGCTGACTGAAAATGTTAAAGGCCCTCCTGTTGTCCGCCGTGACAAAATGTTGCTGTTTTAAAGCTAATTTCCTGCAATTCTACACATTTTGCCAAATGGCGCAGATACAATTGTGTAGTTTTTAAGCATATTTCCTGCAATTCTGCACATTTTGTCATAAGGCTGAGAGAAAAGTTTGCGGTTTGAAAGAAAATTTCATGCAATTCTACACATTTTGTCATGGTTTATGCTATCTGAGTGACGCAAACATTATAACGAAATCAATGGGGGCCCCATGATAGCCCCATGATTGACTATAGCTCAACCTTCAACGTCATAGTACCCTCCAAGCTTATTATTAAGCTTGGGGCCCTGGGTCTAAACCCCGCCCTGTGCACCTGGGTCCTAGACTTCTTGACGGGCCGCCCCCAGGTGATGAGAGTAGGAAACAACAGCTCCTCTTTGCTGATCCTCAACACTGGGGCCCCACAAGGGTGCGTGCTCAGCCCCCTCTTGTACTCCCTGTTCACCCATGACTGCGTGGCCACGCACGCCTCCAACTTAGTTTGCAGACGACACAACAGTAGTAAGCCTGATTAACAACAATGAAGATATAGTCTACAGGGAGGGCCCTGGCAGAGTGGTGCCAGAAAAATAAACTCTCCCTCCACGTCAACAAAATGGAACAGAGGGAGCACACCTCTATCCACATCGACAGGATCGCAGTGGAGAAGGTGGAAAGCTTCAAGTTCCACAGTAGTACAGTAAACCTAGTGTGTAGGGGTGTAGAAATCCCCATCGACTGAGGATGAGGGAACTGACCGTAATGTAGAACTTACATTGAATATAATAATAAACCACATTTATCAATCTGACTTCAATATCATGTGAATAAATGCAAAAGTCCCTGTGCTTCTCTAAATGATCCAGCAAGATAGCGAGCCATGCATCACCACTTGACTATAATTCACTTTGACATGTCAAACTAGCACCGGTATACAATTATTACAAGACTAGATACAAATAGCTAATCCTGGGGACCAATGTTCTAGCATTCGTTTGAGGCAAGCAGATCAGAGACGTCAAGGTGGTATCCAAGCATGTGTAGTGTATAGTGTAAATAACAACTACCAATAGAACTACTAAATTATAAGCGTATAGTCAAATAATTACTCCGTAAAACAAGGAATGCATTTACTTAAACTTATAGAATTTATTAGTCATTAAATAATTAACACTCAAACAATTCATACATGATACATTACAGACTGCTCAGAGTAAATGACAATAACTGATAGGCTAAGACTTAACGTGGTTACACGTGTCTTCATTTCAGAATAATGTCTAATAGAAAACTGTGTAATACACACATGAGCTTGCTAACAATTTCTCAAAGTCCTTTTAACCAAAATCAAGCAGAAACTCACACCCAACCTGAATGAACATTTCTTTGCACTAAAAACAAAAGACAGGAAAACACACCCAGATTCTAATCAACTCAATTTAAATGATAGGAGAGCACCTGTCTCACTCCAGCTTTGAACTATCCGCCATCCGACTAACAAAATAACCGATTCCCTGTAACAACAAAGCCATTGCACTTACAGTACAATAAAACATAACAGCATTCATAGCTCTTTTTGAACTCATGAAACAATCCAAACATGACAATTTAATTCGCACAGTAACACTAATTTAGTTTCATCTGTCTTTACCCTTCCAACGGTGTCCGTGCTCCCAGGGTTCCTCCCCAAAGAAAGACACAGATAAGGTGTGTTTGACCTCTGTGATAGCCCACAAATGGTCAGCCATCCAAATAATGTCATAAAACGTGATTGAGATCACGCTGGGCCTCAGTGCCTGCAAATCACCAGTATCACCTTCTCTCATTCTTCCACTGCAAGTGGAATGGAGGATAGAAGCTGTAAATGTTTTATAGCACAGCTATGGACCCACCATGTTTCTCACTGTGTGACTGTAGGAGTTTCAGACACTCACGTTCAACCTCTTGAGGGTTGGTCACACATTACAGAATGGACCGGATGTTAGGGAGACTGCAATTAGGCGTCCAACTCATACTAGTTGGTTAGAGAAAGTGTGTCTGTGCGTTTGCCATACTGTCGTCCATTCAGATTACACCTGTGTGTGTCTCTTTATATAAAACTATAAGCGCCACACGTTCCAGTTAGCCCAGTGTATAAAACACCAGACTGAGGCGTGGGTGAAAATACACCTCCCACACCTACTTAGATCTTTGCAGTGCTAAATGGGGTTTCACTGTAGTAGACAGCCAGCAGACTGTGTAGGAGAACCCAGTTAAATGTAGTAGTGCTGAGGGATCTCAGATACTATAGTGTTTCACTAAATCATCCTCCTTTTTCTGTGTAGTGGGGGATGAGACTTTCCCCCCTCTAGAGATGGTTTGTCCTCCACGGTGCCCCTCTCTGAAGAATCCTTGCTCCAGGGACCGGGGATAAATAGAGAGATAAGAGAGCGAGAGTGAGAGAGAGTGAGAGAGTGAGAGAGAGAGAGGTTCTCCCTACGGGGGTTACCTTCTTCCAGAGAAGTCCCATCCTCCCAACCCTGCACCGTCTGCTGGGAGCAGATATCAGTCCCCCCCAAAGAGCGTTCAGCTGTAAACACACTTGACTTTGACTCTCTCGACCCACGTTTCCTCACAGGGTGCCATTGAGACAAAGCAACGAAGCAGGCAGAAAACTCCCAAGAGTCAGTTGATTTAAAAAAGAATCCTAGTGTTGGCCTGGTACTATTTGTATTTGATGCTCTAAGTAGTTGTGGGGGTGTTTTTGTGTCGTCTGAGTTGTGTCAGTTGTTCTGTTGTTTGTAGACTTCAACAGTTTTTAGTGTTTGACTGATGCTGTGTAGTAGAACCTTATTGTTTGGACATTTTACCTCTGATATGACCTCATTGAACAGGGTAGAAAAGCAGGTCAGCGATCTTACGTAGAAGCTGCGGGGTATTTATGTAGAGTACCTCTCAAAGCTTTTCACCTTACCTCAATCCAGGTCAATGGCTCATTCAACTTTCGCTTTAAGGGATTTTAATAAAATGAATGAAGAGTAATGGTACTCTGTCAAATAATGTTGACAGGATTAAAGAACTGTTTACCCAAAGGACCCCTTCAGATATCACCCAACCTGTGGTATTGTCACTGATGTGTTTCATTTACTTAATTGAATGGCCCAGATAGATACCAAATATGACTTATGAGTATGAAATGGCAGAGCTGTCAGATTCAGATGTATTGTGTATCAAAGTGCAGGGTTAAGTATGATGTATTGAAATGTAAAGCGTTGATAATGTGTGTGTGTGTGGGTGTGTGGGTGTGGCTGTGGGTGTGTGGGTATAATTTCCCTGAAAGCCTCTAAAGCACTCCAACAGCACGGGTCTAGGAAGGCAGCCTAGTGTTTAAGAGCATTGGGCTTGTTGTTAAAATCCCAGATCCAATCAATAAATAAATCAATCAATCAATCAAATGTATTTATAAAGCCCTTCTTCCATCAGCTGATGTCACAGAGTGCTGTACAGAAACCCAGCCTAAAACCCCAAACAGCAAGCAATGCAGGTGTAGAAGCACGGGGGCTAGGAAAAACTCCCTAGAAAGGCCGGAACCTAGGAAGAAACCTAGAGAGGAAACAGGCTATGAGGGGTGGCCAGTCCTCTTCTGGCTGTGCCAGGTGGAGATTATAACAGAACATGGCCAAGATTTTAAAATGCTCATAGATGACCAGCAGGGTTAAATAATAATAATCACAGTGGTTGTCGAGGGTGCAACAGGTCAGCACCTCAGGAGTAAATGTCAGTTGGCTTTTCATAGCCGATCATTCAGAGTATCTCTACCGCACCTGCTGTCTCTAGAGAGTTGAAAACAGCAGGTCTGGGACAGGTAACACGTCCGGTGAACAGGTCAGGGTTCCATAGCCGCAGGCAGAACAGTTGAAACTGGAGCAGCAGCACGACCAGGTGGACTGGGGACAGCAAGGAGCCATCAGGCCAGGTAGTCCTGAAGCAAGGTCCTAGGGCTCAGGTCCTCCAAGAGAGAGAAAGAAAGAAAGAGAGAAAGAAAGAGAGAAAAAGAGAGAGAGAATTAGAGAGAGCATACTTAAATTCACACAGGACACCGGATAAGACAGGAGAAATAGTCCAGATATAACAGACTGACCCTAGCCCCCGACACATAAACTATTGCAGCATAAATCCTGGATGCTGTCAATGTGCCCTTGACCAAGGCACTTAACCCTAATTGCTCCTGTAAGTCGCTCTGCTAAATGACTAAAGTCTAAAAATGTTGTCTGGGATTAGTGTACATGCACCATATGATCATAGAATACATTATGCAGATACTGTCAAATCAAAATCAATTACCGAAAAGTTTGGCCAGTTACCGAAAATACCGAAAATATCTCAGCATATAATACCATGCCATGACTTTACCAATGGTACTTAGTTTCTGTGGACTGACTGAGTATGCTTGTTTGTCTTTCCTCGTCACTGAAGAACGTCACTATTTTCAAACCCATAGAGATGGTTCTCTAAACTTGGGTTATGTTCATTAGGGCACAATGGAAAACAATCCTAGTCTTTATATTGTTCATTTTGAGACTTGTTTGTTGAAGCTTCACTGGAGAACAACATGCAAAGTATGAAATAATAATGTCAGTCCCAGCAAGTCGCAGTCAGGCAATGTATGTTTCATGAGTCTGTTTGCTGAGATGGGTGAAAGTTAGAGGTGTTATTGAATCAATGAAGTCTCAGATGAAAGTGATGACTCCCTAGCTAGCTGTCTCAGTGAGCAGTGATCAGGTTTGAAGCAGTGGCACCATCTTGTTCTGAGACACAGTAGAGATGATTTGGAGCAGAGAGCGCTGTTGCCGTTGATGCCGTGAGATGCTTTCAACCAAACTCTTTGTCTTCCCGTGCCTTCATCTCAGAGTGAGCTGGAAAAATGAACGTCACGATTCTTGAAAACCGTCTCGTTTCAAAGTTTCAAAGATATGTTTGTTCTGTAATTGCTGAAGTTTTTGCCAGAACCGTGGGAATAAGGGAAAAGAGAGGGAGATAAAGAGACAGAGAGAAAGAAAGAGAGAGAGCGAGAGAGAAGCTCACATGCAAGTCATATTTTGCCTTTCTTCTTGTTATGAACGTGTTCGTTATAAGTTACTGTCTGTCAAGTCAAATTATATGCAGTTAGTCAGGCTGAAAGTGGATGATGTAGGCCTAAACAATGTCTCTCTCCTCAATTAAATTATAGGTTTTCCACAAAGATGACAACACTTTCTTCAAATGAATGGCTTAGGAGTGGCAGTACATTCACCTCCCACTAGCTGGCTGTATCTCCATGAAAGGCAGCATTCACCCAAAGCACATTTGAGTAAAACATGTTTTCTGTATTTTTTGGGTTGAGGAAGCAGGGAAATAAGGAAATAAGGCAACTACACTGTTCCCCTTTTGTGTGTGTAGGGAGGGAGAAGGGAGTGGGTAGGACAGGCCTGAGTGGTTGCAGCTTGCCCTTCCTCCACCTCCGCTCTGAGCACACACACACACGCACACACACACGCACACACACACCTCCACTGATGAGGAATCAGTGGAGTTGTGAGCTGGGTGCCGCAGCACCTCGGTGCAGGCTTTCCGTTCCAGGTGCATGATTCCCTGTAATAACATGGGAATAAGCCGGGATAAATGGAGAGCACCGAGGCGTTAGTCATTTCCCTTCACCTCCGTGGAGACATTTAGAGCTGCTGTACGGGGCTGGCATGGCAGTGGCACCAAGGAGAATACCTCTCAAATGGCATCCTATTCTCTATTTAGTGAGCTACTGTTGACAGGGGCCAATAGGGATTTAAGAGTTAAACCTTCCTGGTGGTCTCTGCCTTGGACAGGCTTCAAACAGAGTTTGGCTGTACCTATGGCAGGCTTGGCAGCACAGCAGCCATTGTAGTTCATGTTTGGCTCTGTCTATCTGAGACAAATGGGAGGATAATAACATAACTGGCTTGCATAAGCATGGTGCCTTTTGTGATTTGCGGTCCATTTGTGAGAGGGAGGTGCTCAACAGTTAGCATGCTGAAGATGACTAATTAGTGTGTCAATGTGTATATGTGTGTGTGGGTCTGTGTGTGTGGGTGTGTGTTTGTTTGTGTGTGTGAGAGACTGTGGGACTTTAACCATCAGAGAGACTGTGGGACTTTAACCATCAGAGAGACTGTGGGACTTTAACCATCAGAGAGACTGTGGGACTTTAACCATCAGAGAGACTGTGGGACTTTAACCTTCAGAGAGACTGTGGGACTTTAACCATCCGGGAGACTGTGGAACTTTAACCATCATAGAGACTGTGGGACTTTAATCTTTAGAGAGACTGTGGAACTTTAATCTTTAGAGAGACTGTGGGACTTTAATCTTTAGAGAGACTGTGGAACTTTAATCTTTAGAGAGACTGTGGAACTTTAACCATCAGAGAGACTGTGGGACTTTAACCTTCAGAGAGACTGAGATATGTGCAGCACAAGTAGTGGCTATTTTTACTGTGATAGATTTTACTTGCAATGACTGTACTATGTGGTTGGTTGTGTTACTTAAGTATGTAGTTGAATGCAAAGATTGTAATTGTCTATGGATAAGGCTGTATGCTAAATCACAAAATTAACATGCAATATTAACCCCACCTCTCTTCTGTCTCCTTTCTCAGGTGTCTCTCTATGACTGCCTGAGCTCCTATCCACCAAGCGGAGCGGGAGTGTAGGTAGAGGAGCAGAGGAGAGGCGTGCCAACACCTGGACCATGGCACTGAGCCACCGATGGGCACAATCTCCCCTCGCCAGGGGGGCCACACTTATCCTACTACTGGGCAGTCTGGCCCTGCCATCACCATCCCACGCAGACAGTGAGTAACAAAATGATATCTATAATACCTCCAGAGATATGCGGTATATGCCTAGAAGTCTTGTTGTATCTCTATGGATACACCATAGAGAAGTGTGCAGAGAGAAGTGTAGCCTAGCGGTTAAGAGCGTTGGGCCAGAAACCAAACAGTTACTGGTTTGAATACCTGAGCCGACTAGGTGAAAAATGTTGATGTGCCCTTGAGCAAGGCACTTAACCCTAATTGCTCTGTATAAGAGTATCTGCTCAAATGTAAATTACTTGAGAGTATAATTTTACTAGCTAATGGAAATCATCCCAGTGAGGTTTCTGGTAGAAATTAGGTCATTTAAATCAGGCTCCTGGCAGCCTGACATCTACCACACAGACAGTGAATAAACACCATGATATTGAAAATGAAATTTTATTTAATCTTTATTTAATTAGCCAAGTCAGTTAAGAACAAATTCTTATTTACAATGATGGCCTAAAATATGACCTCCATATAGAATATTCTGCCTGTTATTGTATAACTTGGAGTGGTCTTTTCCATAGACTATAAGGCTGGTTTCCTAGACCCAGATTAAGCCTAGTCCTAGACCATGGAGATTCACCCTAGAGATTCTCTAATTCTCTTCCTGTGAATACCTGCACCTGAGATACACCAGAGAGGAATGTGCAGTGTTTCCGCTCTCCTTCCTATTTCCAACGATCCAAATTAAGTCATTATTGACAAAATTGAAATAACATCTTCACAAGACTGTAGAACTAGTTGTAAACTGGTTAAATTGACATCAACCACTGTTGCTTTCTGGGATTGCGCCTCTGTTGGCATGTAGTAGTATGGCTTTGCAGAGATACTTTCCTGAGACAAAGTGTTGTAGGCACGAGGCCTACATTTATCACTTTGTAAAGTGAGGATGTTAAGGAAACAATGTTGTGACACATGAAATGAATCAAATCCCTGCTTGAACTAAGTGTTCTGTTTGTTCACTGTTATATCTATCTCTCCCAACCTAAACAGATCTTAGCTAGCTAATGATCCATCCTGTTGTGATCCGTCAGCAGTGCCAGTGTCTGATCTCTCTCTGCTGTTCACTCACATTAGTATCATGAGATGTTGTCTTGTGGACTCTTTCCAAACTCTCACTGCTTGTAAAAATAGTGAGATATCTGACTTGAGACAGTCTGGAAATAGTGTGGAGTCTTGAGAGCATTCCGGAACCCTTTCAGGTTTTGTGTTCTGAGGAAAGTTGTTTGTGTTCTAAAGGAACACTCTCACTCTGTTTGTTCTGGGCTTCTTCACCAATGAATGAATTCCAGTGATTCTAAGAGCTTCTCTCTCACACAGCCTTTTCACAATTCATGTTATTCAAACCCCTCCTCAACCCACCTTCCTCTTCTAATGGCACAGTGGCAGGGGTCTTACCTATTGAGACTGCTTCTAGTACTCTCAAGTACCAGACATGCATACAGTAGGAATCTGACTCTAGCCCAGTGGTTCCCAAACTTTTCAACTCGGGCCCCCATCCCATCTTTGGGGAGATGATTGTAATTGCTTAATTGACTCTGGAACCACACCTTTTTGGAAGCACCTGCTTTTAATAGACTTTGTATCCATCATTTACTCAATTGTTTCCTTTATTTTGTCAGTTACCTGTACATTACAGGAGTAGAATAGGGTAGCAGTAGTAGTAGTGCAGTACAGTAGGTTAGTAGTAGTAGTAGTAGTGCAGTACAGTAGGTTAGTAGTAGTAATAGTGCAGGACAGTAGGTTAGTAGTAGTAGTAGTAGTGCAGTACAGTAGGTTAGTAGTAGTAGTAGTAGTGCAGTACAGTAGGTTAGTAGTAGTAGTGCAGTACAGTAGGTTAGTAGTAGTAGTAGTGCAGGACAGTAGGTTAGTAGTAGTAGTAGTGCAGGACAGTAGTACAGTAGGTTACTAGTAGTGTAGTACAGTAGTACAGCAGGTTAGTAGTAGTAGTAGTAGTGCAGTACAGTAGTACAGTAGGTTGGTAGTAGTAGTAGTGTAGTACAGCATGTTATTAGTAGTATTAGTGCAGTACAGTAGTACAGTAGGTTAGTAGTAGTAGTAGTGCAGTACAGTAGTACAGCAGGTTACTAGTAGTAGTGCAGTACAATAGTACAGCACTTTAGTAGTAGTAGTGCAGCCCAGTAGTACAGCAGGTTAGTAGTAGTAGTAGTGCAGTACAGTAGTACAGTACGTTAGTAGTAGTAGTAGTGCAGCCCAGTAGTACAGTAGGTTAGTAGTAGTAGTAGTGCAGTACAGTAGTACAGTAGGTTACTAGTAGTGCAGTACAGTAGTACAGTAGGTTACTAGTAGTGCAGTACAGTAGTACAGTACGTTAGTAGTAGTAGTAGTGCAGCCCAGTAGTACAGTATGTTAGTAGTAGTAGTAGTGCAGTACAGTAGTACAGTAGGTTAGTAGTGCAGTACAGTAGCACAGTAGGTTAGTAGTAGTAGTAGTAGTGCAGCCCAGTAGTACAGCAGGTTAGTAGTAGTAGTAGTGCAGTACAGTAGTAGTGCAATGATGCAACAATGCATGGAACACATGCAGGTATACTAGCACACCTGTTACAGTGAGTATAGATCAGGCTACCCTGAACTGTGCGATGTAGTAGGGAGTTGTAGTTTCCAACAGGCTGATATTCAATAAACCGTGGTAATTAACTACAATGACCATAATCCATTGCACATTTACTTGTCCTGTGTTTCTTTTATGCCTGATATGGACAGAAGATCGCGTGATGGTGAGCGGATGTAGAGAGCAGCAGTTGCTTCACAAGGGATATCTACCTGAAAATACATGAGCTAAGTGATTGATAGTTGGTATTCAGCAGTCATAAAAGTATGCCTTATTTACTTTGAAGAACTACTGAAATAGTGATTTTGTCAGACAGCATAGGCAGCAGCTCTATCGAGATGAGATGATGACATGGAATGAAATAATAAAGTCATCAAATAATACAAATGTAATATACACAACAACTGAAATATTTGATTAAAGTAATGTGATTAAATCAAATCAAATCAAATCCAAATCCAATACAACAGGTGTAGGTAGACCTTACCGTGAAACGCTTACTTACAAGCCTTTAACCAACAATGCAGTTTTAAGAAAATAGAGTTAAAGGATTGGCCCCTTTTTTTTCAATTTTCGCCTAAAATGACATACCCAAATCTAACTGCGTGTAGCTCAGGCCTTGAAGCAAGGATATGCATATTCTTGGTACCATTTGAAAGTAAACACTTTGAAGTTTGTGGAAATGTGAAAGGAATGTAGGAGAATATAACACATTAGATCTGGTAAAAGATAATATAAAGAAAAAAACAACCGTTTTTTGGTATTTGTTTTGTACCATCATCTTTGAAATGCAAGAGAAAGGCCATAATGTATTATTCCAGCCCAGGTGCAATTTTGATTTTGGACACTAGATGGCATTAGTGTATGTGCAACGTTTTAGACTGATCCAATGAACCATTGCATTTCTGTTCAAAATGTTGTACCAAGACTGCCCAAATGTGCCTAATTTGTTTATTAATAACTTTTCATGTTCAAAACTGTGCGCTCTCCTCAAACAATAGCATGGTATTCTTTGACTGTAATAGCTACTGTAAATTTAGCGGTGCAGTTAGATTAACAAGAATTTAAGATTTCTGCCAATATCAGATATGTCTATGTCCTGAGAAATGTTCTTGTTACTTACAACCTCATGCTAATCGCATTAGCCTACATTAGCTCAACCGTCCTGCATGGGACCCACCGATCCTGAAGAAGTTTTAATTAAGAAAATATTTACCAAATGGTCTAAAGTAAAAAATGTAAAAAAAAGTAACACAATTAAATATCAATAACGAGGCTATAGACAGGGGGTACCGGTACTGAGTCAATGTGCGGGGGTACAGATTAGTCCAGGTCATATGTAAATGATGGTTAATAAGTGATAAGCAGTAATGGGCAGTCACTACCATCATGGGACTTTATTAATTGTTTTATTCTGTATTGTTACAGCATTCAATCCAAATAATCGAAACCAAAATCTAAAATGTGATTATTTGTTAATAATCAAACCGAAACCAAACCGATCTCAAAAGCACTAATCGCTCAGCACTACCAGTAATGTCTTACACTTACAAGTTAGTAAGTAGAATATTGCATCATGGTAACTAATACATGCAATAATAAATCACATTTATTAGTCTTAGTTGATATATGTGAAGGTCAGGTCTGGGGTGAGGTAGCTAGACAACAAAGAGGGTGAACCCATGAACCAGACGTGCTAATGCAATCATGTTGTTTGGGTTTTTCCACTGAGAGCCCCCCCCACACACACACACACACACACACACCACACACTCAGTGATCTCATTACTGCACAGTGTCCTAGGGGGGAGCAGCACTCTCTCTAATGAACATGACATGCTTCACGTCAAATTTAGGAGGATTTTCTAATGGAAGGAATTAATAAGACAGAAAATGGAAAATTCCCGGTCGCTCCTTACTGTGTTTGTGTGCGTGTTGGTGTGTGTGTGTGTGTGTTTGTGTGTGTTGGTGTATGTGTTGGTGTGTGTGTGTATGTGTGTGTGTGCGGCGTGTGCGGTGTGTGTGTGTGTTGTTCGGGAAGGATGGGGTACACACACTCACTGTCAGATCACAGTTAGGTGCTTGGTTTGGTTGCACATCGGCGAGTCTAAAAATGTGTTGTCGACACAAAAAGAGTTTATAGTCTTAAGGGAAGACAGCTAGCAATGCAAGAAGAGGCTTAAAAATAGCTGGGGCTGCCAGAAAGAATGAGAGTGATTCTGAAAAGAGAAAAAGCCTCTCTCCTACTGTGTCTGAGACTGATTAGATTTACTGCCACACATTCTCATCAGAAGCTTACACCATGATGTCACCAGCTAACACTGGTAATTGCTGTAATTGTAATGTTAATTGACTTAAAAAGTATGATAAAGATGATTATTTTAAAACAAGTAATTAGTACCATAACCTTTTAATGTCCATTCAACACTGAGGCCCTCTTTTATGCTAACTTTACTGTTACATTCAGTATGTTTGTTAATATCTTAAGTATTGCGATTATCTTAAGAATGTGATAAAGTATGTGTTTGAATACAGTACTATCACATTTATACAACGGGTGGGTCTAATCCTGGATGCTGATTGGTTAAAACCGCATTCCAGCAGGTTTTTATTTAAGCAATAAGGCCCGAGGGGGTGTGGTATATGGCCAATAAACCACGGCTAAGGGCTGTTCTTATGCATGACGCAACACGGAGTGCCTGGATACAGCCCTTAGCCGAGGTATATTGGCCATATATCACAAACCCCCGAGGTGCCTTATTGCTATTATAAACTGGTTACCAATGTAATTAGAGCAGTAAAAATAAATGTTTTGTCATACATGTGATATACGGTCTGATATACCATGGCCTTCAGCCAATCAGAATTCAGGGCTCAAACCACCCAGTTTATAATCAGCAAGTTACCACGGGCTAAATCTATGACGTTGAAATGCTTATTTACTCTGTTCCTTCTGACAGCGCAATCCACTGTCTCATCAGCTCAGCCAGGAAACGTATATACTAGATCTACACTGTAAAAAGCATCTAGGCATTATCTTTTAGACTAGAATTTGGTTTTCAACGGTGGAGATTTGTAATAACCTTGCTGTCTGTCACTCCGACGTTTGCATCATTGTTTCAATATTGAAATTCCATCTCCAGCTGTCCTATGGTAATGAACGTGTCGGGAGTCGGAATGAGACAGACAGGCTGGCAGATTTTCTCAGCCAGTCGAAATCATGAATCAGCATAATTGTTATGGATGTATACAAAGAAAATGTCAATAGAAAAACACAAAATGCAGTTAGTTTTCTGTCATTCCAGCTTCAGTTTGAAGTGGTTGTGTTAGCTGTGTTGTTGGCTTTCTATTTTGAATAGTGGAATGGCGAGAGAGCACATGTTCTATGCCAGGTGAAATCGCACATCATTAGCTCATTGTTATGGGTGTATCCCCAAAAATTCACTAGAAAAAAAGATTAAACAAACGCGAATGCAGCTACTTTGCTATTATTCTGGCTTCACTGTTTGGCGTGGCTGTTAGCCAAAGTTGGCTAGCTAGCAAGCAAGGGATAAGAACATTGCTAGCTATCATGGATGAATGACTGGGTCGCGTCCATAGATTTAGAACAAAAAGACTGTTGTACTCATTGTATAAAAGTCATAATGCATTCGAAGCCGGTGTTTGGAGGATATATTGGCACGGTTTGCCTAACAACACCCATGCCAATATATCCTCCAAACACCGGCTTCTCTGGCATTATCACTTAATTAATGTCCACTTAACACTGAAACTCTCTAGTATGCTCCCTTTAATGTTACATTCAGTACTCTTACACAACACTTATCTTCCCAATGCCATAAAATACATTCCATGACTTCACGCCAGCACAAGTAAAGTCACAATAGCTTTTTATTTTCCTAATGCAACTTGTTGACTATATTGTTGCTGTTGTGCAATATGGCAATAAAAAGAGAAGGATAAAGAGATTTGATTACGGAGAAAAAATAGATTTCATCTGGTGATTTAAACATCACGAGGTCCGTGTGAGCCATTCACTAAGATCATTTCAAATTAGGCCTCCGGTTTGGAAGTGTTTAGGAATGTCACCTGTGACATTTGCTCTCCTACTGAGCTGAGCCAGAGGTTGCGTCTTTATAGTGCACTACTTTTGAGCAGGGCCCACAGGATACTGGTCCAAAATAGTGCACTACAGTATAATGGAATAAGGTGCCGTTTGGGACTTAGACAGAGGCTGTTGATCCTTTCGGAGGTCAATGTACCTGATAAACAAGTGTCTTATCACGTAAGACCTCTGCTTTTTATGGCACCAATAATTGTGTGATTTCAACTGATAGGAAAGTGGAATACATCACACGAATTGTTTTGTTCTGTCAACAGCTTTTGGGACTATTCTATTCTCATTAAAAGGAAGTTGCTCCACAGGGGCCCTGTGTGCACCTCTCACTGGCTGTCTCACGTCATAGACCTCACACACCCACACACACACGCATGCACGCATGCACGTACGTACGTCACACACACACACACACACACACACACACACACACACACACACACACACACACACACACACACACACACACACACACACACAGTCTATAGGATTCAAAACACATATTATGGCTATTATAGTTCCTTATGTTTTGTGTGTTAGACTTAGGTTACAGTGTATCTGTGATTTCTCAAGAGAGCAGACAAAGAAAAAGCTCTCTCGTTTCACTTGTCATCATATGCTCTGATGTAGTGATCTGCATAGCAACACTGGTGCCTAGCAAATCATCAGGAATTTGTAGCTACTCAAAATAACTGCTGGAATAGAGAATGTCATGCCTGCTCTAGAACAGTATTAAGTATGAAATGGCATCCTATTCCCTAAGTAGTGCACTACTTTTGGCCAGAGACAGAGCCTATGAAACATTTGCAGGGCTTACATTATTTCTCACTAACACTGTCCCTGTTCCAGTGAATTTAAGCAGTGCGAATATTGCAAAATATATCCTCAGTTCTGAGGCGAGGCGTTGGAGAAACGATTTTCTCTTCTACAGTACAGTGCTGCTGCAACCCCTACACACAGTGTCATAGAGCCACGGAGTCCCCAATGTGTGAATATTTGTGGATCTGTCCTTTTTCTCTCTCTGCCCACCCCATCTTCTAGACCTCTTCCGCACCACAGCGCAGCAGGCTAACTGTGTGAAGTCTTTGTGTTCGCTGCTCCCCCGGGTCGTGTTCGCATGATGATCTGCAAAAGAGAATCTCTTTTTTCCTATCGCTCGTTGTCTCCCTTTCCCGTCACCTTTCAAGTCGTTGTGTGGTACTTCTGCCAGACTTGTGTGAGTGGGAGGCAGTTTTGAGTGCTGTCAACAGAGAGTGCAGAGAGCAGAAAATAACAATGTATTATTTATCAGAACAAACATGACCGCGGGTGTTGCCGTACCATTCAGGCTCTTTCCAAATTGAGCTTTTTCACATGATTGAATTTCTCACACTGACTGCTACTTTGCTGCATTCAGACAGTATTTTATCAGGGGCTGGAGGAGAAGGTTCTACTGTTGAAGCACTATTCGTTCTTACTACATCAGAAGCCAAAATGAGTATGACACCCGGGTGTTTAAAGCTACAGGACATTTTTAAATGTCACATACTGTTTTCTTTGCTGCAGGAGAGAAGCAGAGATGAAAGTGAACTTTACCGATGTCAACTAGATTGAAGTGTTCATTCTATCGATTTTTGACATTATTCTGGTGAAGATCGGTTTATTTAGTATTCTAGGGCAACAAGTAATGACAGAAGAGAAGCTGCATGTATCTATAGACAAGTTGACTAACAAATAGCACACCAAAATGTCAGAGATTATAAGCAGAAACTGTACAGAGCGTTCTATATTATCAGGTTAGGGTCGGTGTGGGCCTCAGATTTATCGCTGTATCACATATAGCCGGGCGGTTGCGGATGGGTTATTAGCAATTACGAGCGGGTGTGGGTGAACAAACAGCTGGCCCGCGCATCACTAACGTGCGTGTGTTTGCGAGTCTAATCCAGTTTAAATGATGCCAGTGCTTATCAGTTGGTCATGTCCCGAACCAACAAAGCATGGCGGCTAATATGCCAGGGATAAACAAACACACAGTCCTGCCAGGGCAGTCAAGAGCCAGCTGAGCAGGAGAGGAGTACACCACTAATTGGAGAGTGTATCACATCTTGATAATCCTTAAATCCATTCCCGATCACACACAAACGCACAGACACAGGGTAGCGTCCAGCTCCCTCCTACGTTGTTTTGCTTCCTGCTGAGGCAGCCTATCACAGAGCAGGTCTCCGTCAGGTGGAAATGCATCACCTGCCCCTAACACAGTCTCTCCTTGAGTCCTCTGCTCCATGGCCATGTATGTATCATCTCTCCTTGAGTCCTCTGCTCCACGGCCATGTATGTAGCATCTCTCCTTGAGTCCTCTGCTCCATGGCCATGTATGTATCATCTCTCCTTGAGTCCTCTGCTCCATGACCATGTATGTATCAACTCTCCTTGAGTCCTCTGCTCCATGGCCATGTATGTATCAACTCTCCTTGAGTCCTCTGCTCCATGACCATGTATGTATCATCTCTCCTTGAGTCCTCTGCTCCATGACCATGTATGTATCATCTCTCCTTCTGGCCCTTTTCTCTACTGCAGCTCAGAGCAAGGGGAGTTACTGACGTACACGCCTGACAGGTTATGCTATCAGCCACTTCAGTGAGTGGGTAGTGCACTAATTTCGACCAGGGCCCATAGGATAGTGCACTATATAGTGAATAGGGTACCATCTGGGATTCCCCGTGTGTGTGCTGGCTGTGGTGCTGTAAAGATCTGTCTGCTATCACACCCACTCCCTAGAGTACCACTACAGGCTGTGTGTGTGCAGAGTGAAGTAATGTGAAACAGGTGTGTGTCAGTGAGAGACTCCATCACTGTGAGTACAGTACAGTAGCAACACATCCTTCCCACTGCAGAATGATACTTCATTAGACTGAGGGAGCGGAGCTACCATCGTCCTGGATAATGTCCTAGGAGGCGTCTGCAGGGAGGGCTAAGCACAATGTTTCCTTGCCTCATTTGGTTTTATAGCTGGGTTCATGCTATAGTCCATGGCACCTCATCTCACAGGCCTCTAACAACTTCTCTAGATGCACTGCATGCCAATGGACCAGTCTGCCTGTCTACTGGCTCCAGTAGAAGAGACATTATGCCAGAGAGGAGGGGTGTGTTGTGACATTATTACATTAAGAGCACCTGCTCTTTTCATGACATAGACTGATCCAGTGTTGTGAAGGGAGGAGGGGGTGTGTTGTGAAGGGAGGAGGGGGTGTGTTGTGAAGGGAGGAGGGGGTGTGTTGTGAAGGGAGGAGGGGGTGTGTTGTGAAGGGAGGAGGGGGTGTGTTGTGAAGGGAGGAGGGGGTGTGTTGTGAAGGGAGGAGTCCCTTCTCCCTGATCAATTTCTCTTGTTCACATACACATACACAAAACATTAAGAACACCTGCTCTTTCCATGACATAGACTGACCAGGTGAATCCAGGTGAAAGATATGATCCCTCATAAATCCACTTCAATCAGTGTAGATGAAGGGGAGGAGACAGGTTAAAGAAGGATTTTTAGGCCTTGAGAAAATTGAGACATGGATGGTGTGTCTGCCATTCAGAGGGTGAATGGGCAAGACAAAAGATTTAAGTGCCTTTGAACGGGGTATGGTAGTAGGTGCCAAACGCACCGGTTTGTGGCAAGAACTGCAACACTGCTGGGTTTTTCACGCTCAGCAGTTTCCTGTGTGTATCAAGAATGGTCCAGCATCCAATGGACATCCAGCCAACTTGACACAACTGTTGGAAGCCTTGAAGTAAACATGGCCAGTGGAACGATTTTGACACCTTGTAGAGTCCATGCCCTGACAAATTGATTCTGAGGGCAGAAGGTGTTCCTAATGTTTGGTATGCTCAGGGTATATACTGTGCGTCAAACACAACACAGGCATACACACACAAACACACACACACACACACACACACACACACACACACACACACACACACACACACACACACACACACACACACACACACACACACACACACACAGAAACACACACACACAGAAACACACACACACAAAGATCCTAATCATAATCTTGATAGAGCTAGCTTGACTACTGTATTCAGTGTACTGTTCTGGCAATTATGTGTTCCAAATGTACTTTCACAGTAGGTTCCATCATGAAGAAACATCAGAACTATTTGGACAGTTTAATGTGTTGTGTAGACATAAACAGTTGATCATACGATGCCATGAGCACACAGCAGTTATATATACTGTATAGCCCAGTCTGTGTATTGTGCTTCTTTTACAAGCCTTTTTTGCATTTATCTTTACAGTTTATTTTTAGAATGAAGTCGGTGGTGTAATGGATGGCGGTGCCATTTTTCAATATGGACACACTATAATACAGGCATTGTTCTGTATATATTTACATTGATGTAAGGTATTTTATCCCTACCAGCGGCAAACAATATCGCACTCTGAACAACTGAATAGATTCCTTTTCTATTGCAAAGCCTGTCTGTTTATTGAATGACTCAGTTAAAAGAAGTATCCTTGTTCACTTCCCCTAGTGTCATAGGCTGCGTCTCAAAGGGCACACTATTCCCTATGTAGTGCAAACTCTATGGGGCTCTGGTCAAAAGTAGTGGACAGCATAGGGAACATGGTTCCATTTGAGACTCAGCCCCACTGAATGGCGGGAAGGCTGAAGGGGAGGTGGGAGAATATTATTTTTTATCTTCTATTTAGTGGGGTGTATTGAATGGATTGAATGGATGTTACCTGTAGTGCCTGGGAGGCTGCGAGCAAGGTGGAGAGAGAGAGCAGAGCTGTGATTGTTTACTTGTCAGTGTGACAGATCAGACGGTGGTATGCATGGCTGCTCTATCCTCTAGCCCCGGATCTCTCTGCTCCAATTCCTAATGAGACTTTCTTAACAAATAAGATACTTTGTTTGAAACTTTTGTCATTTGTCATTGTGAATTGCCTTTGAAACACAGCTCCCCTCCGCCTTACACAACATTTGACTATCTGGCTGTCTGCCTAGACACAATTACATTCAGTTTTTTCCCAGCCCAAATGAGAAAAAGGGGCCTGTAGGACAAGCGTGTGGTGGGGAATGACAATGCGACTTTTGAAACGACCAGTTGTAAACTAAAAGGTTTTAGACCGGGACAGGCGTTTTGGTGTTGTGACCTGCTGGGGAGAGTGATGAGTGCTGGGGAGAGTGATGAGTTCTGGGGAGAGTGATGAGTTCTGGGTAGAGTGATGAGTACTGGGGAGAGTCATGAGTTCTGGGGAGAGTGATGAGTTCTGGGGAGAGTGATGAGTGCTGGTGAGAGTGATGAGTGCTGGGGAGAGTGATGAGTGCTGGGGAGAGTGATGAGTTCTGGGGAGAGTGATGAGTGCTGGGGAGAGTGATGAGTGCTGGGGAGAGTGATGAGTTCTGGGGAGAGTGATGAGTGCTGGGGAGAGTGATGAGTTCTGGGTAGAGTGATGAGTGCTGGGGAGAGTCATGAGTGCTGGGGAGAGTGATGAGTTCTGGGGAGAGTGATGAGTTCTGGGTAGAGTGATGAGTGCTGGGGAGAGTGATGAGTGCTGGGGAGAGTCATGAGTGCTGGGGAGAGTGATGAGTTCTGGGGAGAGTGATGAGTTCTGGGGAGAGTGATGAGTTCTGGGTAGAGTGATGAGTGCTGGGGAGAGTCATGAGTGGCCAGCACAGCTGATGGAACATAATTTACCTCACCTCATCTCTCTAATTGTCTCATCTGGATCTCTCTCGCTTTCTCTCTCTGTCACACACACACACACACACACACACACACACACACACACACACACACACACACACACACACACACACACACACACACACACACACACACACACACACACACACACACACACACACACACACACACACACACACTATCACAAGGGCTAACATTCTGAACAGCAACATGCACTCTTAAATCAGTAAGCTTGTATAGTGTCACCATGAGGCCACCTCCTTGTGTTCCAGGCCAATGTAAATACAACAGTCAATGGATCAATATCTGTGTGATCCTGCAATCTTTTTGTAAACCTGTGAGCCTAAAACAATCCTTTAATGGCAATTTCCTGGCAGGCTAGGAGCCCTCTCATACCTGTCTTCCACTTAAAGCTGCACTTAACAGTGATTCTGTCCATGCAGCGTTTCAGAGGGTCAGAGGGTTCAAAGCTGAAGAGGAAAGAGGAAATGTTTCTGTTGTTGATGACTCGGATCACAGCAGAGTGCAGAGACAAAGTCTGCCTCCCAAATGGCACCCTGTTCCATATAGTGCACTACTTTTGAAGGGCCCTGGTTAAATGTAGTGTACTGTAAAGGGAATAGGGTGCCATTTGGGATGCCCCCAAGCCCTGGCTAAACACATATTAGCAGGTACCATCGACAAGCACCAAATTAGTCTTTTAGTAGATAGGGCCCATGTTGTGTGTCCTGTCCTTACAGGGTGATAGTTTCCTGGACTCTCATTGAAGTACAAGTACAAATCACACCTTGAGGCTATCTACCCAGTGACCTATTTGTATTTGTCACCAGCCCTTGTCATTTTTCACTGTTTGATTGTCTATTTTTCTAAGTGGGTCTTAGATATATTCCTGCTCGCCTGTTGCTTTTATAAGAGCAATTACGGTGACAGCCTAAATGGTACATTATGATTCATATCTCTGAGAACAATGCGATACAATAACAATAGTATCATCAGACTGATGATACTAGTTCATTTCAACGATATTAAAACCACAGAGTTTTCTAGGCATAGTATTTCATGTAATAATGGTTGTGTCTGTTTGCTGATGCCAAAAGATTTTCTCTACATGCCCAAGCATTACCGACACGCATTTACCTGACAATCATCACTGCAGTCATCCACACGAGAGAGAACGTTTCACAATGAATATGAATTTGCCATCCAGCAACATCGGTAACGTTTCTATAATATGTATTCATGGCGGTGTGGAGAGGAGCCAGCATCAATAGCTGGGGAATTGGAAACCCTGGTGATCATGTGTGTTTCCCAAATGGCACCCTATTCCCTTTATAGTGCACTACATTTGAACAAGGCCCCATAGGCCTCTGGTCAAAAGTAGTGCACTATATAGGGAATAGGGTGCCATTTGGGACAAAGGTAATGTGTGCACTATCCTGCCATTCTTTAAGTCCGTTTGGAGAGGACCATTACTTTAATGCACTTCACAATGGGGAATAAAGAAAAGGTAATTTCACATGTGGTTCATCTCAGAATGGATTCACTCCTCTGTTGAA
This sequence comes from Brachymystax lenok tsinlingensis, assembly GCA_030435695.1. Taxonomy (NCBI): domain Eukaryota; kingdom Metazoa; phylum Chordata; class Actinopteri; order Salmoniformes; family Salmonidae; genus Brachymystax; species Brachymystax lenok. Next base: position 31,317,647 of record CM059790.1, read on the forward strand.
TTATTGATTTTCTCTGAAAGAAAGAGAGATAGAGATGAGCAATGTTTTGTTCTGGGTGGTGGGCAAACCATAGTGTGTCTTCTTAACATGCTGAAGGAGCCCAGCCCACATAGTTATTCTCTGAATGTCCTTGAAAACATAGAGCAGAACTTTAAGACATGTTTTAGACTAGTAAGAGAGAAAAAGAAAACATACGATAGATGATGTCATCTTACTCTAGGCCCAGGATAAGTCCCAACCACCTAAAATGGCGCTGCTGTGTCCTCTCCAGTTGTTTATTGTGTTCTCTCTGAGCGTTTAATTATAATATTGGATAGCATTTACTTGGCACTTTTCACTAGGTCTCAAAGCATTGCACTGCATCGGACTAACTGACCCTGCACCACCGCCAATTTGTAGAACCCACTTGGGTAATTCAGGGCAGCCAATTTGTGCTAGGGCAGTCCTCACAAAACATACTGTCACAGTGGGGAGACTGTGCTAATTTGGACCAGGGGATTTCTCTTCCTGACTTGTCACTCAATGGCTCATTGACAACATCTGTGGTTTGGCATAACTGTTTTTCTAGTCCATTTATTTGCTTGATAAAACCTAATGTTTACATAAAATGAATAGAATTGCGAGAACATTTGTTTAAAACTGCAACATTTTCTTTGCACCCACAATAGGGGTGTGAACATTTTATGTCATGAACTGTACTTTTGCCCATCTAAATAAATGTGGCGCTTGCATGCTCATGCAGGGGGGGATGCGTGATGTTCCCCAATGCTGGAAGGGGGACCCTGAGTGAAACAGTTTGGGAACCCCTGGTTTAGAGTAGGAAAGACTCTGAGCTGCAGCCATCCCCTGAAGACCACTATCCTGTTCTGTCCATCCTGTTCGATTATGCCATCATTTATGGAAGTAATTGAATGATGAAAACAAACTGCTCATTCCAGCTAAACCACCCATGAAGCAATGAGCTCATAACCAATATGGTTTATTCCAGAAAATGATTCACTATAGCCAGAGGAGGTTTAGATAAAAGGCTACAGAGAGAAATAGTTGATGTTTTGGTGAGATGCCAGAGCTCTGCAACCTCCATAGAAGCTAGAGCTCTAGAACATGAGGCCAACATTTAAAATGTTGCAGAATTCATTTTTTATTTAAAACCGTACTTTTGTAATATGTCTGTGTAGTTACAACATCATTTGTTGACCCCTTTTTCGTGAAATCCTATTGGTAGTTACAGTCTTGTTTCATTGCTGCAACTCCCGTACGGACTCGGGAGAGGCGAAGGTCGAGAGCCATGCATCCTCCAAAACACGACCCTGCCAAGCCGCACTGCTTCTTGACACACTGTTCGCTCAACCCGGAACCAGCCGCACCAGTGTGTCAGAGGAAACACTGTACAACCAAACTCAGTGTGCATGCGCCCGGCCCACCACAAGGAGTCGCTAAAGCAAGATGGGACAAGGTCATCCCGGCCGGCCAAACCCTCCCCTAACCCAGACGACACTGGGCCAATTGTGCGCCGCATCATGGGTCTCCCAGTCGCGGCCGGCTGCGACACGGCCGGGGATCAAACCCAGGTTTGTAGTGACACCACTGTGATGCAGTGCCTGAGACCGCTGAAAACATTTCTGGAACGGTCTTCAGTTCTTCAAGTTCTCACCTCCGTTTTTTATTTATGGGAAGTTTATTTGAGGTAATTCTCTCAAATTATACTTTTTGTTGATAGTTCATCAATTGTAAGCAACAAAAAAGTATGTACTGAAATAGAAAATTACAATGAATGTAGTAGTTTCCCACCAAAAGTATTGACGCTTGCAATAACAAAAAACTATTTCAAATTTCACTAAATAAATGAATTGAAAGTATAGAACGATATTGACCGTAGCGAATGATAATATGCAGTAAGAATACAAAACATTAAGAGCATAGTCTCACACACCTAAAGTCACCTGATGTGATTGTGAAGTGTCCTCTCCAGTTTTTATTGTGTTCTCTCTGAGCGTTTAATTATAATATTGGACAGAATGTTTGACACCTTGTAGAGACCATGCCCTGACTAATTGAGGCTGTTCTGAGGGCAAAAGGGGGGGTGCAACTCAATAATAGGAAGGTGTTCCTAATGTTTGGTATACTCAGTGTATGTTACTAATAGTGCAACAAACCACATTAATGCAATGTATTGCCCCACTCCAATCACCTCCAATCCTACTCAACAAATAAGAGTCTACATGTAAGTGGCTGGATCCATTATTAATGGGAACAGATTGGTAGGACTCCAGTGCATGTATTGATTCCTGGCTCCAAATTGCCTGTTAATAGTGTTCTCTGAGTGGGGAATGGGTCACTGGGTCTAGCTTCTTGATTGCTGTCCGGTCCGCTGCAGTTTTGCTTACACTCACTCATTCCACATGGGTGAGTCCCAAATGGCTCCATATTCCCTATATAGGGCACTACATTTGACCAGAGCCTTTACTTTGAAAAAAGGGCTCCAAAATGGTTCTTTGCTGTCCCCATAGGAGAACCCTTTTTGGTTCCAGGTGTAACCCATTTTGTTTCCATGTAGAAGCCTCTGTGGAAAGGGTTGTACATGGAACCCAAAAGTGTTCCACCTGGAGCCAGAAGAGTTCTACCTGAAACCAAAAAGGGCTCTTCAAAGGGTTCTCCTATGGGAACAGCCAAATAACCCCTTTAGGTTATTTTCTAAGAGTGTATGTAGAGAATATGGTGCCATTTGGGGCACAGTCAGTGCAATGGCTGTTCTGGTGTAGTCAGTATTCACTCCCTTCTGGAGAAATACAGTGAAGCTGGTGAAGCTGGTACTGAAGCTCTCTGGGGGTGTTATGTTATTTTTGATGCAGAGGTATTTTCTGGTGGTGAGCTGCAGGCAGGCCTCATGCTTTCTCTATTTTCTCTCTCTCTCTCTCTCTCTCTCTCTCTCTCTCTCTCTCTCTCTCTCTCTCTCTCTCTCTCTCTCTTTCTCTCTCTCTCTCTCTCTCTCTCTCTCTCTCTCTCTCTCTCTCTCTCTCTCTGGGACAGAGAGCTAATGTCACAGTTGCACTCAAACTCCCAGTTGTCCCTCTCTTTCTCTCTCTTCTCCATCACTGCAGTCTGATCATTGGCAGCTTTCTTTCTCTTCGTTATCGCTGGTTAAAGTTGATTTAGCCATTGTGAGACTATTGTTTGAATCTCGTGGCAGAGCTGAGATATTTACCACAACCAATTCTGTGTGATGTGTTTACGTGCATGCTTGTGTGCATGACTCCATTCGTGTATGTGCGCAAACATGCTACCTCGGTTCATTCCCTCTTCACAGACTTCCAGATGACATTGTGGAAAGGTGCACTGTGACTGGACTCTTAATTCCCTGTGCCGCTGTTACTGCTCAGGCCAAAAGCATTAGGATATGCATGATTAGATAAAACACAGGCTGAACAGAGGGACTCTATGGAGGGGAGCGGTCCAGCATTAACCACTGGCTGTTCTGCTGATGGGACTGTGTCTGCATCTCAAATCGCACCCTATTCCCTATATAGTGCACTCATTTCGACCAGGGCCCATAGGATAGTGCACTATATAGTGAATAGGGTACCATCTGGGATGCCCCGTGTGTGTGCTGGCTGTGGTGCTGTAAAGATCTGTCTGCTATCACACCCACTCCCTAGAGTACCACTACAGGCTGTGTGTGTGCAGAGTGAAGTAATGTGAAACAGGTGTGTGTCAGTGAGAGACTCCATCACTGTGAGTACAGTACAGTAGCAACACATCCTTCCCACTGCAGAATGATACTTCATTAGACTGAGGGAGCGGAGCTACCATCGTCCTGGATAATGTCCTAGGAGGCGTCTGCAGGGAGGGCTAAGCACAATGTTTCCTTGCCTCATTTGGTTTTATAGCTGGGTTCATGCTATAGTCCATGGCACCTCATCTCACAGGCCTCTAACAACTTCTCTAGATGCACTGCATGCCAATGGACCAGTCTGCCTGTCTACTGGCTCCAGTAGAAGAGACATTATGCTATTTAGCAGATGTTTTTAGTAATACAGTACGGTAGGGGAAGAGAACCCTGTTCCTGGAGTGCCGCAAGTACTTCAGAATTTTGTCCCAACTAATTACCACACTGAGCTGCTTAGCTAATTGATCAGTTCAGTGATTGGCTAAATTCAACACAGGTCAGTTAAATGTATTGGGCACTCCAGGGTTGTCTACCCTTGAGGTACAGTTAGTGCATACTGTATATTGTTAGAACAATAAAGCTTTCTGAATAATTCTTTGTTAATGTGTCTGTGAGCCTTACAGGAATTGAACCCACTACTTTGGCGTTGCTAGTGCCATGCTCTTACCAACTGAGCAACACAGGACCTTGAGAGCATGCAGCCCGGGCTACTGTACTGTCTGTTTATAGAACACCCCCATGGGTTCAAGGTCAAAGGTCATTGACTGTGCATCCTCGGGAACAAGAAGTGCACAACTCTGCCCATACCAACCCTAAACGGTCCTCCGACAGCAGTGTATGTTTTAGGCAGGCAGTCATGTGGTCAGCTTTAATGTTGATCTATTCCATTTTGTCAATGTTGATGTGTTAGAGATCCAACTAATCTTTACAAAATCCAGATTATCTCTCAACTTTTCCATCTGTCTCATTATATATTCTGATGAAGGGATTATTATTTCGGGTGCCACTGTATTGTGAAATATGTTGGTGTGTAGCTAGCAGTTAAAATGTGGAGAGTGAGTTCAATTGTATTCTAGTACATGGAATTGACCCCAAATCATCTGGATGCCATTTTAACAGACATAGCATGTGGTAATATGCCTAGTGCCTTGCACCAAGCATCTGCCACTAATGAAATCAGTGGAGTAGAACAGCTTAACTATAAATTCTGATATTGCTACACTACAGACTTGAACTGAACCCAGTGAGATACTCCCCAGAAATACAGAATCAATTAGTGGCCTTTTACTGATAAGGTGAATCGCATTTAAGCTCAAATTAAATCTATTTATGATTAAATTATATTTATTACTTTGGAGACAACGGCCCACGTTCCCTCAACATTTGTGGGCAGCATTTATATCCCTTACAAAGATCTGAACACATAGCAACGTATTATTCAACTTTTTTCTTATGGCCTATTTTCTTCCTTCAATATTCACACAGTTTTTTTCTCTCCCTTAAATTGAAGAGGCCCATCCTTGAATAATATATATAGGAGGTCAAATGTTCTTCTCACTCCTCTCTCTTTATCTCTCTCTCACCGCTCTCTTTCTTTCTCTCTATTTAAAAAGAAGAAGAAATTCAGCATAGTCACAAGGTCACGTACTGTATGAATGTGATGGAGAGAACATTCACAGCTGTCAGTCATATAAGCGTGGGGCTGAAGGAGAGAAAGAGCAGAGCACAGAGCAGATTTTACATTTAGAATGTCATGGCCCAGGGGTCAGGCCATTGTGACCATGGAAAATAAATAGCTAAATAATTGGTGCAAACTCAACATTCTCTCAACCTCGATCCCCCACTGTGTCCCTCAGATTGAGAACCGCTGCCGCCTCTGTGACTCTCTCTCTTTCTGTCTTTTCTCTCTCTCTTTCTATTTCTCTTTAACTCTATCTCCCTCCTTTTCTCTCTCTCTCTGTCTCTCTTCCTCGGTTCCCACTGGAGCATGTATATGGGGTGCTGGTTCACCGTCTGTGGGGGTGTGAGGCATCGGGGTCTTCTATGCACAATGGACAAGGAGGTGGGCTTGGTTCTACCCTTTTACGTTCATTAAGATGAAGTCAAGTTTGTGGTTTTAATGATGAACTATTGGGCCAATAAAGGTATTTTAAAATAAAACAAAGTCTCTATTCCTCTAAATATCTTTCTCTCTTTACTCTTGCTATCTCTATCTTCTTTTCCTCTAAAATTGTGTTTTAAAGGGCAACCTTGTCCTCCTGAATACTGGCCCCTCCCATCCCCGGTCACATCACCTTCCTTCTCCCTCTTATGTACTGTACTACCCAATAGAGCCCTTCCTAGATGGCCATTTTGAAGTTGTTGTTGTGACATTGTGCCAGTAGCAGAATATTGATTCAACATTCCGGTGGACTGCAGATGATTTTATTTCAGGACAAATATAGGAGTAGAGGTAGCTGGCAGACAGACAGACAGTGGTATCTAACTATCCTGTCCCTTAGAGACTGGACTGTGTTCTTGTTTCTTTAAGCCTGGGTTCATGCAGGGGGGAACTCAGTTCCCTAGTGGACTGTCAAACAGAAGGCACTTGCATTGGTCTAGGCAGGTAGCTCAGTGGTTACGTGTGTTTGGCCAATAACCAAAAGGTTGCTTGTTCAAATCCCTGAGCTGACTAGGTGAAACATCTGTTCATGTGCCCATGAGCAAGGCATGTAACACTAGTTGTTTCACTGGATAAGAGTGTCTGTTAAAATGTACACTGAGTGTACAAAATGTTAGGAACACCTGCTCTGTCCATGACATAGACTGACCAGGTGAAGCTATGATCCCTTATTGATGTTACTTGTTAAATCCCAGTCAATCAGTGTACATGAAGGGGAGGAGACAGGTTAAAGAAGTATTCTGAGACCTTGAGACATGGATTGTGTATGTGTGCCATTCAAAGGGTGAATGGGCAAGACAAAATACTTAAGTGCCTTTGAACAGGGTATGGTAGTAGGTGCCAGGTGCACCAGTTTGTGTCAAGAACTGAAATGATGCTGGGTTTTTCACACTCAACAGTTTCCTGTGTGCATCAAGAATGGTCCACCACCCAAATGACATCCAGCCAAGTTGACACAACTGTTGGAAGCATTGAAGTAAACATGGCTAGCATCCCTGTGGAATGCTTTTGACACCTTGTAGAGTCAGTGTTCTTAATGTTTTGTACAGTGTATTTCTCATTCCCCTCTGAGTGGTGAGAGAAAGAGAGACAAAGAGAGTGAGGGAATGAGAGAGGGAGTGCGAGAGGGAGAAAGAGAGAGTGAGAAAGAGAGTGTGGAAAAGAGAGCGCTGTGGCTGTGTTATCACCATTGCTGTGTCTAAGCAGTGTGTAATTCTTTCCCGATATGTGATACCTAGTCTAATTGCTATTCCTCCATAGGGATCCCACTCACTGTGTTTTATACAATGAATTCTACATTACTTCATGGGATTTGTCATAGCTCTAGCAGTGTGGGTTTAGGGCTTAGTATAGTTCTAACGGACAGTGTTGTTTGCCTCTTGGTTAGTATGTAGTCACAAAGGGAAACAATATTAGTTAAACTAGTGTTGACAGCCATTATGGATGAGGCCAATTTACAGGGAAACTGCCATTTGAGACCAAGACAGAGTCTACAGAGTGGAACATGGCCGCCATTACATCATCAGAGTACAGCACGGAGCGACGAGGACAGCTCAACGCTCGCTTAGTGTCTCTGTCAGAGTTACAGCGGTGAAATAAGCACTCCGTTTAGGAGAAACGCTGAGGCCGGGAGGATATTTTGGGGCAGGAGAAAAGGGATGCAGTCGGCTATGCCTCACTACTAGATTGAACTACAGTCGGCTATGCCTCACTACTAGGGTTGAACTACAGTCGGCTATGCCTCACTACTAGGGTTGAACTACAGTCGGCTATGCCTCACTGCTAGGGTTAAACTACAATCGGCTATGCCTCACTACTAGGGTTGAACTACAGTCGGCTATGCCTCACTACTAGGGTTGAACTACAGTTGGCTATGCCTCACTACTAGGGTTGAACTACAGTCGGCTATGCCTCACTACTAGGGTTGAACTACAGTCGGCTATGCCTCACTACTAGGGTTAAACTACAGTCGGCTATGCCTCACTACTAGGGTTAAACTACAATCGGCTATGCCTCACTACTAGGGTTAAACTACAGTCGACTATGCCTCACTACTAGGGTTAAACTACAGTCGGCCATGCCTCACTACTAGGGTTGAACTACAGTCGGCTATGCCTCACTACTAGGGTTGAACTACAGTCGGCTATGCCTCACTGCTAGGGTTAAACTACAGTCGGCTATGCCTCACTACTAGGGTTGAACTACAGTTGGCTATGCCTCACTACTAGGGTTGAACTACAGTCGTCTATGCCTCACTACTAGGGTTGAACTACAGTCGGCTATGCCTCACTACTAGGGTTAAACTACAGTCGGCCATGCCTCACTACTAGGGTTGAACTACAGTCGGCTATGCCTCACTACTAGGGTTGAACTACAGTCGTCTATGCCTCACTACTAGGGTTGAACTACAGTCGGCTATGCCTCACTACTAGGGTTGAACTACAGTCGTCTATGCCTCACTACTAGGGTTGAACTACAGTCGGCTATGCCTCACTGCTAGGGTTAAACTACAGTCGGCTATGCCTCACTACTAGGGTTGAATGGTGGGAACCCAGTTATCGAGATTTTCCCGGGATTACAGCGCAAAACTTCTCCCTTATTTATATGAACAGCATGGCGTGAAATGGAACTGTTAAATGATATGTAATATCTAAATCTGGCTTCTTTACAGCCTCTGCATGATGAATCAACGCTCAGGGTGGGGACAGACAGCCCATCTCAGTGTGGAGTGCAGTTCACAATGCATGTAGACCTACAGTATCACCTCATCATGTAAACTTTTTTCTTGTGACAGGTAGGCCTACATTTTCTGCAGCATAGCCTATGCAACAGGAATATTGTCCCGCCTGCTCCCGCTCTCCCTCTCTGGCGCTCGAGGGCGCCAGATTGCCTATCATTACGCACACCTGGCCCCTTTGTTAGGTGCACCTGCGCCTCATTGGACCCACCTGAACTCCATCATTATTTGATTTCCTCCCCTTTATCTGTCTGTATCCTCTGTTCCATCCCTGTCAGCATTGGTGTCGTTACTTTGTTTCCTGTCCAGAAGCTGTTCCTGTCCTTTTTCATGTCCGTAGTTTATTAAATCTTCTCACTGTACTTGCTTCCTGTCTCCAGCGTCAATCCTCACCAATATAAAGACCGAATACGCATCTAATTTACCCATCTCCATCTGGCTTTTGGGGGGTCACCTTGTTTTTGAATTGTAAACATTATACTTTTTTTATTGCAGCTGCAGAGTTTTAAAGCCTATCACTCAAATATCGTTGCTTTAAATCAGTGCATGCGCTCGCAGTCTTTCTCTCTCTCTATCAACTTGCATCCAAAATAGATCATTCTGTTCTAGATAGATATATAGCTCTCTATATAGATGTCCAAGCCTCTTTACTGTAATAAATTCAATGCAGTATTAGCCTTATCTTTAGCTAATTAATTATGGGTTATGCATAATAATCGTATAATTTATAGCTTCTGTCTCTTGCGCAATACACAAGCACCTGTGCTTCGCTGGCCTCTCCTTATAAAAGGCTCCTTGTCTCTTGGAGACCCATGCAAGAAAAGCTAGACTAGAATAGCTTACTAAACATCATTTTTGTAGCATTTCTTATACCAATAGACTATTTGAAGATGGATGCAAGCTCTTTGTTGCTGAATGTTAAGTACAGCAGCCAATACAACTGAAAGAAGCGAGAACGTGCGATGGCGGTAGGCTACAGCAGTTATTTATTCAGACCCATAACCATTCAACCTTCGTGAAAGCCTTCTGCATCTAATTCTAGTCCTATATTATTCAAGGATGTCAATAGAATGATGAAGATAAGGACAACGAAACTTATTGAAGGTAGGCTAATAACATTAGGGGAGATATTCTGAAAGGTATATAGGCCTATGCATCAGCCTACTAATTACACAAATAGGCCCTATTATATTTCAAAATGGAAATGAAATTCACTAGCCTATAATTGTAACTTTATAGTCCGCATGTGCTGCACCAGAACCATGCTTTATCATGGTTTGAACGATGTGTGTAATTCCAGTCCATATAATAAAGTATAATACAATACGGTACAGTAATATAGTTCAGAAGATTAGCTACTGGAGCTATCCAAGAGAGCATATAGCTAGCTACGTCTATGGGCTTTATGTTTTTCTGTTGTGCGTAATGTGCAGTAGCCTGTATCATATATGTATTGGATAAACGCAAAATCATTTTGGACTTTTTTGGGCTTGGGCTCATTAAATATTGTTATGTAGGGCTCATAAAATGTATTTAATATATGACTCGTTAGGCTCAGCTAGCGTCAGGTTAGAATGTTCATGCTAATCAAAGCTCTAACCAAATCCAGACATACACGTATTTATATGCTTTATAATGCTTTTGAATGACACCAGGTTACCTGGGAGAAAAGTGAATTATTCTCGGGATGGAACATTTGTAAAATACCACCCCCTACATCTAGCGCCCACACATCACGTTTTATTAACCCTTACTTACCCTACAGATACTGTGGCTGTACCAAGTGTCACCCTATTCCCTAAATAATGCACTACTTTTGATGAGAGCCTTATGGGCCCTAATAAGTGCACTATTTTTAGGGAATAGGATTCCATTTGGGACGCAACCTGTAACTGCACCCTAACACAGAGACACTGACATACACATCCCTCCTGCTCTCTGAAAACAGGCCTGATTCCCCAAGGGCAGGCATAGCTCTGCATAATGCATCTACTGCCAGGAACCGAGATACACATGTATACATGCACGCACGTACACAGAGAGAGAGAGAGAGAGAGAGACGTAGCTAGAGAACCCAGGCAGAATACTGTATGTTTTTTCAGCATATATGTGTGATAGCCCGGTATGTGTGTGTGTGTGTGTGTGTTAGCCTGCAGCGGTGGTGCTCTGACGAGTTCAGTGGAATATTTAATTACATCTCTGTCTCATCATTATCCCTCTAATGTTTGTTGCCATGGAGCTTTAATATGATGGTGTGTCATCCCAGACAGTTAATTGTGTTCCGTTTGATACCCCCTCCTCTGAGATATGAGACACAGACTGCATCCTAAATGACGTTATTTTCCCTATTTAGTGCACTACTTTAGTAGTGTACCAAATAGGGAATAGGGTGCCTTTTGGGAGGCAGAGAGACTTGTTGTTCTTAAATGGTCAAGCATAGGGCTTGGGTTAATTCCACATGTTTATTCAGGCATGATAAAGAAGCATATTTAAGATTTAGATTCTTATCTGTGCATAATCACTTCACCCCTACCTATATGTACAAATGACCTCTAACCTGTACCCCCGCACACTGACTCGGTACCGGTACCCCCTGTATAAAGCCTCCTTGTTATTTTATTGTGTTACTTTTATTATTTTTTATTATTTTTTACTTTAATTTATTTATTAAATATTTTCTTAACTCTTCTTGAACTGCACTGTTGGTTAAGGGCTTGTAAGTAAGTATTTCACGGTAAAGTCAACACTTGTTGTATTCGGCGCATGTGACAAATGAAGTTTGATTTGATTTGATTAGCTAGTTTCGTATCATTATCAATGAGAGAGACTTACAGGCACTGGAAGTGGTATGTCAAGTACAGCAACAACCCAACACATGACAGGATGGACAATACAACACTGGACGGTTTTGGTTCGCAGGCTTTTTTTACTTGATTTGGCTGCATGCAGTTTGGTATCCGTGTTTTTAAAACACACATAGTTACTGCCTGAAACTGGTAGGGAAGTGCGAAAGCCCTGGAATCTGCCCAGAGCTGCCTACTTCTGTGTCATTGTTGTCTTTCTCTGTCTCTCTGTCTGGCCTTGATAGTCCTAACGTATACTTGGTACAGTCAGCAGAGGATCAGCCTCCTCTCTGATTCCTCCTTAGGTTTTTTCTTTCTAGGGAGTAGCAGAACAGAGTAGAGTAGAGCAGAGTAGACCAGAATAGAGCAGAGGAGAGTAAAGTCTTTATTATCCCGAGGAGGAATTCATTTTGCAGCAAATAAAAAAAAACACAATGAACACTTGACATTAATATACACTAAAACCAGTATGTACAGCAATATGTACACAGTACACAATAATACTACAGCTTGTTGAGGAAGATGAAAACAGCTGTGATGAAGGACAGTGTAGACCTGTTAGTTTTAAACTTAGGGAGCTTGTATCTCCGCTCTGAAGGAAGCATCGTCAATTCATCAAACAAGGGATGCTGGGAGTCCCTCAGAATAGATTGCGCCTTGAGTATGACTCGTGTCTGATACAGGTTTATACCAATGATCCTGCTACTTTGTTTCACAATGTTACCTAACCCATTCATAGATACTAACTAGCGCCTATTGACAATAGTATCTTCCGGACGCCACAAACGTGTTGTTACTAAAAAGTACTGTTGGCTGCAACTGTGTTAAACCGGTTTAAACAATGTACAGTAAGTGTGTATTTTGCATTTGTGAAGTTATTTTGATTGATACACTACATGACCAAAAGTATGTTGACACCTGCTCGTCAAACATCTCATTCCAAAATCATGGGTATTAACATGGAGTTAGTTCCCCCTTCGCTGCTATAACAGCCTCCACTCTTCTGGGAAGGCTTTCCACTAGATGTTAGAACATTGCTGCAGGGACTTGCTTCCATTCAGCCACAAGAGCATTAGTGAGGTCGGGCACTGATGTTGGGCAATTAGGCCTGGCTTGCAGTCGGCTTTCCAATTCATCCCAAAGGTTTTCGATGGGGTTGTGGTCAGGGCTCTGTGCAGGCCAGTCAAGTTCTTCCACACCAATCTCAACAAACCATTTCTGTATGGACCTCATTTGGTGCATGGGGGTATTGTCATGCTGAAACAAGAATGGGCCTTCCCCTACAAAGTTGGAAGCACAGAATTGTCTAGAATGTCATTGTATGCTGTAACGTTAAGATTTCCCTTCAATGGAACTAAGGGGCCTAGCCCGAACCATGAAAAACAGCCAAAGACCATTATTCCTCCTCCACCAAACATTACAGTTGGCACTGTGCATTCGGGCAGGTATTGTTTTCCTGGCATCCGCCAAACCTAGATTTGTATGTCGGACTGCTAGATGGTGAAGCATGATTCATCACTCCAGAGTTTCCACTGCTCCAGAGTCCACTGGCGGCAAGATTTACGCCACTCCAGCCGATGCTTGGCATTGTTCATGGTGATCTTAGGCTTGTGTGTGGCTGCTTGGCCATGGAAACCCATTGTCCCAAAAAACAGTTATTGTGCTGACATTGCTTCCAGAGGCAGTTTGGAACTCTGTAGTGAGTGTTACAACTGAGGACAGACAATATTTATGTGCTTCGCGCTTCAGCACTTGCGGTCCTGTTCTTTGTGCTTGTGTGGCCTACCACTTTGCGGCAAAGCCGTTGTTGCTCCTAGACGTTTTGTCACAATAACATCACTTACAGTTGACCGGGGCAGCTCTAGCAGGACAGAAATTTGATAAACTGACATGTTGGAAAGGTCGCATCCTATGACGGTGCCACATTGAAAGTCGCTGAGCTCTTCATAAGGCCATTCTACTGTCAATGTTTGTCTATGGAGATTGCATGGCTGTGTGCTCAATTTTAAACACCTGTCAGAAACAGGTGTAGCTGAAATAGCAGAATCTACTAATTTGAAGGGCTGTCCACATACTTTTGTATTTATAGTGTATGAAAGTAGAGAGCTTTATGTTTCTAGAACCGCACTGCAATTGATTATCTATGCTCTGAGGGACGTTTTTTCCACTGTGCCGCTGTTTACAATTTGGGGTCAATTTGATTGATGTAAATTAGTTATCCTCTCTCTATCTCTCTCTCTCCCAGGCATGCCCAATTTCATCAAATCTCCAGACGACCAGACAGGTATTTCGGGAGGAGTGGCGTCCTTCGTTTGCCAGGCGGTGGGCGATCCCAAGCCACGCATCACCTGGATGAAGAAGGGCAAGAAAGTCAGTTCTCAGCGCTTTGAGGTACATGGTCTACTTAACTATTGTATTTAACTTTTTTATTTGACAAGGACGATATTGCACCAGATTTTAGCTACATACTGTAGCTACATAATTCTCACCCATAAATGAGAATGGATGAGCTTTCCGGTGCAGAAATGTTAAGAAACATTGTAGGAAGCCCAGGCAGACATAGTAGTCCTTTCCAAATGACATTAATAGATTCTTTCTTATCCCGTGGGCGTACCCACATCCTTGTTTCAAAGCACCACTCAACCACATAGTCTGTTTGTCTGTGTCAGTTCAGTGACCACCTCCTCCTCTCGCTCTGTCTGCCTTTTCATCCAGCGTCTGAAGCAATACGGATGTATGCCACCCTGCTAAGGCAGACAGACAGACAGAGAGATAGACAGACAGGCCAGGTAGGCAGGCAGACATACAGGCAGGCAGGCAGCCAGACAGACATACGCTGAAAGCAGTAGCAGCAGGGAGGCCCATTAGCTGCCAGCTAGTAGAAATGGTTTCAAGTGAAGCGGTCTCAACATGGGTCCTTCCACAGATGCAGACACCCAGCTCACACTGACGTGATTAATAGGAAATATCTTCCACCTGTCTGCACGGCACTCCTCAAACTGAGCCCTGCTCTGTGTGCAGTCGGTGTGGAGGTGTGGGAGAGCATGGGAGAGCAGTGGGCCCAGGGGTAGAGAGGAGAGGACTTCACTTCAGACCTGGGTTCAAATGATGGTTTCAAAGGGTCGAAAGCTAACTTTCCAGTAAATTTCTGGAATTTTTCCATAGGAAGTTTAGCCCTGAAATTTGGGGGAATTTTGCTTAAATTCATCAAAAGAGTTAGCGTATAACAGTGAACCTTTTTTGTGGGATACACACAAGGCAATTCTGTGGCATATTCATATTTAAACTCCCCAATTCAATGGAATTGCAACCCTCTGCATGCACAGTGCATTCTTCCATCACGATTCTTCCATGATTCTCAAGATCTTGCACATTAATGAGATGCTATTGAGCCCACACTGCTACATTGTCTGAGCTAAGTTTTGATTACAATACTGGGTGGGGTGAATATATTTTATGACATACATGATTTTTTGTTAACTAGTAAATAGAAGCCTACAGCAAAGTGTGTTTAAATCATTTCTAACTAGTTAACAATTTCTGCTAGTTAGTTTTTGCTACCATGTGGGTTTTAGCTTGCTTGAGCCTGCTAACTGAGGAGTGTTAATTCACCTGCTTCCATACATGTTTCTTTTTAAAACATGTATCTTACAAAGGAATTGTTTAATCTAGCTGCTTAACTATTTATCTGTACATGGAATTGTATTTGTTTTTTTTCTTCTAATCTTTACAGGAAAGTGCCACGGGCACTATCTGATGTGTGGAGACATTTCACTGCAGCTAATGTAGAAGGAAAAGCTGTGTACATTTGCAAATACTGTGGCAAATCATATATGAAGAATGCAACAAAGATGCAGAATCATCTGGCCAAGTGCATAAAGTTCCATCTGCGCTCACAACAAGCAACCTCTGACAAAAGTTCCTCTACTTCTATTCGTGGTGAAAATAATGAATCAGACACCTTATCGATAGCAACAGCTCATGGTCCTCCTAAAAGTGTTTTTGACTCAGTGGAGGAACGTAGTCAGAGAAATGCTGATGAATGTCTTTCTCGAGTTGTGTATGCAACTGGTTCACCTGTGATGCTCACAGGCAATGTGTATTGGAAGAGATTTCTGAATGTTCTTTGCCCAGCATACACCCCTCCAACCAGACATGCTTTATCTACTCATTTGCTGGATGCAGAGTTCAACAGAGTTCAAGTGAAGGTCAGCAAATCATAGAGAAAGCAGACTGTATTGCAATAATCTCTGATGGGTGATTGAATGTTCGTCGGCATGTATTCTACAAGAGCACAGACACAAGGGACAACAGACATTGCAGATGAGCTAAAGGCAGTCATCAATGACCTTGGACGACAGAAGGTATTTGCACTGGTGACAGACATTGCTGCGAACATGAAGGCTGCTTGGTCTTAAGTGGAGTCCTACCCTCACATCACACCCATTGGCTGTGCTGCTCATGCATTGAATCTGCTCCTTAAGGACATCATGGCACTGAAAACAATGGATACACTCTACAAAAGAACCTAGGAAATGGTTAGGTATGTGAAGGGTCATCAAGTTATAGCAGCAATCTACCTCACCAAGCAAAGTGAGAGGAATACGAGCACCACATTGAAGCTGCCCAGCAACACCCGTTGGAGTGGTGTTGTCATCATGATTGACAGTCTCCTGGAGGGGAAGGAGTCTCCAAGAAATGGCCATATCACAGTCTGCTGATATGGACAGCCCCATCAAGAGGATCCTCCTGGATGATGTATTTTGGGAGAGAGTGGTAAGCAGCCTGAAACTCCTGAAATCTATAGCAGTAGCCATTGCACGGATTGAGGGAGACAATGCCATCCTGTCTGATGTTCAGATTCTGCTTGTAGATGTAAGTAAATAAATCTGTACTGCCCTGCTCACTTCACTGTTGCTCCAAGCAGAGGAAACTGCAGTTCTGAAATATATCAAAAAGCTTCTGCCTGAAGCCCATACACGCCGCAGCGTTGGACCCCAAGTATGCTGGCAAGAGCATCCTGTCTGGTGTAGTGATCAACAAGGCCTATGGTGTCATCACTACTGTGTCTCGCCACCTTGGCCTGGATGAGGGCAAGCTTCTTGGCAGTCTGGCGAAGTAGAGTTCCAAGCAAGGGCTTGGGATGGAGATGCAATATAGCAGTCGTGCCAACATATCTCATCAGCCACCTGGTGGACGGGACTTTGTGGATCTGAGGCTCTTTCCCCTGTTGCCTCCATCATCCTCGAAATCCCACCAACATCAGCAGCCTCATAGTGCAACTGGTCCTTGTTTCGGAACACACACCAAAGCACGCAACATGCTGACCAATACAAGGGTTGAAAAATTGGTGGCCATCTTGGCAAATTTAAGGCTTTTTGAGCCTGATAACGAGCCATCTTCAACAAGGTTGGAAATTGTCAGTGAAAATGAGGCCTCAGAGTCTGACGTTCAAGAGGTGGACATTGAGGAGGTCCAGGGAGAAAACAAGGAAGCCTGAGAGGAAGACAACCAAAGCTTTAGTTTCTATCATTTTACAGATATATGTTGAAAACGTTTTTGGGAGATGCGATAGATCATTGGGGATCATTTAATATTCCCTTTTTTTGTTGTTCAGTGAAATCATCCCATGTGAAGAGTCAACTCATTTAACTAAAGTAACTAAATAGTTTTTTTTATTTCTATTGGAAGGATTTAATCATTTGCAATTATGTCTACTTATGATAAGGTCAAGGTTTCTTTTTCTGTCTCTATATGATATGGTTAAATATATCCAATGCAAATAACATCTACATTTAAATGGTATTAATATTAATTTGCGCATATTTCTGTTAATTCCCATATATTCCCGTTAATTCCCAGGGAAAGTTTCCACCTCTAAATATTCCCCAAAATGTGCAACCCTAGTTCAAATCTTTCACATACTTTAGTATTGCTTGATTGAGCTTGTCTGGTGCAATTGGACCAAGGGAAGAATAGCCCCTAGCCTATCTGGCAAGCTAGGCAGGCTCAAGTGAACTCTCAAAGTAATCAAAATATTTCAGATACTGTTTGAACCCAGGTGTGCTCCACTGAATGTTCAGGAATGTTCTCTTCTTGTCATGTGGATGTTTAGGTCAGCCACTTTCCACTGCAGCGTAAGGAATTTTAGGAGACCCTCTACTCTGACCTCTGACCTCTGATTCTTTACCCCCTAAAGGCTGGCTTCCTGAAAGGCTTTGCTGAAATGCCTGTTGTTCACCCAGGCTCTTTTCATACAAGAAACTCTCTAATTGGGTGATTGTATCAGATCAGACGTACATACTCCTCTTCACTCCCTGTGGAGCGTAGGACCACAGCAAGGTCATGCAATGCCGGGCGGTCCTTTGCGGTTGAGATTAGATAAGATGTAGTCTCTATTTGAGATGGTTTATTAATAGTACTGATGGAGTTTGAGTTGGTCAGGTTTGCCTCTTCTGATCTGCTAATGCAGACTCTTATTATAAACCCAGTTCTTCCTAGCTAAATAGAAAGTAGCAGATATCTTAGCCCTGTATTAGTCCCCCTGCCAGTGATCAAACCAGGAGTATTCACTGGGCTCAATGGGCTGGTACTCAGCAGGGCTCTGATGTTGCTGTACGTATTGATGAAATAGCGATCAAAGGGATGCCTTGTTAAGATGACTGTTTGAATCAGTTTTGAATATTAGTTACATGACGACCATGGGTCTCATTTCTTTTTCTCTACTCTACCCACCCTTGTGTTCAGGTGATCGAGTTTGATGACGGTTCAGGGTCTGTCCTGCGTATCCAGCCCCTGCGGACCCACAGGGACGAGGCCATCTATGAGTGTACTGCCACCAACAGTGTGGGAGAGATCAACACCAGCGCCAAACTCACCGTCCTGGAAGGTAGGATACACCTCGCTCACTTTCTCTGTCGCTCCCTCGAAATCATTTTCTTTGTCTTTCTTTCTTTCTTCCACACACACACACACACACACACACACACACACACACACACACACACACACACACACACACACACACACACACACACACACACACACACACACACACACACACACACACACACACACACACACACACACTCTCTCTCTGTCTTCCCTCTGTCTTTCTTCCTCTCTTGTTCTCTTCATCTATTCCTGCCACAATGGGTTTCTCTGTCTTGATCAGCATTGCTTAATACAGCATGTCCATGCAGATTCCAGCCATGTCTGGATGTGTGCATTACTTATCACAAAGGACCTAACCTGGTTGCATGTCAGAGTGGAGAGGGTGTTTTATGCCCTGCTCCTTCAGGTAGCCTACTGCTTGGTTGATGAAATAGAAACAAGAAGTCAGTTTGGGATTTGCCGGTAGCTGTTAGATGTTCTGATTACACTGGGCCAACAATGTGTCTTGACATTTTATTTGATTATTCATTCCGACCATGCATTTACAATCTATCTGCAGGAATTGATTTTTAAAGCTACTGTATGTGGGTCTGTGTGAAATGTGTTTTTTATCTCCTGCCAGTGGGAAGATTAAAGATGATGTCCAACAGCAATTATTTAATCCATACTCAAATTGATAGAGAAATATCTGCACAAAAAATATATCCTGCTGCCAGGGTTTTTGCAAATCACCTAGGAGCACATTATCTGGACTAGAAGACGATATATTGTAGATACCATCAGGCTGGCTGGCTTTCTTCTTGGCTCGCTCAGCAAACATATCTGGGGGCTGTCACACAAAACACCCAAGCCTTATTTTTCAACGCTTCAGGTTGGATCCCAAATGGAACCCTATTTCCTATGTAGTGCACTACTTTTGACCAGAGCCCTATGGGGGAATAGGGTGCCCTTTGGGACAAATCCTCAGAACTACCAAAGGCCTTGTTAGGAGTGTGGCTGGGTGCTGAGGTAATTGGTGTTAACAGGGATCGGTATCTGCTGATCTAGGATCAGATTAATGGTGGGATTAACATCAGTCTGATGTAGATGTATGCAGATAGCTTGCGGACAGAGACATAGAGAGATGGAGCCAAGCAGGGGGGCTTTGTAGCATGTATTAGACTGGTCTCTGATCAGTCTTAACCTGCGTCTCAAATGGCACCCAATCCCCTACATAGTGCACTACTTTTGACCAGGGCTCATAGGGTGCCATTTGGAACACAGCCCTAATCTGTCTGTGTTGGACTTTAGTGCTGCTCCAGCCAATATGATTGGCAGAAGACAACCTCCTGGTGTATGGAGTGTGATGTGTTCAGGAGAAGGACGATGGCTGATGGCTGACTGTAGGCTGACTCATAGATCGTAAGACAGAAGAATGGTGCTTGTGTCACGTTGCTCCCACACACCTTACTGTACTCCAGCATGTGGAAGATTGGGATCAGAGGGATGTGAATAAGAAAGCAGTGATGTTTTAGACAGAACTCCTGTTTGTTCCCTGAGGTTGAGCCGAGGCACGGAGGGGAGGAGATGGAAGAGAGGAGGAGAGGAGAGAGTAAAGGAGGACTGGAGGAGAGGAGGGAAGGAGAGAGTGGTGAGAGTAGAGGAGGAGTGAAGGAGAGAGTAGAGGAGGAGTGAAGGAGAGAGTAGAGGAGGAGTGAAGGAGAGAGTAGAGGAGGAGTGAAGGAGAGAGTGGTGAGAGTAGAGGAGGAGTGAAGGAGAGAGTAGAGGGGGAGTGAAGGAGAGAGTGGAGGAGGGGTGAAGGAGAGAGTAGAGGAGGAGTGAAGGAGAGAGTAGAGGAGGAGTGAAGGAGAGAGTAGAGGAGGGGTGAAGGAGAGAGTAGAGGAGGAGTGAAGGAGAGAGTAGAGGAGGAGTGAAGGAGAGAGTAGAGGAGGAGTGAAGGAGAGAGTAGAGGAGGAGTGAAGGAAAGAGTGGTGAGAGTAGAGGAGGAGTGAAGGAGAGAGTAGAGAAGGAGTGAAGGAGAGAGTAGAGGAGTGAAGGAGAGAGTAGAGGAGGAGTGAAGGAGAGAGTAGAGGAGGAGTGAAGGAGAGAGTAGAGGAGGAGTGAAGGAGAGAGTAGAGGAGGAGTGAAGGAGAGAGTAGTGGAGGGGTGAAGGAGAGAGTAGAGGAGGAGTGAAAGAGAGTAGAGGAGGAGTGAAGGAGAGAGTAGAGGAGGGGTGAAGGAGAGAGTAGAGGAGGAGTGAAGGAGAGAGTAGAGGAGGGGTGAAGGAGAGAGTAGAGGAGGGGGTGAAGGAGAGAGTAGAGGAGGAGTGAAGGAGAGAGAGTAGAGGAGGAGTGAAGGAAAGAGTGGTGAGAGTAGAGGAGGAGTGAAGGAGAGAGTAGAGGAGGAGTGAAGGAGAGAGTAGAGGAGGATTGAAGGAGAGAGTAGAGGAGGATTGAAGGAGAGAGTAGAGGAGGGGTGAAGGAGAGAGTAGAGGAGGGGTGAAGGAGAGAGTAGAGGAGGAGTGAAGGAGAGAGTAGAGGAGGAGTGAAGGAGAGAGTAGAGGAGGGGTGAAGGAGAGAGTAGAGGAGGAGTGAAGGAGAGAGTAGAGGAGGGGTGAAGGAGAGAGTAGTGGAGGGGTGAAGGAGAGAGTAGAGGAGGAGTGAAGGAGAGAGTAGAGGAGGGGTGAAGGAGAGAGTAGAGGAGGAGTGAAGGAGAGAGTAGAGGAGGAGTGAAGGAGAGAGTAGAGGAGGGGGTGAAGGAGAGAGAGAGTAGAGGAGGGGTGAAGGAGAGAGTAGAGGAGGAGTGAAGGAGAGAGTAGAGGAGGGGTGAAGGAGAGAGTAGAGGAGGGGTGAAGGAGAGAGTAGAGGAGGAGTGAAGGAGAGAGTAGAGGAGGAGTGAAGGAAAGAGTGGTGAGAGTAGAGGAGGAGTGAAGGAGAGAGTAGAGGAGGAGTGAAGGAGAGAGTAGAGGAGGAGTGAAGGGGAGAGTAGAGGAGGAGTGAAGAAGAGAGTAGAGGAGGAGTGAAGGAGAGAGTAGAGGAGGGGTGAAGGAGAGAGTAGAGGAGGAGTGAAGGAGAGAGTAGAGGAGGGGTGAAGGAGAGAGCTGTGAAAGTAGAAGATGGTGGATCTCGTCTCCCTCATTATCAGACAGAAGGGGGAGAGAGAAGGTAGTCCTGGGGCTTCAACACGTCATAACAGATATGGTGTATGTGTGTGTGTATGTGCACCGCAGGAGTCTCTGCGTATAACCAGACACTGTCGGTAATAACAGAAAGGCATTAGTCAGGAAGTCCACACCGGGAGAGACAGAGGAAGAGGCAGAGGGAGAGACAGGGGAAAAGAGAGAGATAGTAAAGACTAAGGTATGGTGAGGAGGGTGAAACAGACTGAGAGAAATGCACTCCTCATTTGTGGGTTTATTTCTGGCTATCCTCATACTATTCCACACCACACTGCTACTCCTATATCTTTTGAAATGGACGATCAATTACTTACTGATGGAGATGTCCATGTGCCTGCATACCACTCCTTACCACTAAATCATGCTGTTCCTGCTGTCTGTGTGTCAGGTGATTGATGGTGTTGCTGACTTTGGTGCTGTGTCCTTAATCTCTTTCCCATATTCAAATGTTGGTGTTCATTTGACATCTGGCACTCCAGGCAGACTCAAGTAAATACTTGCAGTATTGCAAGTGATTCAAAAATCCAGTCTTCCTGAGAGGGTCAGGGTTGTTGTTGTGTTCAGGTGTGAACACCAGATTATTACCTGACTCAACGGGCCAGAGTGATCTCCCTCCCTAACATAGCCTCCATCTCTGTGACCCATGTCAGATTACGCCAAGCGAGGAGTAATCACATCGCTGTGGCAGTCCAACGTGTGTCACTGCCACCATCACGCTGTCGTGGAGATGAGACAGGGGCCCCACACAGTCTAGTTGCAGTGGTCTGTGGACAGTCCTGGCTTTATCACTCGGTGCAGAAATATTGTGCTACAGAGCGGTTGGAATAAGGAAGTCACTGACTGCTGATGGCTAGCTGCGATAATAGCTATGCTGGTCTGGGTCCCAAGTTGCACCCTATTGCATGGGCTCTGGTCAAAGGAAGTGCACTATATAGGGGATAGGCTTCTACTTGGGACACTGACCTGGTGTCTGCTGCTAACTGGTGTTCCTGTACCATCAACACAGCCCACTAAGTGGATTTAGTCCCCACATCAGGGACAGTAGGGCTGTTTCGTGCCAAGAGGCTTCCTTCACTCTGGGCAGTAGCGAATGAATCTGGAGGGTCACAATCACAACAATGCTGTCTGTCTGCTCGTTGAAATAATCTGCAGTAGAGATACAGTAGTAACTCGATTTTAGGGACATAAAGTTTATGTTGAAATGCCGTATTGTATTTTAAATCCTTGACTATATGAAAAAGATACACAAGTATTGTATTGTACGGTTTGTAACTCCAGCATCCTTCAAAGCATTGTTCATGCAGTTTTATAAACAAGCTGACCTTGATACCATTAAACAATGTTTGGCTATACTGTTATACAGTACCTTCAGAAAGTATTCATACCCATTGACCTATTCCACAGCTGTGTTACAGCCTGAATTCAAAATGGATTAAATACCCCATAATAACAAAGTAAAAACATGTTTTTAACATTTTTTGCAAACATATTGAAAATGTAATATAGAAATACTCTATCTCACACCCCTGGGCCAATACTTTGTAGAAGCACCTTTAGCAGCGATTACAGCTGTTTGCCTTTTTGGGTAAGTCTCTAAGAGCTTTCCACATCTGGATTGTTCAACATTTGACCATTATTATTTTCAAAATTCTTCAAGCTCTGTCAAATTGGTTGTTGATCTTTGCTAGACAACCATTCTCAGGTCTTGCCACAGACTCGGCCACTCAGGAACATTCACTGTCTTCTTGGTAAGTAACTCCAGTGTAGATTTGGCCTTGTGTTTTAGGTTATCCTGTTGTCCTGCTGAAAAGTGACTTCATCTCCCAGTGTCTGGTGGAGAGCAGACTGAACCAGGTTTTCCTCTAGGATTTTGTCTGTGCTTAGCTCCCTTCCTTTTCTTTTTTATTTCCTAAAAAAACTCCCCAGTCCTTGATGATTACAAGCATACCCATAACATGATGCAGCCACCCCTATGGTTGATAATATGGAGATTGGTACTCAGTAATGTGTTGTGTTGGATTTGCTTTGCCACATTTTTTTTTTTTGCAGTGCCTTGTTGTAAACAGGAAGCATGTTTCGGAATATTTTTATTTTGTACAGGCTTTCTTATTTTCACTTATGGAGTAACTACAATGTTGTCGATCCATCCTCAGTCTTCTCCTATAACAGCCATTAAACTATTTTTATAACAGTTTTAAAGTCACCATTGGCCTCATGGTGAAATCCCGTTCAATAAACTGAGTTAAGATGGACTTCTGTAACATTTGTAGTGACTGTGTGTATTGATGCACCACCCAAAGTGTAATTAATAACTTCACTATGCTCAAAGAAATAATCAATGTCAACTTTTTTCCCACCATCTACGTACCAATAGGTGCCCTTCTTTGCGAGGCATTGGAAAACCTCCCTAGTCTTTGTGGTTGAATCTGTGTTTGAAATTCCCTGCTCGACTGAGGGACCTTACAGATAATTGTATGTGTGGGGTATAGAGATGAGGTAGTCTTTCAAAAATCATGTTAGACACTAATATTGCACACAGAGTCCATGCAACTTATTATGTGACTTGTTAAGCAAATGTTTACCCTTGAACTTATTTAGACTTGCCATAACAAAGGAGTTGAATTCTTATGGACTCAAGACATTTCAGCTTTTCATTTTTTTATAAATGTATAAAAAATTCGAAAAACATAACTCCACTTTGACATTATGGGGTATTGTGTGTAGGCCAGTGACAAGAAATCTCAAAAGAAATCTCCATTTAATCCATTTTAAATTCACAACAAAATATGGAAAAAGTCAAGTGGTGTAACTAACGCTCTGCCACTGTAATATCTTAATAAAGATGACAAGGGTTTGTTTATTGATCACAATCAAGATCCCGATCACATTCAATATCATAATCCATTGTGTATTCCCATTAGAGGTCTATCTTTATCAAATATACTTTTTTTCCTTTTGATTCAGTCCCATGGTTGTCTGAGGCAGACAGGGGAATTGTGAAAAAGAGCTGTCAAGGATAGCTCAGGCCAGGCCTGATTGGTTCCTATTAAATGGTTCCTGGTTCCTGCAGTGAACACTGGGCCGAAATAGGAATTAACCGATTTATAAAGGGCTTCTCTGGGCCTGACTACACTGCTAAGGCCCTGGTACAGAGTTATAACTCAGACCTCCTTTTCTCCCACTCTACTCCTACTGGTGTTGGAGACTGACTAGGGTGCACACGGAGGCTGCATTGATTTTAGTTTTTAAAGATGGCTGTCTGTCCCTTTTGTGCTATTACCAGGAATTATTATTTCAACATTGAACACTGCCTCCTCAAATAGCTTACCCCATGGGACTGAATCTATTTATCAAAAGATAAAGATAGACCTCTAACGGGAATACACAATCTGAATGAAACAAAATGATTTTTGGGTGTTATGTACTATGTGTCAGTTATTAATGACACATAATAAGTCACTGAATTGGAAACAAGCTCACAAGTTACAAGTCCTGCTTGTGAAAAACATTATTTGTAAAACAGATAAGCTTGGGTGGATGGATTGGTCCATCACCTATAGGGGTGGTCGTGGTACATATACAGTTGAAGTCAGAAGTTTACATACACCGCCAAATACATTTAAACTCAGTTTTTCACAATTCCTGACATTTAATCCTAGAAAAAATTCCCTGTCTTAGGTCAGTTAGGATCACCACTTTATTTTAAGATTGTGAAAT
Organism: Brachymystax lenok tsinlingensis; assembly: GCA_030435695.1. Classification (NCBI taxonomy): domain Eukaryota; kingdom Metazoa; phylum Chordata; class Actinopteri; order Salmoniformes; family Salmonidae; genus Brachymystax; species Brachymystax lenok. The sequence continues at coordinate 31,342,823 of CM059790.1, forward strand.
GTCAGAATAATAGTAGAGAGAATGATCTATTTCAGCTTTTATTTCTTTCATCACATTCCCAGTGGGTCAGAAGTTTACATACACTCAATTAGTATTTGGTAGCATTGCCTTTAAAGTGTTTAACTTGGGTCAAACGTTTCAGGTAGCCTTCCACAAGCTTCCCACAATAAGTTGGGTGAATTTTGGCACATTCCTCATGACAGAGCTGGTGTAACTGAGTCAAGTTTGTAGGCCTCCTTGCTCGCACACGCTTTTTCAGTTCTGCCCACATATTTTCGATGGGATTGAGGTCAGGACTTTGATGGCCACTCCAATACCATGACATTGTTGTCCTTAAGCCATTTTGCCACAACTTTGGAAGAATGCTTGGGGTCATTGTCCATTTGGAAGACCCATTTTCGACCAAGCTTTAACTTCCTGACTGATGTCTTGAGATGTTGCTTCAATATTTTATTTTATTTTATTTGATATATCCACATAATTTTCCATCCTCATGATGCCATCTATTTTGTGAAGTGCACCAGTCCCTCCTGCAGCAAAGCAGCCCCACAACATGATGATGATGATGCTGCCGCCCCCGTGCTTCACGTTTGGGATGGTGTTTGCAACTGCACATGGGGACAAAGATCATACTTTTTGTAAACAAAAATAGAACTGTTTGCCCCCCTTTTTCCTCCAAACATAACAAAAGTCATTATGTCCAAACAGTTCTATTTTTGTTTCCAAAAAGTACGATCTTTGTCCCCATGTGCAGTTGCAAACCGTATTCTGGCTTTTTTATGGCGGTTTGGAAGCAGTGGCTTCATCCTTGCTGAGCGGCCTTTCAAGTTATGAGAAAATCCTGAGCGGTATGACGGTTGCGTGGTCCCATGGTGTTTATACTTGAGTACTATTGTTTGTACAGCTGAACGTGGTACCTTCAGGAGTTTTGAAATTGCTCCCAAGGATGACATGTGAAGGTCTACAATTTTTCTTCTTAGGTCTTGTCTGATTTCTTTTGATTTTCTCATGATGTGAAGCAAAGAGGCAATGAGTTTGAAGGTAGGCCTTGAAATACATCCACACATACACCTCAAATTGACTCAAATGATGTCAATTAGCCTATCAGAAGCTTCTAAAGCCATGACATAATTTTCTGGAATTTTCCAAGCTGTTTAAAGGCACAGTCAACATATTGTATGTAAACTTCTGACCCACTGGAATTGTGATACAGTTAATTATAAGTGAAATAATCTGTCTGTAAACAGTTGTTGGAAAAATTACTTGTGTCATGCACAAAGTAGATGTCCTAACCGACTTGTCAAAACTATAGTTTGTTAACAAGAAATATGTGGAGTGGTTGAAAAACAAGTTTTAATGACTCCAACCTAAGTGTATGTAAACTTCCGACTTCAACTGTACATCCAAATATAGGGGTATAATTCTCCCCTCTGCTATGGTATAGTTGTAATCTCCCACATTTTAGGAGAGGTCACGCATTAAACAAATTAACAAGGAAGTCACACACTCATGTGTCCTTGCTGTGGGTTTATTTGACCAACCTAAAGAGTCTTTATCCGTCATTTGATGTTTTGTGGATGGTGGTAGAAAACGTTATCCCAGGCACCACTCCAGAATCTCCTCTAAGTGTTCGATTGGTTTGAGATCTGGTGACTGAGACACACACGCACACACACACAAACACACACACACATACACACACACCTACACACACCTATGCTCCTTTAAGACCCCCCTTTTAAAGTCACATTTATCTCTTCTTCTAGCCATGGTAGCCAAAATAATGGGGATCTGGGCATTTTTATACATGACCCTAAGCATGATGGGATGTTAATTGCTTAATTAACTCAGGAACCACACCTGTGTGGAACTCCCTGCTTTCAATACACTTTGTTTCCCTCATTTATTTCCTTTATTTTTACATTTACCGCTAGGTTACTCAGACCAAATGCTGAACCAATCAGAATTCAATGTTTGGCTGTTGACTGTTCTCTGTAGTTATTATCATGGGCTTTGTCCCAAATGGCACCATATTTCCTATATTGTGCACTACTTTTGACCAGAGCCCTGTAGGCCCTTGTCAAAGGTATTGCACTAAATTCGGAAGAGGTGCTATTTGGAAAGCAACCATGATGTGTATTATTCATCTAGCAAAGCCCAGTGGTCTGTCCCTGGCCCATATGGCTAGGGGCTGATCCAAAAGTACTTGTCATCTTTATTCTGTCTTCTTTCTGTCTACACTATCACCTGGAGACATGCCCAGTGAGGAGAGGAGGGAGGCAGAGGAGAGAGGGAGGGAGGGAGGGGGATAGGTAAATCAGGTAGGAGGAAAAAAGAGGGAAGGATGGAGGACATGCATTGGGGAAGGAGGGGGGTGAGAGAAAGGAATGATAGAGGTGGGATGGGGACAGAGACAGAGGAAGGGAGCCAGGGAGAAGAGGAAGATAGAGAGACAGAGGGAGTGGCAGCAGAGGCTTTCAGGACTGTGTAGCACTGAAGGTAATAAATGACTACAGAATAGTTAAATATGAATGATGAACAGCGTTTAACAGTCACGTCACTCCCTGCCACACTACGCCAGAAAGTTTATGATCCCACAGCAAATCATGTGGATAATCTCAACTGCAGTCACACTGAGATGGGGTGGTGTCCCAAATGGCATCTTATTCCCAAGTCCTGGTCAAAAGTAGTGCACTACATAGGAAATAGGGTGCCATTTGGGACTCTGACAGTGTTCTTGAAGGGAGCTCGCTACTCCAACAGACACAAAGATGAAACCCATCATATTTCAATATGACGATTATAATTGGATTGCTCTTAACGTGAATTATTTGAATGGTGGAAAATGATTTGGCCTGTTGTAGCTGTCGGACCAGACTATTTAAATGGTTTGTGGTTAATGGCTTGAACATTCCAAACCTTCCCTGTACTCACATTACAATACTCAGGGACAAGTGTGACAGGTTTGGAGAACATCTAGAAAGGACAACAATATTATTCTAGCAACAGCTCATAACACATTAATACAAATGTCTCGCAATGTGCATGACCTGTCCTTACATTTTTAACTGGTGTTTTCTGTTGTTTTTGTAGTAAGCTCCCTTTTTCCTACAGGTGGTCTGGTGTAGGGTCTTGTATAAACACGGAGGCAGAACATGAGGGAGTGGGGAGGGAGAGAGGGATGTGAGGAGGAGATAAGTAGTGGAGGATAAGGAGGACATGCAGAGACCAGTACACCTGAAGGAGAGATAGAGGGAGGGATAAGAGAGGGAAAGAGAGGGAGAGAGGGAGAGAGAGAGGGATAAGACAGGTAAAGCGAGCCAAAGACGGTGTGTGTTTGTGTATTAAACAGGTTTCTCCAGCATAGCTACCCATAACATCAACACGCTAATGATGGAGGAGGTTGAGGGCGGCTCTCTGCCGTTACACGCTAGCTAGCGCCCAGGACCTCACCGGCAGCTTCGTCTGCACGCTCAAACAAACAACAGATAGCTAACCAGCCCAAACCGGCTGACACACACACACACACACACACACACACACACACACACACACACACACACACACACACACACACACACACACACACACACACACACACACACACACACACACACCAGGCTGAACCTGGCAGAGTAAGTTCTAATCCATCAGAGGGGAGTAAAGAGAGACGCTAGTGATCCTCTCCTCTGTGTCTCTAAGGGTTCAGGACAGCTCTGTACTTGGCAACGTTAAACACTTCAAACTCTCTTTGTGGTGAAGTGCTGCTCTGGGTGAACCTTTCAACTCAACATGAGACTAGAGACCAATGTTATCTACACTGCATACACTAGAAACCGATGTTATCTACACTACATAAACTAGAGACCAATGTTATCTACACTGCATACACTAGAAACCAATGTTATCTACACTACATAAACTAGAGACCAATGTTATCTACACTACATAAACTAGAGACCAATGGTATCTACACTACATAAACTAGAGACCAATGTTATCTACACTACATAAACTAGAGAACAATGTTATCTACACTACATAAACTAGAGACCAATGTTATCTACACTACATAAACTAGAGACCAATGTTATCTACACTACATAAACTAGAGACCAATGTTATCTACACTACATAAACTAGAGACCAATGTTATCTACACTACATAAACTAGAGACCAATGGTATCTACACTACATACACTAGAGACCAATGTTATCTACACTACATAAACTAGAGACCAATGTTATCTACACTACATAAACTAGATACCAATGTTATCTACACTACATACACTAGAGACCAATGTTATCTACACTACATAAACTAGATACCAATGTTATCTACACTACATAAACTAGAGACCAATGTTATCTACACTACATAAACTAGAGACCAATGTTATCTACACTACATAAACTAGAGACCAATGTTATCTACACTACATAAACTAGAGACCAATGTTATCTACACTACATAAACTAGAGACCAATGTTATCTACACTACATACACTAGAGACCAATGTTATCTACACTACATAAACTAGAGACCAATGTTATCTACACTACATAAACTAGATACCAATGTTATCTACACTACATAAACTAGAGACCAATGTTATCTACACTACATAAACTAGAGACCAATGTTATCTACACTACATAAACTAGAGACCAATGTTATCTACACTACATACACTAGAGACCAATGTTATCTACACTACATAAACTAGAGACCAATGTTATCTACACTACATACACTAGAGACCAATGTTATCTACACTACATAAACTAGAGACCAATGGTATCTACGCTACATATACTAGAGACCAATGTTATCTACACTACATAAACTAGAGACACATGTTATCTACACTGCACAAACTAGAGACTAATGTTATCTACACTACATCAACTAGAGACCAATGTTATCTACACTACATAAACTAGAGACCAATGTTATCTACACTACATACACTAGAGACTAATGTTATCTACACTACATCAACTAGAGACCAATGTTATCTACACTACATATACTAGAGACCAATGGTATCTACACTACATAAACTAGAGACACATGTTATCTACACTACATACACTAGAGACTAATGTTATGTACACAACATACACTAGAGACCAATGTAATCTACACTACATACACTAGAGACCAATGTTATCTACACTACATCAACTAGAGACCAATGTTATCTACACTACATAAACTAGAGACCAATGGTATCTACACTACATAAACTAGAGACCAATGGTCTCTACACTACATAAACTAGAGACACATGTTATCTACACTACATACACTAGAGACTAATGTTATGTACACAACATACACTAGAGACCAATGTAATCTACACTACATACACTAGAGACCAATGTTATCTACACTACATAAACTAGAGACCAATGTTATCTACACTACATACACTAGAGACCAATGTTATCTACACCACATACACTAGAGAACAATGTTATCTACACTACATACACTAGAGACCAATGTTATCTACACTACATAAACTAGAGACCAATGTTATCTACACTACATACACTAGAGACCAATGTTATCTACACTACATAAACTAGAGAACAATGTTATCTACACTACATAAAGTAGAGACCAATGTTATCTACACTACATACACTAGAGACCAATGTTATCTACACGACATAAACTAGAGAACAATGTTATCTACACTACATACACTAGAGACCAATGTTATCTACACTACATACACTAGAGACCAATGTTATCTACACTACATAAACTAGAGACCAATGTTATCTACACTACATAAACTAGAGACCAATGTTATCTACGCTACATAAACTAGAGACCAATGTTATCTACACTACATAAACTAGAGACCCATGTTATCTACACTACATAAACTAGAGACCAATGTTATCTACACTACATACACTAGAGACTAATGTTATCTACACTACATAAACTAGAGACCAATGTTATCTACACTACATACACTAGAGACTAATGTTATCTACACTACATCAACTAGAGACCAATGTTATCTACACTACATAAACTAGAGACCAATGTTATCTACACTACATACACTAGAGACTAATGTTATCTACACTACATCAACTAGAGACCAATGTTATCTACACTACATATACTAGAGACCAATGGTATCTACACTACATAAACTAGAGACACATGTTATCTACACTACATACACTAGAGACTAATGTTATGTACACAACATACACTAGAGACCAATGTAATCTACACTACATACACTAGAGACCAATGTTATCTACACTACATCAACTAGAGACCAATGTTATCTACACTACATATACTAGAGACCAATGGTATCTACACTACATAAACTAGAGACCAATGGTCTCTACACTACATAAACTAGAGACACATGTTATCTACACTACATACACTAGAGACTAATGTTATGTACACAACATACACTAGAGACCAATGTAATCTACACTACATACACTAGAGACCAATGTTATCTACACTACATAAACTAGAGACCAATGTTATCTACACTACATACACTAGAGACCAATGTTATCTACACCACATACACTAGAGAACAATGTTATCTACACTACATACACTAGAGACCAATGTTATCTACACTACATAAACTAGAGACCAATGTTATCTACACTACATACACTAGAGACCAATGTTATCTACACTACATAAACTAGAGACCAATGTTATCTACACTACATAAACTAGAGACCAATGGTATCTACACTACATAAACTAGAGAACAATGTTATCTACACTACATAAAGTAGAGACCAATGTTATCTACACTACATACACTAGAGACCAATGTTATCTACACGACATAATCTAGAGAACAATGTTATCTACACTACATAAACTAGAGACCAATGTTATCTACACTACATACACTAGAGACCAATGTTATCTACACTACATAAACTAGAGACCAATGTTATCTACACTACATAAACTAGAGACCAATGTTATCTACGCTACATAAACTAGAGACCAATGTTATCTACACTACATAAACTAGAGACCCATGTTATCTACACTACATAAACTAGAGACCAATGTTATCTACACTACATACACTAGAGACTAATGTTATCTACACTACATAAACTAGAGACCAATGTTATCTACACTACATAAACTAGAGACCAATGTTATCTACACTACATAAACTAGAGACCAATGTTATCTACACTACATAAACTTCCATCAGTGGAGGTGTCCCATATGGCACCCTATCTGGTCAAAAGTAGTGCTTTATACAGGGAATAGAGTGCCATTTGGGAATCAGTCATTGTTTATGCTGTTGATGTTAAATACCATTTTGTGGGACTGCTCTTTCATCTAATAGATACATATTTTATTGTCCATCTAACAGAATATCACAATTAACACATCAGCAAAATGGCTGTTTGTCTTGGCCGTTGATATTCTGTAGATACAGCATTTGATGTCACTGTGTCCTTGATCAGTGTGTATGATGGTTCCTCTCAGGGATCAGTGTGTATGATGGTTCCTCTCAGGGATCAGTGTGTATGATGGTTCCTCTCGGAGTGGCAGGTTAGGATAGTAGCTATAGCCTATAGGAGTATGAAACATTACAGATAGTAGGATCTTAATTTGAGCCAGTTTGCTACAGCAGGAAATTAAATGTGAATGTGAGTTATTATGTTGATTATAATTAATGTAAAAAAAATATATACACTAAATTATAGTCCCAAGATGATTCTGTTCCGAGTGAAGAACACACTGTTGGGCAACCAGTCAAATTGTAAACATATGTATTATTCCTATGCCTCAGGCAGCTATGTGAACATGAATCATATATAATCCTATGCAGAAACAAGAGTGTATGAGAAAACCTAAACATGTATACACTAACAGTGTTAGTCTCATACTTGTGTATGGATCACCTTTGATCTAATATTTATGCTGACTTGGACAGAATCAGTGGACATATTAAATGCATGGTTGTATGCTGTCAGTCACCCACTCTGTGTGTTTCAAATGCAGAATAATTAAATCCTAGGCATCTTAAACATATCACAGATTTTTCTGGCCATTAAGAATCATGTCTTAATGACATGTTCAGGAATCCCTGTTGTGCTCTCATGATGGACTAGTCACTTGATAGTGGAAGACAAACAAACTGTCAAACCAAACTGTCATACCAAACTGTCAAATATATTACTGGTAGAGAACAATTCCGTATTCAGTCTGTCTGTAGTGTAGCAGAATAGATGTGGGATGTTAACCTTTCCACTATATTTTCTGTTAAACAAGAATGACACCTTTTAGACAGAATTTTCTCTTAATTGTATTTTATGGTAGGTGGATAGAGAAAGCATGACTAATGTAGTAAAGTGATGTTAGGTTCAGATAGGTCCTTCTGTTTGTGGTGTTTCTGTCTGTTACTGTTCCATCATCAACCCCTCTCTGACACTACACTGTGTCCCAATGGGTTAACCTATTCCCTATGTAATGCACTACTTTTGACCAGGGCCCATATTGACACATCCTGTACTGCTCTAATCTGGTCGCACAGCACTTCCTGTCTCTCCCTGGAGGTCCAGGACAAGGGCTGTGTCTCAAATGGCTTCCTATTCCCTACATTACTTTTGACCAGAGCTGCCATTTGAGACGCAGCCAAGGTTAGCTGTAGCTGTTTCCGCCCGCCTCCACACGACGACAGACAACATCATGATTAAGCATGTACTACATCATGATTAAGCGTGTACTACATCATGATTAAGCGTGTACTACATCATGATTAAGCGTTTACTACATCATGATTAAGCGTGCACTACATCATGATTAAGCGTGTACTACTTCATGATTAAGCATGTACTACTTCATGACTAAGCGTTATGTGGGGTGATGCATGGCATCCATTTTGTGTCAGAAAATGAACAACTTCACGGTTCTTCCTCACCTGGAAATGAGGTGTTAGTCTTTTCTACCCGATACCAAATGTTTTTTTTCTCTCTCTCTCTCTCTCTCTCTCTCTCTCTCTCTCTCTCTCTCTCTCTCTCTCTCTCTCTCTCTCTCTCTCTCTCTCTCTCTCTCTCTCTCTTTCTCCTTCTCTCTCTCTCTCTTTCTCTGTTTAAAGCTTTAGTAGTTTAGTCGCTTTGTCTGTGTGCCTCTCAGTCTCCTGGGTGGATAGATCTCTCAGTCTCCTGGGTGGATAGATCTCTCAGTCTCCTGGGTGGATAGATCTCAGTCTCCTGGGTAGATAGATCTCAGTCTCCTGGATAGATAGATCTCTCAGTCTCCTGGGTAGATAGATCTCTCAGTCTCCTGGGTAGATAGATCTCTCAGTCTCCTGGGTAGATAGATCTCTCAGTCTCCTGGGTGGATAGATCTCTCCGTCTCCTGGGTGGATAGATCTCTCAGTCTCCTGGGTGGATAGATCTCAGTCTCCTGGGTAGATAGATCTCAGTCTCCTGGGTAGATAGATCTCTCAGTCTCCTGGGTAGATAGATCTCTCAGTCTCCTGGGTAGATAGATCTCTCAGTCTCCTGGGTAGATAGATCTCAGTCTCCTGGGTAGATAGATCGCTCAGTCTCCTGGGTAGATAGATCTCTCAGTCTCCTGGGTAGATAGATCTCTCAGTCTCCTGGGTGGATAGATCTCTCAGTCTCCTTGGTAGATAGATCTCAGTCTCCTGGGTAGATAGATCTCTCAGTCTCCTGGGTAGATAGATCTCTCAGTCTCCTGGGTAGATAGATCTCAGTCTCCTGGGTAGATAGATCTCTCAGTCTCCTGGGTAGATAGATCTCAGTCTCCTGGGTAGATAGATCTCTCAGTCTCCTGGGTAGATAGATCTCAGTCTCCTGGGTAGATAGATCTCTCAGTCTCCTGGGTAGATAGATCTCTCAGTCTCCTGGGTAGATAGATCTCTCAGTCTCCTGGGTAGATAGATCTCTCAGTCTCCTGGGTAGATAGATCTCAGTCTCCTGGGTAGATAGATCTCTCAGTCTCCTGGGTAGATAGATCTCTCAGTCTCCTGAGTAGATAGATCTCTCAGTCTCCTGGGTAGATAGATCTCAGTCTCCTGGGTAGATAGATCTCTCAGTCTCCTGGGTAGATAGATCTCTCAGTCTCCTGGGTAGATATATCTCAGTCTCCTGGGTAGATAGATCTCTCAGTCTCCTGGGTGGATAGATCTCTCAGTCTCCTGGGTAGATAGATCTCAGTCTCCTGGGTAGATAGATCTCAGTCTCCTGGGTAGATAGATCTCTCAGTCTCCTGGGTAGATAGATCTCAGTCTCCTGGGTAGATAGATCTCTCAGTCTCCTGGGTAGATAGATCTCTCAGTCTCCTGGGTAGATAGATCTCTCAGTCTCCTGGGTCAGTAGATTTCTCAATCTCCTGGGTGGATAGATTTCTCAGTCTCACCAGTCTCACAGACAGATGCTTGCGTCCCAAATGGCTCTCTATTCTCTATATACAGTAGTGCACTACTTTTGCCCGGTGCCCATAGGTCTCTGGTCAAACATATTGCACTGTATAAGGATGATGGTGTCATTTGGGACGCAGACTCAGACTCAGACGCCTACACACCCCTTCAGCCCTTCAACCTTTGTTTCCTTCAAAAGCTCTGCGAGGGGATAGAAAAGAAGAGAAGAGCCTCCTCAAAGAATGACATAGGAGGGGCAGAGGAGGAGGAAGAGGAAGGAGAGGAGGGGGGAGGAGAGGCTAAGGAAACACCTCATACCTCTCCTGTGTTGTGTTGTGCTGTATGTCTTCCTTAGCAACAGAACCGGTTGTTAGGTACATGTAACAACATTAGATCATTCATCTGCTGTAATGTTGGTGTTTTTCAGTCATGCATAAAATCACTCTGCTAACATAGACATTAACTGTTTAACCAAACTGTATCTATCACCCACCCAGGTCTATAAAATGTGTCAGTTTGGGATCCAGACAGAATAAAGTCAGGCTTCAGAACGGGTTAAAAGGGTGTGAATTAATTTAAAGACTATAACCCCAGGAGTTAAATGTCTTCACTGAAGCATAGCCCTCTATAAAACTGGCCCTGAATCACAGTCTGGGCCTGTGTAGCTAATGGTGGGTAGCCAGGTACTGTTACATATTTCCCAAAGCCTGTGAAATGGATGGAAACCAGGGTTTAAGTGGGGGACCAAAGGAGGCTTTTGTTGGGGGTATAACGAAGTTGGAGCCCCCTGAGGCCTTTGACCTGCCCCAGCGTGGGGGGTCAGAGTCTGCCTTACCTGCCAGCTCCACTGCTAGTCACGCGTGTTCCAGTACATTACTGTGTGTGTGTGTTCCAGTACATTACTGTGTGTGCTCCAGTACATTACTGTGTGTGTGTGTGTTCCAGTACATTACTGTGTGCTCCAGTACATTACTGTGTGTGTGTGTGTTCCAGTACATTACTGTGTATGTATGTGTGTGTGTGTTCCAGTACATTACTGTGTGTGTGTGTAATGTACTGGAACACACACAAAGTAATGTACTGGAACACACACACACACAATCACACACATACACACATCACACACATACTGTGTGTGTTCCAGTACATTACTGTGTGTGTGTGCTCCAGTACATTGCTGTGTGTGTGTGTGTTCCAGTACATTACTGTGTATGTATGTGTGTGTGTTCCAGTACATTACTTTGTGTGTGTGTATGTGTGTGATTGTGTGTGTGTGTTCCAGTACATTACTGTGTATGTATGTGTGTGTGTGTGTGTGTTCCAGTACATTACTGTGTGTGTGTTCCAGTACATTACTTTGTGTGTGTTCCAGTACATTACTGTGTGTGTGTGTTTGTGTACCAGTACATTACTGTGTGTGTGTGTGTGTGTGTGTGTGTGTGTGTGCACTCACATGCCCTAGAGAGAGACTGAGAGTCCTGTATAACATTGACCTGATTTGCTATATTTAATTAAAAATGATATGCTTGCTTAGTAGCCTATCATATTACTAACTGACCTGCTTGTCTGAGTTTGCTGTTAGATTTGATCTCTGCAATAAATTATGTCATGTCCAGCTCTATGGGCAGCAAGGGACCCTTTTAACTCCCAGCTCAGATCATTAAACATCATAGCTAGTCAGACAATGTCTTTGGTGTTTTGAAGGTGTGCCTCATTGCGTGTTGTTTTTGTTGTTTTCCCATCGATTACTAAGAGGCTATTTGATTACAGAAACACTGCAACATAATATACCTGGGTCTCATGTTCACTAATACAATATATATGAAACTCTATACGATGGCTTTCAATCCCACAGAGCCTCTTCCTTTCTCACACTGGGGTGTCCTCAGAAAGTTTAGGGAGCTTAGAGTGGTGGTGAGACAGAGAGGTAGGGAGGGAAGGAGGGAAGGCGGGGGAGAGAGACAGAGAGAATAGAAACAGAGACAGAGAGGTAGGGAGGGAAGGAGGGAAGGAGGGGGAGAGAGACAGAGAGAATAGAAACAGAGACAGAGAGAGCTCCTGGGCATGTTGTGTTGATTATGTCTTGGTATGTAGCCTAAATAGAATCTATGATCGTATGCTATCCATTTTAGTTTTTTGTATGTTGTTCTTCGTATGCCACTTTAATATTTGAGAATTAACCAATGATATTAGGCCACACTTTGCCATGATTACAGACACCTGTGTGTATGTCTTTTGACACTATATAAACGAGTCACCTCGCAGTGTTTGTGATTATACCCTGATGAAGACAGCTTGCCTGTCGAAACGTTGGACATTACATTTTTGCATCTGAGCTCCTAGAGTTTGCGGATCTCCTTTATTTTCAAGTTTTCCACTCCGCCAGCCAGCACCTCGCCTAAATAGGTGTGCGTTTCTTTTCCCTCTAGAGTATGTCTTGGCACACATATGAACTCATTCAACAGCCACTATTATGTGTTCTATACAGAGAGATGGAGACATGGAGGAGCCCTCACTAGCATGGGGAGACCTGTCTCCACGTCCCGCATTCCTCACCTCACACATAGGACGAGACACACTGGGCATCCTCAGAGAATGGATTCAGGGGAGGAGAGGAGGGGAGGGTGGGGTGAGGATGGGAGGAGAAGCTGTGTGAAGAAGGGCTGAAAGGGTGAGAATGTTGTTACGTGACAGATTTAGGGTTGACAGAGTTCAGGTGTTAATTCCTGTCGCAAAGGGTATTGAATGAAAGACATTCATCTTGTGGGAATTGTAAAATCATTTTGTCTTCCGTAAATCAAAACAATAAAGCATTTTTATTCTCGTTAAAGTGTCTTCATTATTGTATCCTCCCTAGTTGGGTTTTGGCTAAAAACATCCCAAGTCCCATTTTCCTTTGTCTGCTAACTGTCCCAGAGTACATTACAGCTGGTAGTGTTTGTTTGGAGAAGGCCCTGGCCCTGAAGGCCTGTGTTGAGGCTGGGCCGAGGTATCTACTGGGCCGAGGTATCTACTGGGCCGAGGTATCTACTGGGCCGAGGTATCTACTGGGCCGAGGTATCTACTGGGCCGAGGTATCTACTGGGCTTAGGCCCAGGGATGGAATACTAATTAAATACTAATGTATATACTCATTTAATACTGGGGAATTACATTAATGGTGTGGCAGTTTTCGAATACCTGAGCCGACATGTAAAATAATCTGTCAATGTGCCCTTGAGCAAGGCACTTAACCCTAATTTGCTCATACTACTATCGCTGACCCTGTGAAACAACACATTTCACTGCACCTATCCAGTTGTGTGACAAAACATTTTTTATTTTATTTTTACTGTTGAGATCCTCTAGAGACATGGATATGGTATATACTATAGATACATGGATATGGTATATACTATAGATACATGGATATGGTATATACTGTAGATACATGGATATGGTATATACTATAGATACATGGATATGGTATATACTATAGATACATGGATATGGTATATACTATAGATACATGGATATGGTATATACTATAGATACATGGATATGGTATGTACTATAGATACATGGATATGGTATATACTATAGATACATGGATATGGTATGTACTATAGATACATGGATATGGTATGTCCTATAGATACATGGATATGGTATGACTGTAGATACATGGATATGGTATATACTATAGATACATGGATATGGTATATACTATAGATACATGGATATGGTATGACTGTAGATACATGGATATGGTATATACTATAGATACATGGATATGGTATATACTATAGATACATGGATATGGTATATACTATAGATACATGGATATGGTATATACTATAGATACATGGATATGGTATATACTATAGATACATGGATATGGTATGTACTATAGATACATGGATATGGTATGTCCTATAGATACATGGATATGGTATGACTGTAGATACATGGATATGGTATATACTATAGATACATGGATATGGTATATACTATAGATACATGGATATGGTATGTACTATAGATACATGGATATGGTATGACTGTAGAGACATGGATATGGTATGCAGTGTAGAGACATGGATATGGTATGTACTGTAGAGACATGGATATGGTATGTAGTGTAGAGACATAGATATGGTATGACTGTAGAGACATGGATATGGTATGTACTGTAGAGACATGGATATGGTATGACTGTAGAGACATGGATGTGGTATGTTCTGTACATATATGGATATGGTATGTACTGTAGAGACATGGATATGGTATGGTACTGTAGAGACATGTATATGGTATGACTGTAGAGACATGTATAGGGTATGACTAGAGACATGGATATGGTATGTATATGGTATGACTAGAGACATGGATATGGTATGTACTGTAGAGACATGGATATGGTATGTACTGTAGAGGCATGGATATGGTATGACTGTAGAGACATGGATATGGTATGACTGTAGAGACATGGATATGGTATGACTGTAGAGACATGTATATGGTATGACTGTAGAGACATGTATATGGTATGACTAGAGACATGGATATGGTATGTACTGTAGAGACATGGATATGGTATGTACTGTAGAGACGTGGATATGGTATGTACTGTAGACACATGGATGTGGTATGACTGTAGAGACATGGATATGGTATGACTGTAGAGACATGGATATGGCATGTACTGTGGAGATGTGGATATGGTATGGTACTGTAGAGACATGGATATTGTATGTACTGTAGAGACATGGATATGGTATGACTGTAGAGACATGGATATGGTATGACTGTAGAGACATGGATTTGGTATGTTCTGTACATACATGGATATGGTATCACTGTAGAGACATGGATATGGTATCACTGTAGAGACATGGATATGGTATCACTGTAGAGACATGGATATGGTATCACTGTAGAGACATGGATATGTAATGACTGTAGAGACATGGATTTGGTATGTTCTGTACATACATGGATATGGTATCACTGTAGAGACATGGATATGGTATCACTGTAGAGACATGGATATGGTATCACTGTAGAGACATGGATTTGGTATGTTCTGTACATACATGGATATGGTATCACTGTAGAGACATGGATATGGTATCACTGTAGAGACATGGATATGGTATGACTGTAGAGACATGGATATGGTATGACTGTAGAGACATGGGTATGGTATGTACTGTAGAGACATGGATATGGTATGTACTGTAGAGACATGGATATGGTATGTACTGTAGAGACATGGATATGGTATGTACTGTAGAGACATGGATATGGTATGTACTATAGATACATGGATATGGTATATACTATAGATACATGGATATGGTATATACTATAGATACATGGATATGGTATGTACTATAGATACATGGATATGGTATGTACTATAGATACATGGATATGGTATGACTGTAGATACATGGATATGGTATATACTATAGATACATAGATATGGTATATACTATAGATACATGGATATGGTATATACTATAGATACATGGATATGGTATATACTATAGATACATGGATATGGTATATACTATAGATACATGGATATGGTATATACTATAGATACATGGATATGGTATATACTATAGATAAATGGATATGGTATGTACTATAGATACATGGATATGGTATGACTGTAGAGACATGGATATGGTATGCAGTGTAGAGATATGGATATGGTATGTACTGTAGAGACATGTATATGGTATGTAGTGTAGAGACATAGATATGGTATGACTGTAGAGACATGGATATGGTATGTACTGTAGAGACATGGATATGGTATGACTGTAGAGACATGGATGTGGTATGTTCTGTACATATATGGATATGGTATGTACTGTAGAGACATGGATATGGTATGGTACTGTAGAGACATGTATATGGTATGACTGTAGAGACATGTATATGGTATGACTAGAGACATGGATATGGTATGTATATGGTATGACTAGAGACATGGATATGGTATGTACTGTAGAGACATGGATATGGTATGTACTGTAGAGGCATGGATATGGTATGACTGTAGAGACATGGATATGGTATGACTGTAGAGACATGGATATGGTATGACTGTAGAGACATGTATATGGTATGACTGTAGAGACATGTATATGGTATGACTAGAGACATGGATATGGTATGTACTGTAGAGACATGGATATGGTATGTACTGTAGAGACATGGATATGGTATGTACTGTAGACACATGGATGTGGTATGACTGTAGAGACATGGATATGGTATGACTGTAGAGACATGGATATGGTATGACTGTAGTGACATGGATATGGTATGACTGTAGAGACATGGATATGGCATGTACTGTGGAGATGTGGATATGGTATGGTACTGTAGAGACATGGATATTGTATGTACTGTAGAGACATGGATATGGTATGACTGTAGAGACATGGATATGGTATGACTGTAGAGACATGGATTTGGTATGTTCTGTACATACATGGATATGGTATCACTGTAGAGACATGGATATGGTATCACTGTAGAGACATGGATATGGTATCACTGTAGAGACATGGATATGTAATGACTGTAGAGACATGGATTTGGTATGTTCTGTACATACATGGATATGGTATCACTGTAGAGACATGGATATGGTATCACTGTAGAGACATGGATATGGTATCACTGTAGAGACATGGATTTGGTATGTTCTGTACATACATGGATATGGTATGTACTGTAGAGACATCGATATGGTATGACTGTAGAGACATGGATATGGTATGCCTGTAGAGACATGGATATGGTATGACTGTAGTGACATGGATATGGTATGACTTCAGAGACATGGATATGATATGACTGTAGAGACATGGATATTGTATGTACTGTGGAGACATGGATATGGTATGTACTGTAGAGACATGGATATGGTATGTACTGTAGAGACCTGGATATGGTATGTACTGTAGAGACATGGATATGGTATGTACTGTAGAGACATGGATATGGTATGTACTGTAGAGACATGGATATGGTATGACTGTAGAGACATGTATATGTTATGTACTGTAGAGACATGGATATGGTATGACTGTAGAGACATGGATATGGTATGACTGTAGAGACATGTATATGGTATGTACTGTAGAGACATGGATATGGTATGACTGTAGAGACATGGATATGGTATGCAGTGTAGAGACATGGATATGGTATGTACTGTAGAGACATGGATATGGTATGGTATGACTGTCGAGACATGGATAAGGTATGACTGTAGAGACATGGATATGGTATGACTGTAGAGACATGTATATGGTATGTACTGTAGAGACATGGATATGGTATGACTGTAGAGACATGGATATGGTATGCAGTGTAGAGACATGGATATGGTATGTACTGTAGAGACATGGATATGGTATGACTGTAGAGACATGGATATGGTATGTACTGTAGAGACATGGATATGGTATGTACTGTAGAGACATGGATATGGTATGTACTGTAGACACATGGATGTGGTATGACTGTAGAGACATGGATATGGTATGACTAGAGACATGGATATTGTTTGACTGTAGAGACATGGATATGTAATGACTGTAGAGACATGGATATGGTATGACTGTAGTGACATGGATATGGTATGACTAGAGACATGGATATTGTATGACTGTAGAGACATGGATATGGTATGACTGTAGAGACATGGATATGGTATGCCTGTAGAGACATGGATATGGTATGACTGTAGAGACATGGATATGGTATGCCTGTAGAGACATGGATATGGTATCACTGTAGAGACATGGATATGGTATGTACTGTAGAGACATGGATATGGTATGACTGTAGAGACATGGATATGGTATGTACTGTAGAGACATGTATATGGTATGTACTGTAGACACATGAATGTGGTATGACTGTAGAGACATGGATATGGTATGACTGTAGAGACATGGATATGGTATGTGCTGTAGAGACATGGATATGGTATGTACTGTAGAGACATGGATATGGTATGACTGTAGAGACATGTATATGGTATGACTAGAGACATGGATATGGTATGACTGTAGAGATATGTATATGGTATGACTGTAGAGACATGGATATGGTATGTACTGTAGAGACATGGATATGGTATGACTGTAGAGATATGTATATGGTATGACTGTAGAGACATGGATATGGTATGACTGTAGAGACATGGATATGGTATGACTGTAGAGATATGTATATGGTATGACTGTAGAGACATGGATATGGTATGACTGTAGAGACATGGATATGGTATGACTGTAGAGACATGGATATGGTATGACTGTAGAGATATGTATATGGTATGACTGTAGAGCCATGGATATGGTATGACTGTAGAGACATGGATATGGTATGTACTGTAGAGACATGGATATGGTATGACTGTAGAGATATGTATATGGTATGACTGTAGAGACATGGATATGGTATGACTGTAGAGACATGGATATGGTATGTTTTGTAGAGACATGGATATGGTATGACTGTAGAGATATGTATATGGTATGACTGTAGAGACATGGATATGGTATGACTGTAGAGACATGGATATGGTATGACTGTAGAGATATGTATATGGTATGACTGTAGAGACATGGATATGGTATGACTGTAGAGACATGGATATGGTATGTACTGTAGAGACATGGATATGGTATGACTGTAGAGATATGTATATGGTATGACTGTAGAGACATGGATATGGTATGACTGTAGAGACATGGATATGGTATGACTGTAGAGATATGTATATGGTATGACTGTAGAGACATGGATATGGTATGACTGTAGAGATATGTATATGGTATGACTGTAGAGACATGGATATGGTATGTACTGTAGAGACATGTATATGGTATGACTGTAGAGACATGGATATGGTATGTACTGTAGAGACATGGATATGGTATGACTGTAGAGACATGGATATGGTATGACTGTAGAGATATGTATATGGTATGACTGTAGAGACATGGATATGGTATGTACTGTACATACATGAATATGCTATGACTGTAGAGTCAGTGATATGGTAAGTAATGTAGAAATATTGTAGAGAGAGGTATGGGGAACATAGCATTACTGTAGCCTGAACCCCCTCCGGTCTTCTCGCGGCTCAGCCTCAGAGATATGCCACGTCTTTCACGTATTCCCCTGGGTGTGTATGTGCACACGCACGTACACACCCACACACACCTAATGGAACGTCCCATCTACCGGGCCTTGTTTTATCTCTTGGAAAAGTTGACAGAACAGTTGAGACAGACCTGCTCTCTCTCTCCCTCTTCATCTCTCTCTTTCTCTTTCTCTCTCTCTACCATTGACTCTGTTGTATAAGTATAAAAAATAAACATTCCAGTGTAGTGTTTTAAAAGCTAGATTGTAGTTTGTAAAGATCTTTCAAACAAATGTATTTTGACAGGCTGACTAGTACAAGGAGAAGTTTCAGTGGGTCAGTAATGTCTGAGTAGTAAGCAACACTGTCAGAACATGTTGTCCTTCCAATCCAAAATGATGAGGCTCAGTTCAACAGCTGCAGCTATTGAAAATAACAAAAACGTCCTCCGATATGATATAATTGAAAAATCACTGTCATTATCATGAACGCTCTTGTCATTCATCCTGCACATTGCAACCGCCATAAGTAAGTATAATCAACCACTTGTTGGTATCACTGTCAATTTCAGACCAGTGAGTTGAGCACTACAATTACCTTTGAGACATGGACAAACAATGTACTATTCGATTCTATCAAGTACTATTCTATCACTATCAATCTTGTACCAGTGAATAGTACCACTTTTCTCTCTCTCTCTCTCTCTCTCTCTCTCTCTCTCTCTCTCTCTCTCTCTCTCTCTCTCTCTCTCTCTCTCTCTCTCTCTCTCTCTCTCTCTCTCTGTCTCTCTGCTGTTAAGCTCACTTGAGGAAGTTTGTAATTCCACTAGACAGGTTGTTGTTGTGGCCTCTCCTGTGCTGTTCCCTGGAGCCAACCAGTTTGTTTGTGTATGTTTACATCCCAAACGGCACCCTATTCCCTATGTTGTGCACTACTTTTGACCAGAGCCCTAAAGGGAAAAGGGTGCCATTTGGGATGCAGTCTCTGTGTTTAAAGCTGGTCCTTAGGGGCAGCACTCTCTCTCAGAGATGGATGGTGTGATGGAGTGCCCAGGGGCCCGTCAGTGAACAGGCATGTTTTACTGTTATATTATCATATGAGCAGGAGTCCACCCCTGGTGCTGGCTGCTCCCTGGGGCACACTGTGCAAGCGGACGTTCCGCTTAATTATTCTCATCCATCACCCGATACGACACACAGACATACAGATCGCACTGTGCCCGGCTGAGGCCAACCAACCAGACAGACGTAGCCTGTCATACTCGCATCACAGTGTTCTAGGAATTACACACATTGCTATTGTTTTTTATTCATTTATATGCTACTCTGGAGTCTCTATACCTCTTTCGTTCTCTCTCTCTCTTTCAATCTCTCGTTCTGTCTCTCTCTATCTCTCTCATCTGTGTGATAACACACACAATGTTGTAGCAAGACTTGGTTCCATGAATAGTGTCTCATAGCCTGTCTCTGTTAGGGGTTCAAATTTAGCCAGCATAATGTATGGATTGGCAATGTGCTAATGGTCTCTTTTATTTAAGCTTGGTTTATTTCAGCAGATGTTTAGCATACCATAACACATAAGCTTATAAAAAGAAAAGGGAATGTTCAAATAAAATATTATTATTATTAAAGATGCAAATCTGACGGCTTGAATTGCTTTTTTAGCTGGCCTCAACATCCACTAGGCATGTGTGTGTGTGTATATGTCTGTGTGTGTCTGTATGTGCGTGTGTGTGTGTTGGCAGCCTGGTGTGTTGTGACAGGGCATCATTGTCTGTGTTAGCTGTGTTCTAATTACATCCCTATTGGCTATGCCATGGCATTCTCTCCCTGGTCATTAGAGCAGGCAAGAGGCTGGCACACACACACTCTCTCACCCTCTCTCTCTCACACTCTCTCTCTCACACACACACTCTCCCACACACTCTCTCTCACACACACTCTCTCTCACACAATCTCTCTCACACACACTCTCTCACACACTCTCTCTCTCACACACAAACACTCACACACACACGCACTGATTCTATCTTCCCTTATGCCAAGGCCACAAAAAAACACTGATGGACACAGTGCAGCCTTATCTGTGTAAACTGGTGATTAAAGTTGGATTAGGTGGTGAAGCAGTTGTTGGTTTTCCATTAGAATTCTAAACAGGAATATATTTAATGCCTGCTCTATGCTGTCTCAAGGTGGTAGAACCTCTGGTTCACTCTATGCTGTCTCAAGGTGGTAGAACCTCTGGTTCACTCTATGCTGTCTCAAGGTGGTAGAACCTCTGGTTCACTCTATGCTATCTCAAGGTGGTAGAACCTCTGGTCCACTCTATGTTGTCTCAAGGTGGTAGAACCTCTGGTTCACTCTATGCTATCTCAAGGTGGTAGAACCTCTGGTTCACTCTATGCTGTCTCAAGGTGGTAGAACCTCTGGTCCACTCTATGCTGTCTCAAGGTGGTAGAACCTCTGGTTCACTCTATGCTGTCTCAAGGTGGTAGAACCTCTGATTCACTCTATGCTGTCTCAAGGTGGTAGAACCTCTGGTTCACTCTATGTTGTCTCAAGGTGGTAGAACCTCTGGTCCACTCTATGCTGTCTCAAGGTGGTAGAACCTCTGGTCCACTCTATGCTGTCTCAAGGTGGTAGAACCTCTGGTTCACTCTATGCTATCTCAAGGTGGTAGAACCTCTGGTTCACTCTATGCTATCTCAAGGTAGTAGAACCTCTGGTTCACTCTATGCTATCTCAAGGTGGTAGAACCTCTGGTCCACTCTATGCTATCTCAAGGTAGTAGAACCTCTGGTTCACTCTATGCTATCTCAAGGTGGTAGAACCTCTGGTCCACTCTATGTTGTCTCAAGGTGGTAGAACCTCTGGTTCACTCTATGCTGTCTCAAGGTGGTAGAACCTCTGGTCCACTCTATGCTGTCTCAAGGTGGTAGAACCTCTGGTCCACTCTATGCTGTCTCAAGGTGGTAGAACCTCTGGTTCACTCTATGCTGTCTCAAGGTGGTAGAACCTCTGGTCCACTCTATGCTATCTCAAGGTGGTAGAACCTCTGGTTCACTCTATGCTATCTCAAGGTGGTAGAACCTCTGGTTCACTCTATGCTGTCTCAAGGTGGTAGAACCTCTGGTCCACTCTATGCTGTCTCAAGGTGGTAGAACCTCTGGTTCACTCTATGCTGTCTCAAGGTGGTAGAACCTCTGGTTCACTCTATGCTGTCTCAAGGTGGTAGAACCTCTGGTTCACTCTATGTTGTCTCAAGGTGGTAGAACCTCTGGTCCACTCTATGCTGTCTCAAGGTGGTAGAACCTCTGGTCCACTCTATGCTGTCTCAAGGTGGTAGAACCTCTGGTTCACTCTATGCTATCTCAAGGTGGTAGAACCTCTGGTTCACTCTATGCTATCTCAAGGTAGTAGAACCTCTGGTTCACTCTATGCTATCTCAAGGTGGTAGAACCTCTGGTCCACTCTATGCTATCTCAAGGTAGTAGAACCTCTGGTTCACTCTATGCTATCTCAAGGTGGTAGAACCTCTGGTCCACTCTATGTTGTCTCAAGGTGGTAGAACCTCTGGTTCACTCTATGCTGTCTCAAGGTGGTAGTACCTCTGGTCCACTCTATGCTGTCTCAAGGTGGTAGAACCTCTGGTCCACTCTATGCTGTCTCAAGGTGGTAGAACCTCTGGTTCACTCTATGCTGTCTCAAGGTGGTAGAACCTCTGGTCCACTCTATGCTATCTCAAGGTGGTAGAACCTCTGGTTCACTCTATGCTGTCTCAAGGTGGTAGAACCTCTGGTTCACTCTATGCTGTCTCAAGGTGGTAGAACCTCTGGTTCACTCTATGCTGTCTCAAGGTGGTAGAACCTCTGGTCCACTCTATGCTATCTCAAGGTGGTAGAACCTCTGGTTCACTCTATGCTGTCTCAAGGTGGTAGAACCTCTGGTTCACTCCATTTCACTCACATACTGTATCTCCCCTATACAAATGGATCAACAACATGTCAGAGTGAACCTAAGAAAATTGTATTTCATCCTCTCCCTCTCTGTCTTTCTTTATGTCTGTCTGTCTGTCTGTCTGTCTGTCTGTCTGTCCTGAAGTCCACAAGGCCTGATTGACGACTGAGTGGGCGGTCCAGTCCCTGCTGCAAGTCACACTGTGTGGTCCTCTCCAGTCCCAGGCTGTGTTGCATTGGTGTGTCAGACCCCACAATACTGAGCCCTGTATACCTGGGCTGGATTAAAGGAGATATCCCGTTAAAAGTGTCAGCAGCACCTCTCTGCTTGGGCTGATGGATGGCGGCTACGCCGTGTGCATAATGCGTTCTAAAGAGGAAATATCCTCCCCGCCCGTCAGCTGTCTCTCAGGTCTGCCTGCTGCCTGCCTCTCAGCACAGGGATCAGGATTTGTAACACTGAGCAGTGAGCCTGCATTCTGAGTCTGGAAGGGAATAAGATTGTCTGTACATTCCAAACACATATGCATAGTGTGAGGAATAGACGGAGACTGGGTGTGTCGTCACAAACTCAGAAGAACGCACACATGCAAAGCACGCAGGGAGGCAGGTACACCGCTCACATGCACGCACACACACACACACAAGCAAGCAACCAGGTACACAATCTCTTACTTGTCGCGTGTAATAGAATGATATTGTGTTGTACACCTTAAAACAGACTGTACATGATAATGTGTTTTTATAACCATTCAAGATTCACCTAATCCAAACATTAAATCGGCCTCTGTGTATAATGCATACACTTAATAATTTAGTATTCATTTCTTGTGTATAAATGTTGTGTTTGTAAGGCCCTTATACAGTGTACAGTAGGTATCTGGAAAATGGTTACATATTTGCAGTTACGTATTTTCTGTGGTTTGTGGATAGTGAGGACTGTTTCTTCTCCTTCCCCTCTTCAGTGTGTCCTTTCGGGAGGTATATCTAGAAGAGGTGCAGCGTATTGTAGTGGCGTCTGCAGTGGTGAGATTTCACCCTAAGCTATCTTAGTTTTCTGTTTATCTCTCCCCAGACAGGCCCTAGACACACAGGCTTCCCAGGCTCCACAAACACACACCACGCGTGCGTGCACGTGCACACACACACACACGCACACAGGCTTTCCAGGCTACACACACACATACACGCACGAGGCCCAATAAAGAAGCAATTAAAGTCACACCATAGTTAGCTACACTTTTCTAATTTCCCTCTCCTCTCTTCTCATTTCTCTTGCCTCTCTTCTAATTTCCCTCTCCTCTCATTTCCCTCTCCTCTCTTCTCATTTCCCTCTCCTCTCTTCTCATTTCCCTCTCCTCTTCTCATTTCCCTCTCCTCTCTTCTCATTTCCCTCTCATCTCTTCTCATTTCCCTCTCCTCTCTTCTCATTTCCCTCTCATTTCTTCTCATTTCCCTCTCCTCTCTTCTCATTTCCCTCGCCTCTCGTCTCATTTCCCTCCCCTCTTTTCTAATTTCTCTCGCCTCTATCCTAATTTCCTCTCTGCTAATTTCCCTCTTCCTCTGCTAATTTCCCTCTCATCTCTTCTGATTTCCCTCTCCTCTCTTCTCATTTCCCTCTCCTCTCTTCTCATTTTCCTCTCCTCTCTTCTGATTTCCCTCTCCTCTCTTCTCATTTCCCTCTCCTCTCTTCTCATTTCCCTCTCCTCTCTTCTCATTTCCCTCTCCTCTCCAAAAACAGTCCAAAAACAGTACAAGGGGATAGGAAGGCTCGTAGTCAGAACAGGCAGAGTGGTCAGGCAGGCGGGTTTGGAGTCAGGACAGGCAAGGGTTGAAACCAGGAGGACTAGAAACGAACAGAGACTGGGTAAAATAGGAGCAAGGAAAAACGCTGGTTGACTTGGCAAACAAGACAAACTGGCACAGAGAGACAGGAAACACAGGGATATACAGTTGAAGTCAGAAGTTTACATACACCTTAGCCAAATACATTTAAACTCAGTTTTTCACAATTCCTGACATTTAATCCTAGTAAAAATTCCCTGTCTTAGGTCAGTTAGGTTTACCACTTTATTTTAAGAATGTGAAATGTCAGAATAATAGTAGAGAGAATTATTTATTTCAGCTTTTATTTCTTTCATCACATTCCCAGTGGGTCAGAAGTTTACATATACCCAATTAGTATTTGGTAGCATTGCCTTTAAATTGTTTAACTTGGGTCAAACGTTTTGGGTAGCCTTCCACAAGCTTCCCTCATTAAGTTGGGTGAATTTTGGCCCATTCCTCCTGACAGAGCTGGTGTAACTGAGTCAGGTTGTAGGCCTCCTTGCTCGCACACGCTTTTTCAGTTCTGCCCACAAATGTTCTATAGGATTGAGGTCAGGACTTTGTGATGGCCACTCCAATACCTTGACTTCGTTGTCCTTAAGCCATTTTGCCACAACTTTGGAAGTATGCTTGGGGTCATTGTCCATTTGGAAGACCCATTTGCGACCAAGCTTTAACTTCCTGACTGATGTCTTGAGATGTTTCTTCAACATATCCACATAATTTTCCATCCTCATGATGCCATCTATTTTGTGAAGTGCACCAGTCCCTCCTGCAGCAAAGCACCCCCACAACATGATGCTGCCACCCCTGTGCTTCACGGTTGGTATGGTGTTCTTCGGCTTGCAAGCCTCTCCTTTTTCCTCCAAACATAATGGTCATTATGGCCAAACAGTTCTATTTTTGTTTCATCAGACCAGACCAGTCTCCAAAAAGTACGATCTTTGTCCCCATGTGCAGTTGCAAACTGTAGTCTGGCTTTTTTATGGCGGTTTTGGAGCAGTGGCTTCTTCCCTGCTGAGCGGCCTTTGTTGATATAGGACTCGTTTTATTGTGGATATAGGTACTTTTGTACCTGTTTCCTTCAGCATCTTCACAAGGTCGTTTGCTGTTGTTCTGGGATTGATTTGCACTTTTCGCACCAAAGTACGTTCATCTCTAGGAGACAGAACGCGTCTCCTTCCTGAGTGGTATGACGGCTGTGTGGTCCCATGGTGTTTATACTTGCATACTACTGTTTGTACAGATGAACGTGGTACCTTCAGGCGTTTGTAAATTGCTCCCAAGGATGAACCAGACTTGTGGAGGTCTACAATTCGTTTTCTGAGGTCTTGGCTGATTTCTTTTGATTTTCCCATGATGTCAAGAAAAGAGGCACTGAGTTTGAAGGTAGGCCTTGAAATACATCAACAGGTACACCTCCAATTGACTCAAATTATGTCAATTAGCCTATCAGAAGCTTCTAAAGCCATGACATCCTTTTCTGGAATTTTCCAAGCTGTTTAAAGGCACAGTCAACTTAGTGTATGTAAACTTCTGACCCACTGGAATTTTGATACAGTGAATTATAAGTGAAATAATCTGTCTGTAAACAGTTGTTGGAAAAATTACTTGTGTCATGCACAAAGTAGATGTCCTAACCGACTTGCCAAAACTACAGTTTGTTAACAAGAAATATGTGGAGTGGTTGAAAAACGAGTTTTAAAGACTCCAACATAAGTGTATGTAAACTTCCGACTTCAACTGTAGACACCGTGGCTAATAAGCGACACCTGGAGGGGTGGAGACAATCACAAGGATAGGTGAACCAGATCAGGGTGTGAGAGGGAATAGGATGCCATGTGGGATGCAGCTTTAATCTCAGTGCTTTCCCCCAACATAACGTTGTATATTTATTCTGTTGGTTATTCAAATCATGTTATTTGGAGAATGAATGGTGATATCTTGCCATCTATTGCTCTCTGATTCAGCCTCCTGTTGGGATGTCATACAGGTGGCTGTCAGTGGAATTTCTTTGGAATATTAATAAAAAAAGGCTCATGATCATCACTACCATAGTGTGGGATGGATGTGTAGGTGGGTGGGCAACAAGATCTCGTGGTTTTACCAGTTTTACTTCAGATTCCAACATTTGTCCACGTTTCTCCAGACGTCACATTGCAAAGTTGCTCTAAACGTCCCATTTCAAGATGTTTTGGAATCCCTGGATTGCTACCACTACGCAGCTGCACCCTGGGTTGGTCCACTGCTGGCGCCAGCACCTCGCGGCTGGTTAAGTTTAGACATTAATAATGGATTGGATAAGTTAAGAGTTAAGGTTCGGGATAGGGTTAAAAAAAAACATCTCTGCGGTTAAGTTTAGGCATTCATTCCAAATGGTTAGGTTAAGTTTAGGCATTCATTCCAAATGGTTAGGTTAAGTTTAGTCATTCATTCCAAATGGTTAGGTTAAGTTTAGTCATTCATTCCAAATGGTTAGGTTAAGTTTAGTCATTCATTCCAAATGGTTAGGTTAAGTTTAGTCATTCATTCCAAATGGTTAGGTTAAGTTTAGTCATTCATTCCAAATGGTTAGGTTAAGTTTAGTCATTCATTCCAAATGGTTAGGTTAAGTTTAGTCATTCATTCCAAATGGTTAGGTTAAGTTTAGTCATTCATTCCAAATGGTTAGGTTAAGTTTAGTCATTCATTCCAAATGGTTAGGTTAAGTTTAGTCATTCATTCCAAATGGTTAGGTTAAGTTTAGTCATTCATTCCAAATGGTTAGGTTAAGTTTAGTCATTCATTCCAAATGGTTAGGTTAAGTTTAGGCATTCATTCCAAATGGTTAGGTTAAGTTTAGTCATTCATTCCAAATGGTTAGGTTAAGTTTAGGCATTCATTCCAAATGGTTAGGTTAAGTTTAGGCATTCATTCCAAATGGTTAGGTTAAGTTTAGTCATTCATTCCAAATGGTTAGGTTAAGTTTAGGCATTCATTCCAAATGGTTAGGTTAAGTTTAGACATTCATTCCAAATGGTTAGGTTAAGTTTAGGCATTCATTCCAAATGGTTAGGTTACGTTTAGGCATTCATTCCAAATGGTTAGGTTAAGTTTAGTCATTCATTCCAAATGGTTAGGTTAAGTTTAGGCATTCATTCCAAATGGTTAGGTTAAGTTTAGGCATTCATTCCAAATGGTTAGGTTAAGTTTAGTCATTCATTCCAAATGGTTAGGTTAAGTTTAGGCATTCATTCCAAATGGTTAGGTTAAGTTTAGTCATTCATTCCAAATGGTTAGGTTAAGTTTAGTCATTCATTCCAAATGGTTAGGTTAAGTTTAGGCATTCATTCCAAATGGTTAGGTTAAGTTTAGTCATTCATTCCAAATGGTTAGGTTAAGTTTAGGCATTCATTCCAAATGGTTAGGTTAAGTTTAGTCATTCATTCCAAATGGTTAGGTTAAGTTTAGTCATTCATTCCAAATGGTTAGGTTAAGTTTAGGCATTCATTCCAAATGGTTAGGTTAAGTTTAGTCATTCATTCCAAATGGTTAGGTTAAGTTTAGTCATTCATTCCAAATGGTTAGGTTAAGTTTAGTCATTCATTCCAAATGGTTAGGTTAAGTTTAGTCATTCATTCCAAATGGTTAGGTTAAGTTTAGGCATTCATTCCAAATGGTTAGGTTAAGTTTAGTCATTCATTCCAAATGGTTAGGTTAAGTTTAGTCATTCATTCCAAATGGTTAGGTTAAGTTTAGGCATTCATTCCAAATGGTTAGGTTAAGTTTAGTCATTCATTCCAAATGGTTAGGTTAAGTTTAGGCATTCATTCCAAATGGTTAGGTTAAGTTTAGTCATTCATTCCAAATGGTTAGGTTAAGTTTAGTCATTCATTCCAAATGGTTAGGTTAAGTTTAGTCATTCATTCCAAATGGTTAGGTTAAGTTTAGGCATTCATTCCAAATGGTTAGGTTAAGTTTAGGCATTCATTCCAAATGGTTAGGTTAAGTTTAGGCATTCATTCCAAATGGTTAGGTTAAGTTTAGGCATTCATTCCAAATGGTTAGGTTAAGTTTAGTCATTCGGGTTTAGGACAGGGTAAAAAAAATACAAATAGAGGTGCCTATCACTGGGATTGAACACGCAACACTCTGAGCCAGAATCCTATTTCTGACTTGCCGTCACTACTCTGTAAGGTCCACTGAAGTGCTGACACACACACACACACACACACATTACACGATAACATGATTAGCATACAGTACACTAATTCAAACACTATTACACACTCCTAGGTGATGAGTAATTATGCAGATGTGTCCAGGGTGTAAAGTGTTACGTGCCAGTCTACTGTATGAGTAAACTCTTGCTGACTAACCTAAACCTCAGGGGTCCTCTTCAAAGGCTTCAGTTCAAACAGAAGCTATTAAAGGCTTATTAGGAGCTGTGTGTGTGTGTGTGTGTGTGTGTGTGTGTGTGTGTGTGTGTGTGTGTGTGTGTGTGTGTGTGTGTGTGTGTGTGTGTGTGTGTGTGTGTGTGTGTGTGTGTGTTGTTTGTGTGTGTGTGTGTGTGTGTAGACACAGAGAGGTGGGAGAGTGAGAAATTAGCAATGCAAATACATTCATTCCTCCAACTAATTATCCTTGATGAAAACAAGTGAATCTCGGAAGCATGGCTTTGGTCGTGGAAGACAACAGGAAATTATATTCCTCTCAGTAGCTACCTGCGTGAGGCCCTATTCTTCACAGTTCCTGAAAAAAAATACAGGGCCTTCATCCCGAATGGCACCATATTCCCTCTATAGTGCATTACTTTTGACCAGAGCCATATGGGCCCTGTTCTAAAGTAGTGCACAAAATATGTAATAGGGTGCCATTTGGGACACACTTCAGTGTCGCCATGGTTCCGATTGCTGTGTCAACAGTCATGGTGTTACCATGGTGTTATCAGTCACCGTGTCACGCCCCCACTCAAGTCCCAATTACGCCCTGACGGTGTAGCGATTTGAGGGACAGGTTGAGGGACAGGTTGAGGGACGGTGTGTCAGTGTCTGTCAGAGTTAGACTGATCCCATGGAGTGTTAGATTACAGAGCTCCTGCTTGCATCCCAAATGGCAACCTATTCCCTATATAGTGCACGAAATAGGGAATACACCCTGGTCAAAATGATTGCACTATAAAGGGAATTAGGATGTCATTTGGGACTCAGTCAGAGAGCACATTGTAACAGCCATGGCTCTCTCTCTCAGTGCAGCTCTAAGACATGGTGCAGTGGGTGGCCTGAGCTCTCACAAGCATTTTCCTTTTACTGCTGGAATCAATCTCTTCCCATTAGAGAAAGGTGCACAGCCTACATGGGAGGCGCTTGTTGCTTTTTATTGGTGAATGGCTGTGTGAATGTTCTCCCTGCCCCTCCACAATATCTCTCTTTGTTGAACTTCCTTTCTCATCTGAGTTCTGTGGCTGTACACCTGTCACCTATTGACTGTTTTCAATGAGTAACACACACACACACCAGCACATACACATTGCACACCTCTCCCCCCACCATCACCATCTTGTCCCATTCTCTCTGCCCCTGACATAATGACTGGTTGGCGCTCTTTTAATTTGCCAGAGAGGGAGATCTTATTAAGAGCATGTAATTCCCCCAGGGGTTCTCTGGCATCTCCTTAATTAAAGTGGAGTTGAGGGGTGAGAGGGAGGGGGCTGCTGGAAATATCACGAGGGGAAAAGGAAAGGTGTGTTCTCTTTGTTTAAATTTCTCCCTACCTCCCTGCCCACCACTCTCTCGTCATCTGCTCCTGAACCACAGAACACCAGATTTGTCATTAATTAAACCACTGCTAGCCTGGGGCCAGAGTTGGCCAGAGTGGCACTGCTTTAAAGCTAACAAAGGGGCTTCATGCTCTGCAATTAGGTGGTTCACTGTTAGATAAGTGGGTATAGCGAATATGCCCCAAAAATACTGCCATGGGTAAATGTATTCAAACAATATTGTGGTCAACATATCCCCAATTGCTGTTGTATAAATCTCAGTTATGTGTGCCACAGATGTACTGTTGAAGTAAATCATGTATATATTTTTTGCTTCTGTGATTTGCATTCATGCGGGAATGGTGCAGGTATATACAGTGCATTCGGACCCCTTGAATTTTTGTTACGTTACAGCCTTATTCTAAAATGGATTAAATCATTTTTTCCCCTCATCAATCTACACACAATACCCCATAGTGACAAAGCAAAAATATATTTGTAGAAATGTTTGCAAATGTGTAATAAAACAACAACTGATATCACATTTACATTAGTATTCAGACCCTTTACTCAGTACTTTGTTGAAGCACCTTTTTGCAGCGATTACAGCCTCTAGTCTTCTTCGCTATGACTCTACAAGCTTGGCACATCTGTATTTGGGGAGTTTCTCACATTCTTCTCTGCAGATCCTCTCAAGCTCTGTCAGGTTGGGTGGGGAGCGTTGCTGCACAGCTATTTTCAGGTCTCGCCAGAGATGTTTGATCAGGTTCAAGTCCGGGCTCTAGCTGGGCCACTCAAGGACATTCAGAGACTTGTCCCAAAGCCACTCCTGCGTTATCTTGGTTGTGTGCTTAGGGTCGTTGTCCTGTTGGAAATTGAACCTTCGCCCCAGTCTGAGGTCCTCAGTGCTCTGGAGCAGGTTTTCATCAAGGATCTCTCTGTACTTTGCTCCGTTCATCTTTCCCTCGATCCTGACTAGTCTCCCAGTCCCTGACGCTGAAAACCATCCCCATAGCATGATGCTGCCCCCCCTAGGGCTGTTGCAGTGACCGTATTACCGTCACACCGTCGGTCACGAGTCATGAAGGCAGTCAAATTCCATGTGACCTTTTAGTCACGATAATTAGGCTTCTCCAAGCTCTGATGATGCTGATGGTCATTAGTATTTTACCAAACTTGCTATCTGCCTGGTACTCAGCACTCTGACATCAATGCAAATGTAATTGAAAATCTAATCAAACATCATGAGAGACCATGAGCTCATGTTGCGCAACATTTTTATAGGCTATGCAATTGCGCAAGTGATGACCTCTACTAAAAAGAGGATAATCCCATCAGCTTGCTATAGACTAGGCCTACTATATTTATTGCTCAACTTTCCTAATATTAAGCACATTGTATATCTTTACAACAGGAGTATAGCCTACCTGGCTGGCATGAAAATGAACCACGGGAAAATCGTCCTCCATTTGCTATTTAAGTGCATAGATTCTTTCCCGCTGCCCCTGTTTCCAGACAGGTGTATGATAAAGGTTTATTCTAAATCAATACAAATTTCGCACATATATTATTTAGTGTATGTAAAGACAAGATTAAATGATGGTGACAATATTAGCCTATCACTCGTGAATTATGAACAGCATAAGAAACTGCCTTTTGCAACTTTTGTTAGTCATAGTCGCACAACTCATGTAGACTAGCGCATATGCCTATACGTTTTGAAAAGGTTTGTATCACAACTAAAGTGGACAAATAACTTCTTAAAATTAAGCACATTAATCCGCTTTACAAGGTGTTTAGAGCCTAACTGGCATACATAAGTAGTGCGTTTGGGGAAGATCATCTTCATCATCAAAATGCACCTATATAATAAAGCATTACATGCATTATCACATTTGCGGTCACTTTTGATAATGGTGTTTTCCCGCTATAAAAATACTCCAAGGCTTGGTTTTTGCTCTGATGTGCACTGTCAACTGTGGGTGTGTGCCTTTCCAAATCAACTGAATTTCCCACAAGTGGACTCCAATCAAGTTGTAGAAACATCTCAAGAATGATCAACGGAAACAGGATGCACCTGAGCTCAAATTTGAGTCTCATAGCAAAGGGTCTGAATACTTATGTAAATAAGGTATTCCTGTTTTTTTATTTTAATACATTTTTCATTTAATTCATAATAGAATAAGGCTGTAATGTAACAAAATGTGGAAAAGGTGAAGGGGTCTGAATACTTTCCGAATGCACTGTACCTACTGCAGAATGGTACAAGGATCATCTTGTTCAGTCATACACACCACCGTCTTCTTATGTCCCCAATATTTCCCCCCAGCCACAGATTCTCTGGGAAAATCCTGAGTGGAAACCGATACCCATCTGGTATATGGGATCATCTGAGCAACCTGTCCTGAGTGGCAAATTATACCCATCTGGGATCGTCTGAGCAACCTGTCAGCCCTTATAGACACTCAGTAGGGAGGTCCCATCTGCCTGCAGTAACCCAGAGAGCAGCAGACATAGAAATATAATTACTAGAATTTACATTCCCATTCAAGTCAATGTTCTGTGATTCTGTAATTCTATATTTATTTGGCAGCACAACAACTCAGAGCTTATTATCAGGGGAATTCTCTGTCTGTCTGGACGGAGCATGGCTGGCTGGCTCCTGGCTCACTTCCCAACATGTAAACAGCACCATGAGAGCTGCTGCTTAAAGATGTGTCCATGTGGTGGCAGGTGCTTTTCTGTGCCAGACACGCACAAACCAAACTAATCTCAACTTAAACCTGACATGTGTCTTTAAGACATTACAGTATAACTCACGACCAGCCCACCCTCTCTCATCTCTTTCATTCTCTCTGGCCACACATCACCAGTGCACTTTTTCTTTCAGGGCACTCCACCAATTGAGGGGAGACGTTGCTGACTGTGTTGACTTGTAGATCTGAATGTTCCTGTGTCTGACTGTCAAAGTGAGGCAGAGAGGGTATCAGACTAGGTCATTAAGGAGCAGTAGCCATCAGGGAGGACAGAGATACACACTGCATCAACATGTCTGCCCCCAGGGCCTATCTAAGAGCTCTGAACATCCTGGACATGATCTGGGCCTCATACATCTTCCTTATACACCTGTACAAAAAAAGACATACTTACTATGTCCCTAAATTCCTAGCTAGGTGAACGCAGACAGAGGTCTCTTCAATCTGTCAATATCTTTATTGTCCCAGAATGTGTAGAATACTGGGCCTCATACTTGTAGCTTACCTGTAGAAATACCTGCTCCCTGTACCTGTACCCCCACCCCTCCTCCCTACCTGTGCCCCCCCCTCCTCCTCCCTACCTGTGCCCTCTCTCCCCCTCCTCCTCCCTACCTGTGCCCTCTCTCCCCCTCCTCCTCCCTACCTGTGCCCTCTCTCCCCCCTCGTCCTCCCTACCTGTGCCCTCTCTCCCCCCTCGTCCTCCCTACCTGTGCCCTCTCTCCCCCCTCCTCCTCCCTACCTGTGCCCTCTCTCCCCCTTGTCCTCCCTACCTGTGCCCTCTCTCTCCCCTCCTCCTCCCTACTGGTGCCCTCCCCACCTTCTCCTACTTGTTCTCTCCCCCTCCTCCTCCCTACCTGTGCCCTCTCTCTCCCCTCCTCCTCCCTACTGGTGCCCTCCCCCTTCTCCTACTTGTTCTCTCCCCCCTCCTCCTCCCTACCTGTGCCCTCTCTCTCCCCTTCTCCCCTCCATTCATCCTGTCTTTATCTAGACGATCATGTTTTTCTCTTCTCTTACTGTAGCTAGGGGAGCAGAGGCCTCTTTAGACACTCAGACATGTACATCTCCTGTAGCCCTGCGTGTCTTTACCATCCTCCACCCCCAACCCCCGTCCACATCCCTCCTCCGCCCCCCCGGCCTGTCTTCATCTGGGCTGATCGTGTTTCTGTGTGCTCTGTACTAAGCAGGCTGGTGCATTACATGAGGAATGTGTAGCTGTAGCTGGTGCCAAACACCATGTCATAGCATTACTGTAGAGAACAATAGTCTCAGTGTGGAGAGGCTCTGCTCTTCTCTCTGGCCCTGGGCATCACGGCTCAACCACCAGCCATTACACTGAGGTCAGACTTTGGCTGGTGCAGTGGGTTTGGTCAGAAAACGTAATACTCAATCGAGGGAATAGGGTGCCATTTCACACGCTGCCTCTCTCTCTCTCTCAGATAGTTTTTAACCAACCAACCAGCCCTCACCTGACTCAACATGGCTATGGGTCAGGGTGCAGTGACAAGGGTGGCATTTGCTGGCAGTTTGGGGAGTGTTGCTGACATGTCTCGTTTGGGATGACAAAGTAGTATCTGCATGACAAAGCCATCAAGAGAGTTCTAAGTTACTGTCCATCACGGTTCTACATTATACTGTTATACTGTTCAAATACTAAAGTTAAGCCGTTCCATTAAATATTGTTTACCATTTGGCATATTTGTTTTCCTGCAAAGCAGACAGTCAGTATCCCCTTAAGACGACGACAGTAAAGGAACCTATGGGATTACATGCTGAGGCATGTGAAGTCCTTCTCTCTCTCCCAGGTATGGAATGGGAGCAGAGACAGAGATGGCCAGACAACAGGAATGGGAATTGACAGTTAAGTCGTTTACAATGGCATGCTAAGAAGGTTTGGTTACCCTCCCCTATTGATAAAGAGATGAGGGAGGGCAAGTTGACAGCAGTTTGTCTGCGTCCCAAATGGCCCCCTATTCCCTATATAGTGCACTACTTTTAACCAGACCCCAATGGGGCCGGGTCAAAAATAGTCCAGTAAATAGGGAATAGGGTGCCATTTGGGACGAAAGCAGGTGGAGTGACAGGGGCAGACAGACAGGACATGTCTGTACACCATCACTCTTGTGTGTAAATAGCTTCTGACTGACAGACTATCAGCTGCTTCACAATGGCAGCTCTCTTTCTATAGAGAGATTAGCTGGGTGGGAAACTACAATCCTCAATTTGAAGAATTCCTTCCAAGGTAGTGGGTAGATTAGGTGGGGTACCTTTTCCAAATAATAGGTAATCCTAGCCTGGTTAATGCTGTACTCACTATTGTTTCACTTGTAAGCACAGCTTTCAGTCTGCTTTAACTAGGCTATGATGATTTTCCTCCTTAGAAATACACTACTGGGTAGCTATTAGTGAACATACACTTTTGGATAGTAACATATCTCAGGCATTCATATCCAGTGTCAAGCTGACAGGAAAATACAACACTTCCATGAGCAACAACAGGTCTGCCATTCATCTGTTGTGTTAGAGAATGCTACTAATGCAATCCTGGTAGTTGTTAGCCGTGACTGTGTCATCTGAGACCTGATGGAGGTTATATAATTACTGGATAACTCAAGTGTTTTCTTCACTCCTTTTATTTTTTTAGAAATATAGCATAGTTTGTCACAGACCATTCAGAATCGACAAACTAAGGGCTCTAAAAGATAATTAATTAACTGGGCTGCTCTTGAGAGAGTGACACTTGCCAAGACAGGAGAGAGTCATCATGAGAGAGAGACTGGAGAAG
Organism: Brachymystax lenok tsinlingensis; assembly: GCA_030435695.1. Classification (NCBI taxonomy): domain Eukaryota; kingdom Metazoa; phylum Chordata; class Actinopteri; order Salmoniformes; family Salmonidae; genus Brachymystax; species Brachymystax lenok. The sequence continues at coordinate 31,379,478 of CM059790.1, forward strand.
TAGAGACAGGAGAAAGAGACAGGAGAGAGAGACAAGAGCAAGACAGGAGAGAGAATAGAGAGCGAGAGAGAGAGAGAGAGAGAGAGAGAGAGAGAGGAGAGATAGAGAGAGAGAGAGAGAGAGAGAGAGAGAGAGAGAGAGAGAGAGAGAGAGAGAGGAGAGACAGGAGAGATAGAGAGAGACAGGAGAGAGACATAAGATGGTCCCCTTGTAGGTTTTTTTATGGGAACATCCCCACCTTCCCTTGGGGTACTATTACAGTCTGCCATCTCTTAGTGTGACACTGAACAGACAAAGACGCGAATGGGCAAACAGTTCCTCACGGCATCCTCGCCAGATGACAATGCACTTCCTCCACAGTGTGAGTAGAGATGACAACAAATGGTTAAGCTCCAACTCTTATTATGTGAGGATGGAGAGAAGAGGCTGTTCTTGCCCCAGCCTCAGAGCCCAGCAAGGGAGCAGCACTGATAGGCTAGGTGCTTCCCAGGGACAATCAGCCAGCCAGCCAGCCAGTCAACCCCTTTCTTCAGTCCCCTGGGTTATTTTGACAGGCTCAGTGTTTCCCAAAGCCAGCCCACCTGCCAGCCAACCTGCCTAACAGCCCAACTAGTCAACCCCTCCTCAGATTCCTCTGGGTTCATTTCTCTCTGTCTCCACTGGATCCTCCCTCCCTTTCATAGCCAGTCTCAAGCTCTTAATTAAAGGATTTCCCAGTGTCTCACTATACTCTTCTGTACTCTTCCAACTCTCTCGGAGCCAGACATTTGCGTCATTGTGTGCGTCCTAAATGCCACCCGGTTCCTTTTATAGTGCACTACTTTTGACCAGGGCCCCTAGGGTTCTTGTAAAAGGTAGTGCACTATAAAGGGAATAGGATGCCATTTGGGACTTACTTATTGTCCTCAGATGGTACATCATGTCTTTTGGACATTTTCTCACATTATGGTGTAAGATCTTACAGAATCATGCATAGATCATGAGTATTCAACATCTACTCCTGAATAGATTGTCTCGGTGCTGGTTATGTCACTAGTACTGCACAAGCATATCTGCACTTCACTGTATCTGTGAGTGTGATGCTTTTGGTCACAGTGAATATCCACAAGTCTGGATGCATCCCAAAGGAACCATATTCCCTTTATAGTACACATCCTCTGTCTCCTCATGGTGCCAGAGAGAATTATTGGATTTCTGTGCCAATAGACACCCTCATCCTATAAATGACCCTTCTACACTGCTGTTGCCCGTACAGAAACAACACTGGAACACTTCACATGCGATCACATTTTCATATTTACTTTCATGTTATCATATGTTGCTTTACATGTTGTCACATGTTATCACGTTATCTTCACATAAGATCACATTCATGTGTTTTTTCTGTAAGGTTGACTCTCCTCTGTAGTACCTGTCATTGACAGAATCACAAATGTCGCCATCTCTCACGTTGTCAGGTTACTGTCAGACAAGGCAAACAACACGTAGTGGGCTGCATCCCTAATGGTACCATTTTCCCTTTATAGTGCACTACTTTTGACCAGGGCCTATACTGCACTATAGGGAATAGGGTGCGATTTGGGACGTAGGTAGTGTTGTCACATCACCTTACTCATCGATACAGGCTTGGCTGCTGTCTGTCGCGGTCGCAGATGTCTTTTGCAGTCACTGATCCAGCAAGTGTTGTTCTCTAATGTACTCTAGCTTGTCCCGTTGAATACCGTTCATTACTGTACCTGTGACACAGAGAACCAGACTTGGCAAAGGGACAGGATTCAATTGACAATACTGTTTCTGAACAAGTAACGTTTTATTTCAACAGCAGCAACAGGAAAATCCAACAGGTTTAGATAAAAACATCAAGCCTGGTACAGATCCTGGTCCTGTCTTCACTAGTTTTCTGTGATCAATTATTTCAAGGTCCTTCCCATGTATTTCCTTGCTTTCTAGAGCACCTGGAGATGGGGTATCTTTCCCCTTTCCACATGGAAAAGAAGGGAAGCATGGAATGGGATTTCAGGCATTGATTTGATTACATTTTCCTCTGTAATTTGGCAGTCTGGCTTTTGACCACACTTCCCCCTCCAGATAGTCAGAGCAGGGCAGGCAGGGCCCTCTCTCTATCTGAATGCAATTCGGCCTGAGTGAAATTGCGTCTCACACTCTCCACAGATCCATGACGAGAAATTCCGTAGGTGGATTAGTCCCGCCTTGGCCTAGCGATATTTACATTAGGGATGGATTTCACAGCGTTTTAAAGGTGACCACCTCACTGAAGCTCAAGGTTGAGGGATGCACAGGCCAATCAACGAGGAGAGCACAGACCCTGACTGCCGGGGTGGTCTCATATCTCTAGATGTGATGGAAGGAGTCACAGGGTGTGTGTGCGTGTGTGCGTGCGTGCGTGCATTCAATGGATGGCTGGTGCCTTAGCTCAGTATTTCTCAACCTTTTTAGACCATAGGCATTGTAGAATACAGGTGTAGGATCTTAATTTAACCAGTTTCCACAGCAGGAAAGTAATCATGCAGCAACAGGCAATGTGAATTATTGTGTGGATTATAATTAATGGACATTTTTGTAGAGGTTGATCAATTGTTTGTTAGGGCATATCAAATTTGAATTTAAAGTGAAAATTACAAACTTTAGAAGCCTTTTTAAACTATGGATACACTACAAGCATGCATTTCTTGCAACAACAGGGTGATCAAATTAAGATTGTACATCTTTTTATATCATATATACTCATCATAGCTCTTTCTCTGTCTTTCCAGAGGACCAGATCCCTCATGGGTTCCCCACCATAGACATGGGTCCCCAGCTGAAGGTGGTGGAGAAGACCAGGACAGCCACCATGCTGTGTGCTGCCAGTGGCAACCCTGACCCAGAGATCTCCTGGTTCAAAGACTTTCTCCCTGTAGATATCAACAGCAGCAACGGGCGAATCAAACAGCTCCGCTCAGGTACAGAGTCTCTGCACGCTCAACACATACTGTGCTAAAAAATTGCAGTACAAATTCTGCTGTTCAATCGCGCGTGCAGTGATATCCGAGGGGAATAAACAGAGTTTGTTGTTTGTAGTAACTTATTTGTTGTTGTAATATCACAAACGGACGTGGCAGTTTCACCGTTAAGGATTCCATATTTAAAGATGTCAATAAGTGTTTTCTATTACATTTTACTGAATAAAGCTCCGCAATTACCTCAGCGGCTCCTCAGAGAGAATACTGCTGTGTTCTGTGCCTATGGTGCCTACAACAATAGGTGCAGGCAGCCAATCATCTCAACGTTATAACCAACTAGCAGGCTCAGAACAACTCAGAAAGGTGGCCTGGATCCAAGCACCAATGACTGCTCAGAGCAAACCATTTGTCCATCCTCTATCACCTTATTTAGTCAAAGGAGCCACCACAATGCTGTCCAGCTGTGCACAGCATACCTGCAGTGATTGGCCTATTCCCTTTTCTACAGTTACTTATGAGGGAAAACATTTCAGGGCCAACAGTTATTCCAACAGTACCTTTAGCCAGTAATGTGGCTGTCAAGCTGTGAACTTGCATATCAATGTGCCATAGGCCTCCCTACAGGCAAAACAGTTTATGAAAATGTTGGAGTCTGGGTCCCTACTCCCTAAACCCTTAGCCCCAGTGCAACCACCAAAAGCATTCCAGCTAGACTTCAACTCTTGAACCGCTGGCAGCATAGAATATAATGTAGAAACTAGAGGCTTCCCCTCTGAACAGAGACACTGAGATAGGAAAGTGCTGAGAGACAGGCTATAGGATATATCTGGTATATGTTGCAAATGACACCCTATTCCTTATAGTGCATTATAGGGCTCTGGTCAAAGGTAGTACACTATAAAGGAAATAGGATGCAATTTGGGACACAGTCTATATGTAGCTTTGAAGCCTGTGGAAGCTGGAGGATTTTCCCAGACAGGCCTCAGTTGCAGGGCCTCCGGTGAAGGACAGATCCTCCCACCATGCATTATTAACATGACAGCACTGCAATTTGGTTCAATTTGGTTCATAGCGCTGGCTTGCCTTTCTCGTCACATATAGGTTGACTCCCAAATGGCACCCTATTCCTTTTATACTGCACTCATTTTGACCAGAGCCCTATGCTCCACTATATAGGGATAGGGTGCTATTTGGGAAACACCCATAGTGCCGTTGCAGTCAACCACAGATGGGCATATCTATTTTTTTCTGTTAGTTTTTTTAAGTGCTGCCCGTTCGATAATTGTCTGTCAGAGGAACCGAGTAAAATACAGCTGCACTAGTGCCATGCCGTCAACTTGACATTCAAGCAATTTATTTGTTCCAATACAATTCATTATGTGCTAGTGAGATTACATTTGCTCATAAATTAGTATCCCTATTACAGGACCTTTTATCCATCAAGGAATGCTAATAGCTCCATATTTCAATTTGAGACCTTTGCACTGCTGGCAAATGAAAGACAGTCTGTGTCCTTTGTATGGAATGGAGCTCAATCCCCCAGCTACTAATGGAGCTCAGAGCTCTATCCCCCATCTACTAAGGCTGAGTCCTTAATGGAGCTCAGAGCTCTATCCCCCATCTACTAAGGCTGAGTCCTTAATGGAGCTCAGAGCTCTATCCCCCATCTACTAAGGCTGAGTCCTTAATGAAGCTCAGAGCTCTATCCCCCATCTACTAAGGCTGAGTCCTTAATGAAGCTCAGAGCTCTATCCCCCATCTACTAAGGCTGAGTCCTAAATGGAGCTCAGAGCTCTATCCCCCCTCTACTAAGGCTGAGTCCTAGTTGGAGCTCAGAGCTCCATCCCCCTGCTACTAAGGCTGAGTCCTAAACTGAGCT